>CM062296.1:524390305-524950430 GCA_031216915.1 Pictodentalium vernedei | reverse complement strand
GGCTTTACCAAACTTGAATCTCACCCCCCTAAGGATGCTGCACAACAAATATCAAAACATTCCAACTGCTGGATCTGAATAAGAAGATTTTTAAAGAAAATTCCTCATTTGAACTAAGTTACAATTCGAGCTCCCACAGTGAGCCCAAAAATGGACCTAGGGACATGGCTTGAACAAACTTGAATCTTACCCCCCCTAAGGATGCTGCATAAAAAATATCAAAAGCATTCATCTGCTGGATCTGAAGAAGATTTTGAAGAAAATTCCTCATTCCGAACTAAGTTATCATTCGGGCTCCCACAGTGAGCCCAAATATGGACCTAGGGACACGGCTTGAACAAACTTGAATCTCATCCCCCTAAGGATGCTGCATACCAATATCAAAACATTCCGACTGCTGGCTCTGAAGAAGATTTTTAAAGACAATTCCTCATTTTGAACTAAGTTATAATTCGGGCTACCACAGTGAGCCCAAATATGAACCCAGGGACTTGGCTTGAACAAACTTGAATCTCCCCCCCCCTGCAAAGCCCCCCCCCCCCCCCCCCCCCAAGCATGCTGCATATCCAATATCAAAAGATTCTGCCTGCTGGATCTTGAGAAGAAGATTTTCAAAGAAATTTGCCTGAAATGCACTAAGTTCAAATTTGGGCTCCTATACTGAGCCCAAATATGAACCCAGTGGGCCAATTTGAACAAACTTGAATCAGATCCACCCCCATGATGTTGCATACCACATATCATAAGATTCTGCCAGCTGGATCTGGAGAAGAAGATTTTTTAAGAAATTTGCCTGAAATGCCCTAAGTTCGAATTCAGGCTTTTGTAGTGAGCCCAAATATGAATCTAGGGGGCCGATTTGAATAAACTTGAATCAGATCCACCCCACAATGTTGCATACCACATATCGAAAGATTCTGCCTGCTGGATCTGGAGAAGAAGATTTTTAAAGAAATTTGCCTGAAATGCACTAAGTCCGAATTCGAGCTTCTATAGTGAGCCCAAATATGAATCCAGGGGGCCGATTTAAACAAACTTGAATCAGATCCACCCCACAATGTTGCATACCATATATCAAAAGATTCTGCCTGCTGGATCTGGAGAAGAAGATTTTTTAAGAAATTTGCCTGAAATGCACTAAGTTTGAATTCGGGCTCCTATACTGAGCCCAAATATAAACCCAGGGGGCCAATTTGAACAAACTTGAATCAGATCCACCCTACAATGTTGCATACCAAATATCAAAAGATTCTGCCTGCTGGAGCTGGAGAAGAAGATTTTTTAATGTTTTTCCCATTGTCTACAGTGTTAAATAGTGCTGACTCAGCACTTTTTCAAAGTCCCGAATCTGTACCCTATGATAAAACCGATGGCAATTTTTTTTTACCAATCCTTTCTGTTGGCCCTAAGAAAGCTTCACACCAAATAAAAATTCTCTGTGCAGTGCAGTTTTGGAGATATGGGCGTTTTAATTTTTTTCTATTTTTAGCTCCTGTGGTTCCCACAGGACTACAGGAAAAAAAAATTCGGCATAAATTAGGTACTTATGACCCAATAAGCCCTCGCATAAAATTTGGTTCAAATCAGCCTCTCTAAGGCTTCCACGTTTACACGTGAACGTTTCGTTTATGGGCATTAAACGTTTACAGTTCTGGTAAACGTGTACACGGAATGAAGTTTTAATAGAGTAATTTCAAAACTGCAGATTAATGCAGAAAGTCAAAGAAACAAAAAAAAGTTTCCAACTTTGCAATGCAATATTTTGGTAATGCTTCAGAAAAACTGTGTACTGGTTCAGACTGGCGCTGCCACAGTAACCGAACGAAATCATCTTCAAATCATGTGATATCATATGTGACACAGTCACGTGCGCCACATGGCACGTGCTTATCTTTGGTGTTTCCTTCGAAACATGTGTGGGATGTTTTAGTTTATTCGGATTTACATGTATATTCCCAAAGTGATACACAATTGTTCTCGATGATTTCGTTCACCTGACATGGATTATTAATTTATTATTCACACATGGGATGATCTTAGGATCGATTTATGGAGTTTGACAGACAGACTGGCACTTGCGGTGTTTGAAAATTTGGATTCCCCTGCATGGTTTGTAGACTGTTTATTTTTGCGACATTGCATTCCACTCTCAAGTCTGGTATTGTCACTATTCTGTGCCATGGCAACTCGCTCCAACATTACTGTTTGAAAAAACACAAGGAATTTCACCCCGAACCCACCAGAATGAGCTCAGAGACCCCATAAATTTCAAAATTTACCTGGGGGAGAATCCCCCAGAACCCCCCCCCCCCCCCCCCCCCCTCTCCCATAGACCGAGCGACTTTGTCTTCGGCATCTGCATGCTGTGATCGTTCGTCTACGCCGTTTTTGCCCTTGGACGAACTGTAAATTGGCTGTCTCAATAACATAAATTGTATGCCCTGTACGCAAAGATATGATGAACTTACTGTGTATTATTACACACTTCTATCAAATACTGACTACTTGCATTGTTAGTACGTGTAAACGTTTCCGTTTCGTTTACAGACAGTCGTTTAAACGTTTACAATTTTGTCTAAACGTGGAAGCCTTAAGCCTCTCGGTTCGGAAAGTTAAATGAAAGTGTCAATGACACTGTAGCTCAACTTGACAAACTTGAACTTGGTAAGTTATAAATGAAATGGCAAAATTGAAGATCATTGGTACCAATGTCATTTTTTTTGCCAGTGGCAACATTTTTTGACAGAAACCGAAGAAAATCAATAGCTCCCATCTAGAGGCCTCCCCAAACAAGCATGCCAGGTTTCAAAGCAATCCGACCATAAATGTGCCCTGTAGGGTGTGCCAAAGGGAAATATTGAGTCTTCTGACTAGACTAAATTCTAAGAACGCTGGCCGTGGCAACATTTTTTGACGGAAATTGAAGAAAATCGATAGCTCCCATCTAGAGGTCACCCCAAACAAGCATGCCAGGTTTCAAAGCAATCCGATCATAAATGTACCCTGTAGGGTGTGTCAAAGGGAAATATTGAGTCTTCTGACTAAACTAAGTTCTAAGAACATTGGCCGCGGCAACATTTTTTTACAGAAATTGAAGAAAATCGAGAGCACCCATCTAGTGGTCTCCCAAACAAGCATACCAGGTTTCAAAGCAATCTGATCATAAATGTGCCCTGTAGGGTGTGCCAAAGGGAAATATTGAGGTCTGACTAAACTAAGTTCTTCGAACGTTGGCCGTGGCAACATTTTTTGCCGGAAACTGAAGAAAATCGATAGCTCCCATCTAGAGGTCACCCTAAATAAGCATACCAGGTTTCAAAGCAATCAAATCATAAATGTGCCCTGTAGGGTGTGCCAAAGGGAAATATTGTGGTTTGACTAAACTAAGTTCTAAGAACGTTGGCCGCGGCAACATTTTTTGATGGAAATTGAAGAAAATCGATAGCTCCCATCTAGAGGTCACCCCAAACAAGCATGCCAAGTTTCAAAGTAATCTGATCATAAATGTGACCTGTGAGGTGTGCCAAAGGAAATTGTGGACGTACGTACTAACGTACTAACGTACGTACGCCGACGGACAAGAAGTGATGGCAATAGCTCAGCTTGACTTTGTCAAGTTGAGCTAAAAAATTATAGTAATTTATATATTTTTTATACTTACCAATGACCCAGACATAGCTGGTGCTAATTCTCAAAAATCTAGGGCCAAACACAAATTTTGCCCCCCAATCCCCAAAATTTGCATCTAAAACCGAAAAAATCATGTCCTAAATGGTCCTCCATACTTTTCCTTCACTGCGCATGTGCAGTGTCAAGGAGGTCTCGAAATTGGCACCAATTATCATTCTTACAAGCAGTGCCTGGTCAGCGCTATGTACTCAGCGGGGAGGTATGAGTTCCCAACACCTGGGAGGGCCATCCCCATCTGGGTCATTGGTAAGTATAAAAAATATATAAATTACTATAAATTTTTTAACATTTTATACTGTACCAATGACCCAGACATAGCTGAATAGTAAAAAGGCTGGAGGGCCTAGGACATAGAGGAAAATCCAATAAGCTCAACTATATATAATAGAGTCATCCCCTCGAGGAGAAAGGAGTATTAGGCTTTACATGTATCTTTCTTATTTATGATAAATTAGAAAGAAACAACACCCTCCATAATTGAGCATAATAACATTCATGTTCTCTATTAACATCCAGTATAACCCTTTATACTAATTATTTTTAAAGTAAGCCAATAAATAAAGTTTGTCCAGAGAATTGAGACTCTTTATACTCTTTAAAAGTGTCCGAGGATTGTATATTAACGCCCGTTTGACACGTGACATATACAAATGCTTCACACCGAGCTACACTTTAAAAATATGACATGAATGAATTTTAAACATTAACTTTACACTTTAAAACCATCCCGGTAACGACTCAGAATTACTGACTCCGGAGGAGGTATCCCCTTGCTTTTCACTATAAAGCAGGTGACCTAAGGGAACACCCTCCCCCCCCCCACCTTCCCCTTGCCCTGGGTCAAATAGCCCAGAGCGAAGAGGGCAGCAGGACAGAGTCACTGCCGGAACAGAAAGCCTGCATAACTATAGTTGCAACTGTTTAGTGGACGACATTCTGAGCAACAGATAACGGACCTAAACAATGCAGGTCTCCAGAAATGGACTCAATATTTCTGAGATAAAAATTCGTGAATTTGGATGGCTGAGACCAATATGCAGCCTTCATTAAATCTGTAATAGCAACACTATTTGCATAAGCCCAAGATGTAGAAAGAGCTCTTACTTCATGAGCCGAAATCTTAAGCACAGACTGCTGAGTTGAAGATAGATTATCATAAGCAGTACGGATAGTTAATTGAATCCATCTAGCAATAGAATGGACCGTAATGTCCTTTCTATTAGGCATCAGAGACAGAAAGAAGCGTTTTTGTCCCTTTCTGATAAACTGAGATCTTCGTTTATAAATACGTAAAGCTCTAACCGGACAGAGTAAAGGCCTATGCCCGTCTGAAGATGTAAGGGCCTTAATAACAATAGGTTCCGGATATTTATTAGGAGCCTGATTCTTAGCCAAAAATCCAACATTAGTAGTAAAGGTAATAGTGTTCCCGACAATACGATAGTGAGAATCGTCCACAGATAGTGCATGAAGCTCACTGACTCTTCTAGCAGAAGAGAAAGCTAAGAGAAATGCTGTCTTATAAGACAAGAATTTGAAATCTACTGTCTCAAGAGGCTCAAATGGCTTTTCTTTTAGTTTAAGAAGAACCCAAGCTAAATTCCATTTAGGAATTAATCTAAGGGTTCTAGGTCTATTTATCGAGAAGTTTCTAACTAATTTAGATAAAGAGACATTAGATCCAATTTGTAAACTATCATGGTGTGCAGAGGTATCAGATAACATAGACCTATAACCTTTAATAGTAACAGGCTGGAGTTTGATCTCGTCAAACAAGTATACTAGAAAGTTTGCAATGTCTGGTATGGAGGGATCAAAAATATCAACAGAATGATCCCTACACCAACAACGAAAGACCTTCCACTTAGCCGCATAGTTTAGCGAAGAGGAGGTCCTCCTACAGTTAGAAATCGCGTCCACTGCTCGTCCTGTAAAATGCTTGCCGTGCAAGAAGGACCGCACAACGGAAATACGTGAAGGTTGAGACCTTGCGGGTTGTGATGTAGTGGACGCGATTTCCCCTGCGAACGAAGATCCTCTCGTGGAGGAAGTTTTCGCGGTAAGTCCCACAGCAGACACCTGAGTAGGTTTATCCACGGTCTCTGTGGAGACAGAGATGCTACCAATAGAATTTTGCATTGAGATTGTTTTATCTTTAGCAATATCTGCTGAATCAACGGCGCTGGAGGATACGCATATCCTATCATTCTGTCCCACGAGATCGATAGATCGTCTACTGCATATGCTCGGGGATCCGGACATGGAGACACACGTCTGCAACTGATTGTTGAGTTGTGTCGCAAATAAGTCTATCATTGGCCGCTCCCATTGGTAGCAAATCTGATTGAATACCTGTTTGTTGAGAGTCCATTCTGACGGCAACAAACGACCCTTCCGTGAAAGGGAGTCTGCTAATACATTCAGACGACCCGGAATATGACGGACCGAAAGTAGAACTTGGTGTTCTAGAACAAACAGAAGGATTCTTTCCGTTAAATTGAATAACGGAACGGAATGAGTGCCTCCCTGGTTCCGAATATACGCTACTACTGTTGTATTGTCGGACAGGATTTGGACATGTGCTTTCTGAATAATGTTCATCCAATGACGTAGTGCAAGCCAAATTGACATCATTTCCTTGATGTTTATGTGCTTGCCTAGGAACTGCGGATCCCAAAGACCCTGGCACTTCGAATCCGTTGGGATCAATGTTGCACCCCAACCTGTTTGACTGGCATCCGTCATAATCGTAAAACTCGGATCCGGCAACTGCAGTGGGACTCCCTGAGTCAACCACTGAATGTTTGCCCAAGTCTGAATCTCTTGTTTCACTTGATTTGACAAGAGAACGACTATATCGAGCGAATGAATCTTTACACTCCAATTCTCAGTCAAGAAAATTTGGAGAGGACGAGTGCGTAACCGCTCCATCGGAATGAGATCCGCAGCGGCTCCGCACAGACCTATCAGTCTCATGAACTGTCTCGCTGTGACTTTGTCTGAGTGAACACAATAGCGAGCGTAACAACTGATTAATTTCGCTCTGGTTAACGGCAGATGAACGAGATTGTTGTGCATCTCGAAGCTCATTCCCAGATGAGTGAATGACTTGGACGGCACCAGATTCGACTTCTCCTCGTTTATTATAAACCTGAGACGTCGGAGTAATAGAAGCAGATTCTGCACATCGTTCTGAAGCGTTAACTCGTTGCCGTACCTCTGAAGAATGTCGTCCAGGTAGGCCGACGTTACCGCAGACGAATGAGCTCGGAAATATATCATTACCGAGTTCATTATTCGAATGAAAGCCCAGGGCGCTAGGTTCAAACCGAAGCACATTGCTCGGAACTGATATACAACTCCTAGGACTGTGAAGCGTAGATACTTTCTGAATGTCGGATGTACCATGACGTGAAAGTACGCATCCTTGAGATCTATGCTTGTAGCATAGTCGTTCACCCCGAATACTCGTTCTGACTGATCGAATTGTATCCATATAGAACTTCGGAGCGACGATCAGCTTGTTTATCCAGCTCAGATCTATGACTGGACGGAACGAGCCGTCTGGTTTCGGAACCAGAAACAGATGGCTGTAGAAACCCAGTGACTCCTGGTCTTCTACGACCTCAACTGCGTTCTTCTTCAGAAGAGACTGTACTTCTGATAAAAGAGCGTCTCTTTTCTGCGGATTCGACGGAAGCTGAGTCCATTTTGGACTTCGAGTTAATGGAGGCTTTCGTTTGAAGGATATTCTTAGTCCTTCCGAAATCACCCCTCGAACCCAGGGGTCGTCCGTAATTGATGCCCACTCGTTTATAAAACTCGATAATCTTCTGCCCACCGGAACACGATAGAGGTTCAAACCATCACCTCCTGGACCTGCGAGGCTTGCAGAAGGAGAAACTACGTCCTCCACGACCCGAACGAGAGTCGCTGCCTTGACGGTCTCTAGAATAAGACCTAGAGGATGCATAGGAACCTCTATAAGAACTTCTCTTGGGCGTACTTGTCCCAGAAGTACCTGTCTTACTCTTTTCTGCTGTATCCGGCTTTTTGGAAGCAGATTTGAAAAGCAGAGAATCCGAAGCTTTCTTAGTTATCTTATCATAGATTGCTGAAAGCTTGCCGTCGAAGAGAAGCTCTCCGGAGACCGATGCGTCTCTGAGAGAGTTCTTCACCTTACCATCCACGTGCGTGGATGTAGCTAGGGCTGCGTCACGTCTAACCAACTCCAGGTTTGCCACTGAAAGGGCGGAGTTATACGTGGAATAAGCTACTGCCCTTGAAAGAAGTGAGGATTGTATATCCTGGAATTCTTTCCCTTGAAGACGTAATGATAACGCCTTAGTAAGGTGATCTGCGTATGATAAGGCGCCTAAGTTAACTCTGTTAGACATTATTGTCGTTTCCAACGACGTGGTTGGAATTGACATAGACGACGGTATAGACAATTCCAAGTCTTCAGCCTCGTCGTCTAGACGCAGAGGAACTCTCGGTATGCCCTGTCCTGCCGTTTCGAATTTATTCCTTGAATTGATGAAAGGCAGATTTAGGGCATTTGCGGATAAGAAACCAGACTTGCCCGTTTTGGTAGCAAGCTTATAAATAGCGTCATTCAATAATTCAAATGTTCTTGTGACCTTATTGGACTGTGTCGGAAACTCAGGGACGATGTCCCTGAACCGATCAAAAAATTCTGTGTCCAATGACGCTATCAGTCTCTTATCCGACGGAACAACCTCTGGAAGGTAATGCCGGATAAAATCTACAGCAGCTTTATGTTGTTCCAAAAGGGAAAGCTCCAAATCCTCCGAATCCCTTTCGCCATCCTGTCGGACCCTATGAAGTTCTCGGTCGTCCGTACCCGATGCTTCGGCGGAGCGTACCAACCCAGCGTCGTCAGATAATTCCTGATCCGACAGAGATTCTGTCATTTGCTGGGATGCTGCGATAAGTTGTGCTATTTGGGATAACACGTCCGTCACTGAGGCCTGTGGAGTAGCGGTCTTACGTTGCTTTGCCCCTGGAAGCTCCATGTAAATTGACTCCTGCATACTTCTTTTATGCGAACGTCCGGAGTCTACAGGCCTCGTGTCCCTGGCTACCGGATGGCATGACCTGGTCACCGTGGAATCCCTGATCAGCGAAGCTGGCTGGATATCCGTGGTCACGTAGCCAAGGTGCGGTCGTGTGCGCTGCCGTGAGGATGAGGAAGCCTTATCGACAGTCTCTCCGGACTGTCTATATAACGGAGCGTCCCGAGCGGCAGACATATGCTCCGAATGCAAAACGTTTTGTACCACAACATCTGGTCCCAGATGTTGTTGTACGAGAGAGGGACCTCTCTCACTCGCAGCCCGGATGGACCTGGACAAGCTATGAACCGGACTAATAGGCTTCCTCCGTTCTCTCCTCTGATCCGTCGTCACTGGGTGTGCACTTTGTCTTATTATAGTGCTCGCATCACCCAAATCTCCTTCCTGGACCGCAACGGACGAACCCGGCTGCCGAGCCATTCGATGAATGGTCGCTACACCGGGCGAGCTAGCGGACGCCAATGCCGTCGATCCTACTAGGGACCTCTTAGGCAATTGACATATTTCCATGAGCACTTTTGCCGCTAGCTCTTCATTTAACTGTGACGACGGAGGCACACTTTTGGAAGACATCACGGAAACATCACCCTGTTCTTGTTCCTCTGAAATAGAGATTGATAAACTAGAGTGACCCTGCGGAGAAAGGACCGGCATGGCCTTTTCCCCGCTAACAACATACCGTGACACACGTTTCCAATGTTTGTCATCCCAATTGACACATACTGAACAGGAGTTAGAGCAAGTACACTGACTACAATTAATACAATGATTATGAAAGTCAGAGGAAGATTTCCTCTTATTACAATTTGAACAATATCCTTTCATTGTGAAAAGAACACAAAAAGTCCTAGTACTCGCACCAACCCCTGAAAACAAAGATACAAAACAAAGATACATAATAACATGATCCATTAACATAGAAAAAATAATTGAAATCAAAAAAATTTTTTGAAAAAATATTTTTTCAAAAAAGCCCAAGTTTCTGAAAGTAACGTTGAGCCCCAATGGATCCCAAAAAGCCTAAGTGTGGACAAAATTTTTTAAAATATTACAAAAAAATTAATGCAACACTTATGTATAATAATAATGTATCGTGTTATGATTAAGCTAATACAAAGACAAGAAAATCCCTCTCAACAGAACCGATGTCAATGTAAACAAGAAGTGTATAAACACCAGAAACATGACTCCAGGCACTGATAACCATGGCCCGAAATCAGTTACCAATAACACACTATCTGATGCAAAACCGAGACTTCCAGGGAAGAAACTGCAGAACATCAGATAGTAGATGCAGAACACTACGCCTAAACATCCATGGGTGAGGACGTAAACATGGGGAAAAGAACAGAATTCATTCTGTTACCCAGCTAAAACTCCCAAGAAATTTTAGTAATAATATTACAGAAAATATGCCAAAAGCATGGGAGAATAGCAAGGGGGGACTTAAAGGAAAGGGAGAGAGGAAACACTGAACAAGCAGTGTAACTTTATAGCAAGAATGACAGCAACAGGCCCATGCCTCGAAATTAGGCAACATAACATAATTTCGTAAAAAAATTTCAAGTTACAGCCCTGATTATTTCCTGCCACTCATTTTTCCTCTCCTCCTTCTATTTCCTCTTTAGATCCACCATTTCTCTAATATTTATGTGTCTGGCATCATTTAAACTGAGATTTACAAGCACAAATATCAGTCAGATGTGAACTGATGAAGGGCCAAACAAAGAATGATAATTAGCGCCAATTTCGAGACCTCCTTGACACTGCGCATGCGCAGTGGAGGAAAAGTATGGAGGACCATTTAGGACATAATTTTTTTGGTTTTAGATGCAAATTTTGGGGATTGGGGGGCAAAATTTGTGTTTGGCCCTAGATTTTTGAGAATTAGCACCAGCTATGTCTGGGTCATTGGTACAGTATAAAAATATAGAAATTTTGAGTGGGGCCAAAAATTTTACCCCTCCCATAATGATGCCAAATATAGCCCATCAAACTTCTCTTGAACAAATCTGAGTCTACACCTCAAAAGGAAGCTGCACACCAAATATCAAGTCTCTGCTACTGCTGGTTCATGAGAAGAAGATTTTTTAAGATTTCAGCACACTTTTTGGGTGTGGCCCTACCAGGGGGCGAGGCAACTTGATTTGAACAAAATCAAATTGCGATGTCATAACAAACTATTATCTGAAATATCAATTAAATTGGTTCAGCCGTTTGGGAGGAGAAGACGCAAACACCATGTTCATGGACGACGGACAACGGACGGTGAGTGATCACTATAGCTCTCCTGATTGAAAGTCAGGTGAGCTAAAAAGGGCTAAATATTTCCAAAAATAACATGAAACATAATGAGAATGATACAATCAATAGTCATTAACATTAATTTAAAAGAAAAAAAACTTTAACCTTCATTGAAAAACTTTAAAAACAAACTTTAACCAAAACTCTAAATGTTAACAGTCAGGCGAATAAAGGAGAAAAGAATACTCAATCAGTTACAACTGCTTAGAAGAAATACCTTTAACAAGGTGTTTATAGGAAAAACTATTTGGGAGAGGGTGGGATTACCAAGTATAAGTTATGGAATGGATGTGATCAAAGTCAAAACCAAACGGTAGTGCGAAACTTTGAAGATTCTACAATATTATACAGGTCGGTGGAACACCAGATAAATAATGTAGCTGCACTGGAAGCAATCTGGAGTGAACTCGGGTGGATGCTAGTTAAAGATAGAATAGATATGGGGAAATTATACAACCTGAATTACCTGATAAATAGAGCTGGGGTAGTGCGGAACTTTGATTTTTCAGATTCCGTTTCAGTGTTGGTTCGGTTTCAGGAAAAAACCTTGGTTTCGCTTCCAAAAACAAAGCTAGGACAGCAAAATTCTTTAAAACACAGTAACAGAGCTGCTGTGGGGGTAAAAACTGTCGGCTTTGTTTACATTGTAAATTTATTTTGATTTCCAGTTAAGGTCAACGGACCAAAAAAAACACTGATATAAAATGCCGTCTAAAATCAAATAATGAGAAAGATCGCCTTAATACAGCATACTATTGTTATTTCGAGACTGCACAGTTGCCATATTCTATGCAAGGTATCGTGACACTTGTTGAAATTTCTTAGAATTACGATTTTGTTTGTCGATGGAAATTCCTAGCATCGAGTGATTTGCGCATGTCCGTCGAACATGGCATCTTTAATAAAAACTGCACACAGTGTTGTCCTTTTTCCAAATGCAGCCCTATCGCTGCATCCAAAAGTGTTTTGAATATCTTGCTTTGTTCTTGGATATCTGAAGCACATTTGGCCACAAGTTGTTCGGAAACATTTTTTTATTATCAGTTCTGGTACAAATACGGTAGCAGACTTCCTAGAACCAGTGGTGCCTGCTGTCAACTCTATGAGTTTATTACATATATTTTTCGTATTTTTTGTGTTCTATACATCACAACTTTCATTCTGATGTACAATTTGTGTATATTTAATTTGAATTTATGGTATATCAGAGGTGGAAATTACAACAAGAGGCCCCACGGGGCCTGAAGCGCTCATCTTGAACAGAACACAATATAAACAGAGTCCAAAAATAAGTCCACATTAAGCAATCCATCTCCATAGGCTACGTTGTCAATCCTTGAGTCCCTCAGGAGTGACAAAAATAATCCGGGCATCATGCCTTTTCTTCAGTTGATCATAATGTAAAATGTAGAGCTCCTCTATGAAGCCCCTTCATACAACCAATGTGGATTAATCTTAGTTACACACCTCTGGAGGGTACTGAATACAAAATTTTTAATTCTTGAGCAAAATAGCCAATTCCGGCTCCAATAGGGATCCCAAATATAAACCCAGGCTCTCGATTTGAACATAGTTGAATCTGACTTCCCTAGAGATGTTGTGTACCAAATATGAAAGCATTCTGACTGTTGGATCTGAAGAAGAGAAATTTCTTCGTATTGAACTAAGTTAAAATTCGGACTACCATAGCGAGCCCAAATATTAACCTATTGATCTGATTTGAAGAAACTTGAATCTGCACCCCTTAGAGATGTTGTATACCAAATATGAAAGCATTCTGACTAGTGGATCCGAAGAACAAAGATTTTTGAAGAAATTCCCTCATATTGTACTAAGTTAAATTTCAGGTTCCCATATGGAGCCCCAATATTAACCCAGGCTCTCGAATTGAACAAACTGGAATTTGACCACCACCACCCCCCCCCCCCCCCCCCCCCCCCTAGAGATGTTGTATACCAAATATGAAAGCATTCCGACTGGTGGATCTGAAGAAAAAGATTTTTAAAGAAATTTCCTCATATCACACTAAGTAAAAATTTGGGCTACTATAGCAAGCCCAAATATATACCTAGGGATCTGATTCGAACAAACATGAATCTGCCCCCCCCCCCCCCCCCCCCCCCCCCCCCAGAGATGTTGCATACCAAATATGACTAGCATTCTGACTAGTGGATCTGAAGAAGAAGATTTTTTAAAATTATCCCCCATATTGAACAAAGCTAAAATTTGGGCTTCCGTAGAAAGCCCAAATATTAACATAGGAACTTGGTTTGAACAATCTTGAATCTGACCCTCATAACATTGATGTATAGCAAACATTAAAAGATTCTGACTGGTGGTTCTGAAGAAGAAGATTTTCAAAGAATATTCCTCATATTACCCTATGTTAAAAATTTGGGCTCCTCTATTGAGCCCAAATATGAACCAATGGACTTTATTTTAACAAACTTGTATCTGCCCCCCCCCCCCCCCCCCCCCCCCCCCCTGTGAATGCTGTATACCAAATATCAAAAGATTCTGATGATCAGTTCTGGAGAAAAGATTTTTAAAAAATTTTTGCAACTATGCTGACTCAGCATTTTTTCGATGCCTCGATGCCCATTACAGAACACCCTATCATAACCGATGGCAATTTTATTTTACCATTCAATTCTACTGATATTAAGGATATTTCATACCAAATAACAGCTCTCTGTTCTGTGTGGTTTGGGAAATATGGGCATTTGAAAATATTTATATTTTAGCTCCCATGGGGATGCGGGAATTTTTTTTTTTGCGTGGGTGAAGTACTTATGACACAATAATACCACATACCAAATTTGGTTCAAACCGGACCATCGGTTCAGAAAATAGAAATTTTGGGCAGGGCCAAAAATCTTACCCCTTCCATTACAAAGCCAAATATTGCTTCACGAACTTCGTTTGAACAATTTTTTAAATATTTTGGAGCATTTTCCCCCACTCCCTCCCTATGGGGCTGGGCATGTTGAGTTGAACAAAAATGCAATGTCCCTTCGGAAAAATCACTCACACAAACTTTCACTTGAACTGGCCCAGTGGCTTTGGAGGAGAAGACCAAAACATGGTGTTGATGGATGACGGACGGATGGACGACGGACGGAGAGTGATGATATTAGCTCAGCTTGACTTTGTCAAGAAGAGCTAAAAATGAACAAACTTTCCATTACTTATATAGCACCTCAAGTGTATTTGTAACAGGCCTTTAGATTACCCCAATTTTACACCGTTTACAAGGGAACACAAATTAGAGAAGGTGGGAAGACATCAAGAAAAATATATAAATTTTCTGTGCCTTTTCTACATTTGAGAGTAACTTCCATCATAATATGACAATAATAAAAATACAAAGAAAGGCATGGCAATAAAACATAACAGGATAAGGCTGTTGTTCGTGGTTTTAATGTGCCCCAATTAGGACAAAACAGTGTGCCCCAAATAAATGAATTCAGAGACATGGTCTGTAAAAAGAAAAATATAAAGATATGAATGGGTAATCAACTGGAAACAGGTCCATCACATGTGATTGATTTCTTGTTACTTTGTTTGTGGTACGTGTGATTTCGTGTTTTATGGTATTTAGGTACACCCCCTTTAAACGGTCCTCCTAAACACCGGAATTACCCAGAATTACCTGGAATTACCTATTTTATATCATATTTTTCAGACTTTTTGCTTATTATTTTGAATATTTACGCATAGAGTTGCGAAAACTGTTCTCATAACGTACCATGATGTCCTATGTTGACATTCTCCTTACCATTTACCCAACTACGAACTGATTTGTGGTGTGAGAAACCACCAGTTCAATACGTCAACAAGCCATTGACCATAATCATCACCCAACTGGCTTATTGTCACTGTCACTCTCTTTGTGCATGTTTCTAATCATTATAACAACATTGGTGTTTTATGTGAAACTCATTAACTCGGGGTTGACTCAGTTTGCCGACGGCTATTGTTTCCAAAGGTGGTACACGGAGGAGTGAATAATACTATACATCAAAGAGCAGAGGATTATAGTTTATTCTAAAGTTGTAGAGCTAACATTTGGGGAATGTCGCAGTTTGTCGGCGGGGTGAATAAGTAATAATAAGAGCAAAAATAAAATTTTATACACAGTGAACTTGTATTTCTGTATGCCATTCAATAATTATTATAAGAACATAAGCAATATATATAAAAAAGAAAAAAACAAACACAATATTTGGGAGAATACTCCCTTCGATGCAGCATTTGTGTTTGACTGTACTCCATGGAGTATATATATATACTTCTTGGAGTACAGTCAAACATAAACGCTGCTTCGAGGGAGTGCTCTTCCGAACAAGGTGATTTTTTTTCGATTTTTTTTTCAAAACATACATGTTAAAGTATACACAAATACATAAACAGTAAGTTAATACCCTGAACTTTTAGACACTGCGTCCAGATATTCAAGTACCTCTATCTGATGCTCTTCAAATATGCGTTTGAAATGACGAATGCTATTGTCTATTTTTCTGTACTTTCTCTTTTTTGGTGCAACTTTACCACCAGCGTAAGTTGCAAAATTGTAGATTCATGAATGGCTTGTTCCTTTTTGATAAAGTCTATCATTTTGTACAAGTTTGGATGCTAACCTGCGATGAATAGCTGAAGCTTTTGGTGCCACCCCTCTACGTGGTTCGTAGTCGTCCATGTTGAAATGATTCCACATTGCTGTCCCGTGTTCACCCTCAACCCAGTATGTAGTAATGTAAACGGTGAACTGGGTTACACGGGGATCAATTGGTCTGTCTGTTGATTGCAGAACATCCTCTCACTCATCGAGTACCATAAACCAAGTGTCACTTATTTGATCCACCGGAACCAAAGGCAGCCCTGTAGCCCTTCGGATGAGCAGCTGAATAGTTTCATCCTGTTGGTAATCGGTTTTTAAGCCACAACTGTTTGCATACTTCCACACACTTCGCCTATAATGAAAAAAACCTTTCATGATGACAGAAGGAAAAACTGCTCTTATGGCATTCTGTGCTGCACTTTCAAAATCGGTAGAAACGTAAGACGGTGTCAGCAAAAAAACTATTTCTTGAGTCTTTTCATTTATAAGTCTGAAAAATCTAGTGTATGTTGCCTGTGTTTTATTTGGAAGAAATCCATAAACAAGTGAAACCATTTTATTTTCAACAAAAGCATGCACAGTGTAAAGTTTAAAAAACACTTTAGGACACTTGTCAAAGGTGCCATCACAGAACAATTTCTCCGCCACGGAAAGAAATCCGAGATTACTCTTTGTTGCAAATATTAAAAGTTTTTCGTTTTCTCCTTCGTCTGCCAGAAGAAATTCATTACTAATTGTAGTCATTTGATAACTATCTGGTAGATCTATGCCTGACCGTGTTTTTGGAAGAGGTGCTCTGGTCTTAGAACGAGAACGGTACAAAGATGACCTTACACTATAAAAAGTTGGCACTTTTTCTATTACACTACATTCACTTTCTTCGTTTCTTAGTGACGATACAAGTTCTTGGTATACTGAAGAGACAGTTTTAGACTCGCAAACCACAGTTTGTTTCATTGTTGCCAACAACTTATCAACTTTAATTTGGTTGAAATCTGGTGGATGGTTGTGTTGTGTTCCACTGGAACACATCATATCATTCATTGTATTCGGTGTTATTCCACAGTCTTTGTTGCAGCATATCCAGTGAACTGCGTCAGCCCTTCGAGATTTTATTCTATACTTGTAATCATTGTATACTAGATGCCTTCCACCTTTACCTTTGGTGATATAAGTTGCACTTACTTGAACATTAGCCATTTTGATGTGTGGAAGAAGTGAGGTGGGGGGGATATATATATACCCATGCAGTGAATTAACTAAAATTCAACTACAAACATATTGTGAGCTTAACTTTTACCCCAAAATGCCGCATTTAGTTTGGATGAACATATTTAAGAGAAAGGTGCTCACTTAAAAAAAAACACAAACTAGGCATTCACGGTTACCTGTAAATGAATTGAAGGCTGTCGGCAAGAAATTCAAACAAATCTCCAAAGTGATCACCAGTGAGATAGTTAATAGAAACAAACTATAACAACATTACCTAATGCTGGTCACTGATAATTAATAGAAAGCTGCCGACAAAGTGAGACTCATTGTAGGTTGCTGTGAAAACAAAAGTCGGAAAGGTCTTTTCTCTGTTTAAACAGATCGGTGTCGGCAAACCTTTCAATATACTGTATATAGGATTATTTTAAATAAAGCCATATCATTTAACTTTCTTTGAATTATTGTTTTCTTTTCATTCTACTGATCAAGTGAGCACATTTGCCAAGGTGAAATACTGTATGTCTTCCAGCAGTTTCAAGAATAACACAGATCAGAAACAACCCACTGAGCTACTAATACAATTAGATAAGGAAAGATCTGAGAATGCCAAACTAAAAATTCAGCTCAATGATTTAATGAAATCTCTCTCTGAGAAGAGAGCTGCTAATTTAACAAGAGCACAGCCTTGCGGGGCAACATACGGCTGTCAAAATTGGAACATGCACAAGATTCTCTGGGGTAAAGTTTGAAACTTTTGTTGACTCGACTATGTCTGTCTCCCCTCCAATCATTGCCCATTCCCCTGACCTGTCTGGGGTAAAGGGTTTCAAATTGTATGCTTGTGTGCACACATTTCATATTGTTTTTGTGAAATTTTAGTATGGAGAATGGAAATGCAAACAATTTTTAGGTGTAGAAGATTCTCCTCGCCATTTACAATGGTAGCGTCCATTCACTGACAGGTCAACTTCATTGATAATGATTGACGATAGGTGGCACCAAGGAAAAGGACATTTTGAGGATCATAACAGCTATAAAAGGCGAGAATTCTCATCGTTTAAAAATATGAAAGTGTCAATGATACTGTAGCTCAACTTGTGTAAGACATGTACATGTATAGTATGTGACACAGCAATGACACACATCCAGGTAATGACCTGATAACAAAGGTACATGTAAAGTATTGTAAAGGTCTGTACATAAATACTGAACAAATGTACAGGTAAAGTATTGTAAAGGTGGGTGACAGTTAGATGCTAAACTAGAAAAGAAATCTCCATGGGGTTAATGTTACAATGGGGATCCTTGTATGGTGCATCATAAGCCAAATGTTAGCAACTGTTTTGGCCTGTTTGATTCAAACTCTTGTAAGGTTGATTCATACTAATTAATAAATATTTGTCCAGTCCTTCTTAAAATATAGGTATTTGAATTTTTTATCTTTAGCTCATAGGGTTCCCACGGGTGAGGAGGTTTTATTTTCCTCATTGCAAATAGAAAATCGGGTTGTGCTAATAATGTTTACCCTCCCCAAACAACAGCAAGTATTAGCACAGGAACTTGGCTTCAACACATTTCAATATACACATCCTAGGGATGCTGAATTCAAGAAACATTATTTTGTCTGGTGTTTTTGGAAAAGATTTTTAATTATCTCTCTTTTTGAGTCCCCGAGTGGGTCTGACTGAACCCAAAAATATTTGTTCTCATACCACAGTGATAACAAAGGCACCCAATAAATTTATAGCAAACATTACGGACATAAAAAATCTTCTTTACAGGTTCTGTACAAAAAATGTAATACACACATTTTCTGTAAATATGATTGCCGACAGGCATTTTGAATTTCGGGCCAGCCCAAAAGCACTAGTTACCATCCCATGATGATAACAAACGTAGTCCTAGAAGTTCTATACAAAAAACTGATTGCACCTAATTTCAGTATAAAATGGCCACTAACAGCCACCTTAAATTTCGGACCGCACCCCAAAAGACTCGTTCTCGTCCCAAGGTGATAACAAAGGTACTCAAGAAGTTTCGTGAAGATCAGTTCATAAATACATCCTCTAGACCGAGCCGTATAGAAGTCTGTACAAAAAACTCATTGTACCTAATTTCGGTATGAAATGGCTGCTGGTGACCATCTTGAATTTAGGACCGCACACAAAAACACTCGTTCTCATCCCAAAGTGATAACAAAGGTACCCAAGAGGTTTCATGAAGATCAGTTCATAAATATGGCCCCTAGCCGAGCCATATTGACATGTGTACTTACTGTGTATATGTAGCACTGAAAAAATCAAAGTTCATCTAATTTGCATAATTTCTGCACGAGAAAAAAACCTGTATTATATGTGATGTATTCCATTCTTACAAACATTTATTCAAATCAGAACTTTCATACAGAAGTTCTGTACAGAAAACTGATTGCACTAATTTCGGTACAAAATGGCTGCTGGTGGCCATCTTGAATTTCGGACCACACCCAAAAACACTTGTTCTCATCTCACGGTGATAACAAAGGTACCCAAGAAGTTTCGTAAAGATCGGTTCATATATAAGGCCTCTAGCCCGAGCCGTATTGAATTGTTGAAAGACAGACAGACAGAGAGACAGACAGAGAGACAGACAGAGAGACAGACAGACAAACAGACAGACAGACAGACGGATGACGGGCCATGGCATAACCTCAAATTTGACTTACGTCAAAGTTGAGCTAAAAATGGAGTTATCTGCTCCTGTCACATGCACAACGACAATTGATGATCAACATGGGTGCAAAGTTTGAACAATAAAACAAGTAAAATGTTGAAGGAGTAGGCAACACAATAGTGTAATGTTTCAAGTACTAAAAGGGGGCATAACTCTGGAAATACAAAACAGAGTTACCTGTTCTTGTCACATGCACAACAGCAATTGGTCATCAACATGTGTGCAAAGTTTGAACAATACAGCATGTAAAATGTTGAAGGAGAAGGCGACACAATACTGTAATGTTTTAAGTACTAAAAGGGGCATAACTCTGGAAATACAAAATGGAGTTATCTGCCCTTGTCACATACACAATGGCAATTAGTGATCATCATGTGCACAAAGTTTGAACAATATAGCATGCAAAATGTTGAAGGAGTAGGCGACACAATACTGTAATGTTTTAAGTACTAAAGGGAGCATAACTCTGGAAATACAAAATGGAGTTACCTGCACTTGTCGCATGAAGTTGAACAATGACAATTGGTGATCAATATGTGTGCAAAGTTTGAACAATGTAGCATGTAAAATGTTGTATGAGTAGGCGACACAATACTGTGATGTTTCATTTACTAAAAGGGGGCATAACTCGGGAAATACAAAACAGAGTTACCTGGTCTTGTCACATGCACAATGGCAATTGGTGATCAATATATGTGTGCAAAGTCTGAACAATATAGCATGTAAAATGTTGAAGGAGTAGGCGACACAATACTGTAATGTTTCAAGTACTAAAGGGGGCATAACTCTGGAAATACAAAATGGAGTTACCTGCTCTTGTAACGTGCACAACGGCAATTACTGATCAACATGTTTGTAAAGTTTGAACAATATAGCATGTAAACCTTTGGATTGTTTACGGACAGACAGACAGACGGAAAATGCCATAACATAATATGTCCCATCAAAAAATGACGGGCATACAAAAAGGCACCAGGAGATTGTGGCCTCCATCAGCGCGAGGGATATTAGCCCCTAAACTGACTTCTTCCACAGTCTCTCCACATGACACAATTGCTACAAATACAGCAGACCCCGTGCCTGCAGCTAGCACTCCAGACGGACATAATGACAATAACAACATAAACGATGATACTGAGATTGTCGCTGTAGCTACCACAGAGACAGCCAACTCTGAGTCCGATAATTCTGTAGTTTTAGAAAAAATATCCCCATCGGTAAAAGATGGGACTCACCAAGATAATCTAGTTAATGCATCAGACGCAGATATATCAACTTACCCTCAGGGTAAGGATTTCTGAATGTGCAGATCCCTGAGGATTCAGAAACCGGGTTGACTCCTGCAACTGACACCTCTGCCTCAGGATCTAGTAGTTAGGGTACAGACCGTTGGTCTAATAAGGTCAAATCAATAGCAACTAACCCTAAAGAATGGGTAAAAAACACTAAAACCAGGAAATCCCCAAATAACGACAAACCACAATCACCCCTACCAATTCCATTTTGGGTTATTTCTAGGGTCCACCCGTGAACCAGCAAAACTGATAAAGATAGAGCCATCCCAGGCTGTCAGTGGGAAAGGCTCACATCAAAAGCAACAGGTAAAGAGACCTGGAAGCTTAAGGTCACTGCTCCAAACAGGGATACAAAAATTAAGCTCCTCAACAACGGGGCCATCAAAGCAGGGCATAAACACGAAACAGAGGAGTATAGATCTACTCCTCAACCCCTTCAATGTCATAAATATAAAAAATTTGGGCATCTTTCAAACAAGTGTCAAGGGAATCTGACCTGCATGAGATGTGGAGGTAACCACCTCACCAACTCATGCAGTGCAGGGGCCCACTCTAGTAATTACCGTGGATGCCCCCACTGCAAAAAGGTTAAAGAAAATATTCAACTCAAGTCACACAACCTGAACAAGCTGACCAATGCCTCATCCCCCCATGCCATTTGCTCACTCATTGCAGGAAGTCTCCATGAAGTACAATAAAAACATGTCAATACCGATATCACTGACATCTGCAACAGGTCCTACATTGCATTTTATAAGGGAAATACGTTATTGTCAGGTGTTAACATGTATTATTGTATCTGTATGCATATTGAACTACCGGTTGCATATTTTAAAAAAATTCTCTCCTTAAAAGTATTACATTAAATGTATATACTTTTCGATATATGGTTGTTTTTCCTCAGTAACAGTTCCCCATGCTCGAGATCTTCTGTGCACGCACTTCCAACCTAGTCCAAACATTGACGCTTAGGTGGAAGTTTAATTGTGGATAAAGAATTCCCCTATTACAGGCTGAATGCCAGGGCTGGGCAGTTTTGAAATTTGCATTTCGGTTCGGTTTTGTACAAAAACTCGGTTTTCAGTTCGGTTTTCGGTTTTTCAAAATATATTGTAGAAATCCACATTTTAGAGGGTAATGTATACACAGGGTTTCTGCTAGACCGGCTGCGGGTCCGTCGACAGGACCCATTCCCCCGCCGATCATACTATGAACAGTCAAAAAAGCTGGTGGTTAAAATGTCGAGTACAATGCTGTATCGTAACGACACTCAGGATCCTTTGTTTCCACGTAATATAGGCATAATTATGTTGTATACTTTGCCTACTATTACTGCCGACAACCTAATACTTTATAACCCCCAGCCGAGAGGGGGAAACAAAGTTCAAATCCTAAATGTCGCCTATAAAATTTCAGACTCAAATTGTCGTGTTTGGTCCGAAATCACTGGCTTTTATTTCGAGCGATAATTGATGTAATTGCATGTGCATGACGTCACACGTCCGCATCATGGTTCTTTTCAAATACTTCGTTCTCTCTGCATTTCCAATTATTTACGTTGGCACGTATCGGGTTGTATAAAAAAAATTGAGGTCAAGCATCGCAGTCACTGTCAGGATTTGAGAATTTTGGGTTTGTATTTTTATGAAACCTCTGACCAGATGTAGTATTGTGTGTCCCGTGGGAATTTAGAGAATTGCAGGAGGAAAAAATACATATTTTCCACTTCAATTATTCAGCATTTTAGCGACCAGAATGCCTAAAAATATAAATTTTCCTGGGACCCCCCTCTGTACGCACATGCCTTCGGCACGTGCGGCAAATGCCTTCGGCGTCTGAGTTTCACTTTCTTTAAACTACCGGACCCACTAATTTTCCCCTAGCGGAAACCCTGGTATACATAAAATGTGTCTGTATTTGTCATCTAAGTCATGAGGATCATACAGCATGCTGAATCACCAGGGTTACTCAGTGCCCACCACTCTTCTCAGCTAATGGACATATTGTGGTGGACTACTGTAGTGGGTTACAGCGGTGGAGCCATGGGGTATCTAAGGAGACCAGTCCCCCATCCCCAAATCCCACTTGCTCCTCCTATCCCCATATTTAAAAATTTGAAAAGATTCTTTTTGATTTCCTGCCCTCAGTTCAAGTACAGTACCCTCAGTCTTGAGATCCCCCCCCCCCTCCCCACAAATTCTTCATCAGCATGGTCCCCCAGGATTTCAAACCATGGCTCCACCACTGGTGGGATCTGCCTTGTTCTGTCAGTGAGATTGGGGCCTTGTCAAGATGCAAACATTAACAAGAAAATACACATTTTAGCAAAAGTCAACATTTCCTATTTTTTAAGGAGTCGCAAAATTCTCACCCTGGTTTTGGTGGATAATATGCCACTGTTGTGCTTATTCCGGTAATTATCACATCGCTTCAAATTAGACTGCCCTGTTTCTTAATGGTTCCCGCTTCAAATGACAGTGGAATAAAAGGAACACAAGTCATATTTCTTGTGACGTTGATAACTATTATTGAAGTAAGTTGTGATATACGAATTACTTTTATTGGTAACTCACTCACTCCAACGTTTTCACAATAACTCTCCTAATTTCGACTATTTAGGTTCGTTTTTACTTTGATTTTGCCCAAACATAGTTCAGCGATCTGAACGTAGTGGCTACCCCTCTACGTTCAGATTCTTCCCATTCAATCCTATAGAAAAAGTTCCCATCAAGTTTTTATGGGAACTCAAAACTCGAAATTAGGAATATATATCAAGCTTTCGCCCTTATTACCGGCTGCAATCGATAGTACACGTATTTCCTTACATTTGGGAAGAGTTTATTAATCTAAACTAGGTTTTATCCTTTAATTGTCGTCATTTGTGTACTCGTGAGGCGGCGACGGAGATTTCAAAATCGGCCATGTTGTTGTTTAAATATAAAACAGTAAAAACGATAACCCGGTAATGGCGCCGAAACGAATAGACCTTTTCATCGATGCGGAATAGGAATTTCGATCTCATTCGGGCAGAGGAGGCCATCAAACTCGGTCGCATTCGCACAGAGCAGATTATCAAACCCATTCTGCACAATTGCGATCGAATTTCCTATTCCGCATCGATGAAAAGGTCTATTCGTTTCGGCGCCATTACCGGGTTATCGTTTTTACTGTTTTATATTTAAACAACAACATGGCCGATTTTGAAATCTCCGTCGCCGCCTCACGAGTACACAAATGACGACAATTAAAGGATAAAACCTAGTTTGGATTAATAAACTCTTCCCAAATGTAAGGAAATACGTATACTATCGATTGCAGCCGGTAATAAGGGCGAAAGCTTGATATATATTCCTAATTTCGAGTTTTGAGTTCCCATAAAAACTTGATGGGAACTTTTTCTATAGGATTGAATGGGAAGAATCTGAACGTAGAGGGGTAGCCACTACGTTCAGATCGCTGAACTAGCCCAAACATAGAAATTGGGCGAAGTGAGCGGTGCCAAGGTGAAGATAATACCAACTTCACTTCGCCCTCTTGGCTGGTCCCTGTGTTGATTTCATCTCAGTCAAGACAGGCAATTGATGTTTTTGACCGGAGACAGCTGCATAATGGGATTTCAAAGTCTGCAATATTGCATATTGGGATTCGTTGTGTATACAAAATACACGTGGGAAGACATGTGTTGATTATAACAACTGCGTATTGGGAATGCAGCGTTAAATTGACACTTGACAGTTTATACACGACAGACCAGCAGTACGTACTGCGCGATTCCTTAAACTAAGTTCAAATAGTATACAAATAATTCGCAGAAAGTTTTGAAAAACTTTCAATTGCTACCTGCCATCCATTAAACGGGGTATGTTCTATTTTAATTTAGCCATTTTATTGTTGACAAAAAAACAGAACTTCCAATACGTAGCATTATCTTTGAGCATGTGACTTCAGAGAGCGTGCCAGAAGTCGGTTAATTGACATAAGTTACCCGTCATTTTTTAAATTTCCCATGTGAACTTTCTTCTTCTTCCAAATATTGAACTGGAGTCGCGAGCGACTGTTGTAAGTTCAGCGGTCCCTGCTCATTCCAGGCACATACAGCCGTCGGCCCTTGTAGTTACAATAGAACCGAAAGTATGTACAGGTTAAAACTATGTACAGGCCCAGTAGTCTAGTGGTGGGCAGGGCTAAACTCTAGGTTAGCCCTGAACTGCTCTATGGTTGTTGCTGCTAAGGTGGAATCTGGTAACCGGTTCCAGTCTCTGATGGTTCGCTGGAAGAAGGAGTTACTGTAAACTTCATGGTTGGATCTTTCTTGGTAGAACTTATGCTGGCCTCTGGTCCTTTTGTCATTACACCGGAGATATTGTTCATGGTTGATGTCAACTAGGTTGTTGTGGATCTTGTACATCATATGCACTTTGAGGTTTTAAAACTCAATAAATTTTATGTTTACCTCCAATGTAATTTACTACGCGCCGTTCGCTAATGATTTGGGGTCAAAGATAATTTATATTATTTTTACACCACATATTGTCAGGTAACTTTCAATACCTATTTGGTCGAATATGAGTCAACCTGAGGCTGTGCCCGGTTCATTAAATTTACTTAACGATTCTTACGTAAAACTTTTTATTTTTTCATATTCCCTCTGGTGGTGGTTCTATAGATATCGTTAAAGAAAAAAAGAAATTTGCTACCACTGTTTCATCACCTCATTTTTTCATCATTCACACTTCTGACTTCAGAGTGTGAGCATGGAAATACCTGCTAGATTAGAGAAAGCCATATCAGCTCTGGGCGTTTCTTGTCCTATCTCCTGGACTATCCAGGAAAAAGGCAAGAGCGTCCAACTGACCTTGGACTTCATCATCAAAGAGAATACACCACCCTCTTCGGGGAGAAGTAGTACCCTTGGCGAGAGGATCCCCTCTCCCACTGGTCCTCACCCGAACAGGCACGGAAGCCCTGAGAAGAGTGAGAGGAAGAAAAAGAAGAGCCCTTCGACCAAGCGCAGGAGCGCCCTGCGCCTGGAGGCCTTCCGGAATAGGAAGAAAGAGTTGAGTGAGGGGGTGGAGGTTCTGGAGGCAGCCGCCAGTTCCACCTCCCAGTCCTACTGGCACACCCAACCAACTGCCGGCTCCTGAGCCGGTACAGTTGGATGTGAAACGTCCAGTGGAGATTGAGGAGGAACTGGAAGTTGCATTTTCACCACCTCCCACCCCTCACTCCCCTCTTCCTTCACTACCGGATAGCCCAGGAGTGGCAGTCACAGCAGAACAGCCATCGGAGTCCGCTGAATCACGCGAAGAGAAGATCCTGAGGAATTGCGACAAAACCATGGCCGAGACCGAGGAATTCAAAAAACAATCCGTTGAAGTATCCAGAATGGCACAGGAATGGATAGAAAACATGAGAAAACAAAAACAACAACAAAACCATGAAACAGCCTCTCCATCTCCATCACAGCCACCTCCAAAAAAGAAGTCTCGCAAAAAAGAGGATAAGCTGCTTCCTTCTCCATTTCTCCTTTGCCACGCCCAGATAATCAAAAAACATCTAAAAACATCTAAAGCCAAAGAGGGTCGAAAGGGGCTTGCTCCCTAAATTGTCCCTGTGCGCCTTCGGCGCGCGAAACCATTTGATTTGAAGTACCACTGTTTGGGGGATTTGTTGTCAGTCATCTCGAAGTAAGCATAGACAGCACAGCGTTTTCCTTCGCCCGACAGTTTAGCCTCTGACATAAGGAATGCAGGTGTTGGAGAGGTCATAAACTTACCAATTCTGGGAGATTTGTTGAAACCGAAAGTCTAGGTTTTTTGTTAAGGCGGCGGATAGGTTTCGGTTTAAAAAAAAAAACGAACCGAACCAAAAAAACGATATACCGCCCAGCCCTACTGAATGCCCAGCCCTACTGAATGCAACGTTAGGGATGAGAGGGGTGCGATAAACACAAGTTCGTTGATTTTGTATCTTTGATTTTTATTCATCGAATCACTCACACCACTCGCATATGCATAACACTATATTCTGTTTTGTGTACCGTCGCTCCTAAGAATAGGCATGCATTCCGGTTCCATGCCCTATTTCTGAGAATAGTACACCCTGGTTGTCAGACAATTATTCTGCCACGTAATTCCACACTGTATGCAACGCTAGGGATGAGAGTATGCGATAAACAAACAATCATCGATTTTTTCTGTCTTTTGGTTATCATTTATCGCATCGCTCGTACCACTCGCGTTGCATTCAGTACTACTCTATTCCGCTTTGTGTACTGTCACTCCCCAGGAACATGCATGCATTCCAGTTTCATGTCCTGTAGCTGGGAATAATACGACCAGATGGTCAGACAGTTATTCTGGCAGGGACAAAATGGCCTACCACTGCCAAGCACTAGCGGAGAATAGGTAATTTTATAGTTTTGATATTTATGGGCTATTCTCCGCTGGAAGACTAAACAAGTTTTTGCTTGCAGTCGTTCGTAACAGATCTTCGGTACGAACGGTTTGGACGTGTTAAAAGCACTAAATACCTGCCTTGACAATGTAATTTCGATTCCAATTTGAAGCTGGTCATCCCTCCTACATTTTTTAACAAAATGACAGCTGAGCACGGTGCATTTCATGCATAAGAGACAATTATAACCAATGCACCCCCAATTTTTCTCACAAAACAAAACAAGCAAACTGGGAAATATCAGACATTTGTGACGTTTTTGGTTTGCATGTGCTGAAAATAATCAAAATATGGAATTCCGGAATTTGAAACGGACTGGCATTTCCTAATTATCTCACAACAAAACGGGACAATTTTCTAGCCTTGTGTTTCTAAATATATGAAGATATTCTGGTGTAACTTTTATACCAAAGAATATGATTCTTCTAAATCATTTACACAACAATTAAAATATGTCATACAAATAAAATGACGATCGTAAAATGTTGAATATGTGAGCTCTTAGTGTGACCACTGGGCCAGTAGTATGTAATGTGGTTTTGAGGTCTAGGTTGCCGGACCCCGATGCCGGACCCCGGAAGTGACGTCATGTCACATGACGTAGTGGCGCCATGTTGTGTTGTCATGGTAACCCGCGTGAGCTGCCATCTTGTGACGTCATCCCTATAGTGATACGTGGTGTGAGTGCGCATGCGCAGCACGTGTTGTCAGGGTGATACGTGTTCCCGTCGTCCATTTTGTATACTGGAGGCCGCCATCTTGGTTTCTATGGTAGCACGTGGTTGTTATGTTACCCAATTGTTCTGCAATGGGACAGGGTATGTTTGGAGGGTATGTTCGATTGAATCGGAGTAAATCTAATTACCACAAACAACCCGACAATCCCTCCAAATCACCAAAATCCACCCGAAATCACCGAAATTGACTTTATTTCCCCAATTGATCGGCTTAGCACATAGTGCTATAGTACTAAGGGGTACAAGGGGGTGCATTCGACTGAAGTGGAGTAATTTTCTGGTTCGGATTTTCCCATAATCCTCGTTTAATTACCCAAATAAACCCGTCAAGTTGTATTATTTCGAATTCTTTCAGAATCCCTTTTTTGGATCCTATGGCATATTTTTTCCCTATTAAGAATAGCACGTAGCGCTATAGGACAAATTTACCCAGAATCCATTATTTAAATTACAAGTAGGACCCATATGTGTACATGAAGGCCATGAAGCTAAGTTCCACCATATACTCATATGAGGATCTACCCAACAGATGTGTCGTACGAGGTCTAATTTACTATCCCTCATTTTGATTTTTCTTTGTACTTCGATGGAAAGTTAAAAAAAAATAACAACACTAAATATAAATTTAAATTTCTTTTATTCAACAACAAAAATACATCTTTTTATGGTATGTAGATTGTCAGATATTCATAAACAGTCTTTCTGCAGATTGGACATCTGAGTGGTTTACAGCAGTCTTTGCACAGGCACAAATGGTTACATGGTTGCGGAGCGACATTGGCTAATAAACACACACTACATTTTGTCCTCCGTGAATCTTCTTCTTGAAATGATGTGTCCATTTCTTCTTCTTTGATGGCCATTTCTTCTTCTTTTTCAACGTCCATGAATTCAGGTGGTAAATTACGATTGTAATAACAGTCTGGAGAATATTTTCTGTGTTCTTCTATAACATCATCTTCTGTTTCCCAGAAACGAACAATAATACCACAATGAAAACACTGAGTTCTGTCTCCTGTCCCCAAATAAAAGAATCCAGCTTTTGTCAGTTCATTCGGGGTTTTCACACTTTCACTTTGTAACATGAATTGAAACGTCTTGAGACGATTTTCCTCCAATGCATACATTATGTGTTTTGGTGGTCTTTGTTCTGTTGTCTTTCTTATTTTTTCTTCTCCACGAAATAACTGCTCCAGTACTGGTGGCGGAACATCACGAAAATACATTTCGAATGAAACGCTCATTCTCTCTACAAAGTCTCTTGGATTTCTTGTTTCTTGGTTTCTTGATTGATAATCATTCAGTGCCATCCTGATCAAACATGGAATAGTGAACATTCTTCAATCCTTTTTATCTTCATTCTTCTTTGGTTTTCTTTCTCTTTTTGGTTTGGGTTCTCCTATTTAAAGACTTCTCTTCTTTGAAATATCCACTGCTTTGGTCACTTGTTCCCAATCTCTTGTGGTAAGCTGGAACCCAACGTCATTCTTGAACAGTTGAATCTGTAAATCGTTGTTAAGTTTGAAGACGGTCACATTAGTAGACATCCTTCTTCTTTGGCTGTCGAAACACAAATGAGCTGAACACCAAGTGCACCAGTTTTTATAGTTTTCCTTCAATACAGCGACATCTAGTGGCTGGTTTCCTCTATGACGTCATTAACCAACACATCATTATCCATTAGATCAGTGGTAAACATGTTGGATATGGTTTCCATCGGTACACCGCGACAGCGATGTTTCAAGTAAAACAGACAGTATTGTCCACACACTGGTAATGGTCCTTGAAGCCATTTCGTATTATACTTCCAATATCTGGAATTCTTCAGGAAATTCTCGAATGGTCTGTTTTGTGGTGGTAATCCATAGGAATCAAAGTATTCTGCGTTGTGGTGACTCACAAAGAGAGCCACCCAATGTTCTCCTATTCTGTGGTCTGGATCCGTGTTGGCTATCAAAGCCACTGGTCTGTGATCTGGTAATCTTCTTGGTAATTTGTTTCTTGAAAATACACCCAAACATATTCTCTTCAAACAACTAACTGATCGAAGTGCATTCTCTAACTGCAACATGTTCATGTTGAGTAATCGAAGATTACTTGTCTATTCTTATCCACTTCTATGATGTTCTGGAATTCTGCATACACCAGTACGTTGATTGTGGTTGGTAATGGGTTTTCGAAATGGACTTCAAGTCTCAAAGTTCCTCTCTTCACCAGATCGAAGTGTTGTCCATGTGATAGATCTGGAGTCAGGTCGAATACGAATAGGGTGTATCCATTTATGTACTCTTCTCGGCTGATGTGGTTTCCTTCATTCTCATACATTTGTCTAGTTCCTTGGAACAGGGTCGCATAACATCTGGCCACTTCTTGTTGTTCGAATCTAGGTTGTAATGGTTTGGCTGGAATCTGCTGCCCATCCACGTACAATGCCGTGATTTTGTAGTTCTTGAAATTATATGGATTCTTTGAAAAGTTTCCATTGAAAGCATCGTTGTCTACACATCCCACTATGATGCGTTTAGGTAGTTGGCCTAAAAATCTAAATTTTATAGTAAATTTCCTTTCTTATTATACCTACCACAATTGTTTACTACAGGCTTGCACTACAGTGGAAGTCCCTAACTCGGATAAAATACTCTCTATTTTTGTCTTTCCCAAGCAAGTTGGGAAAGAAAAGTGGTGCAAAAGCACCAATAAAAATAACCCAAAACTGGGTCGAGTGCAACCGGCGCAGACCCAGTACGGGTCGCTCTCTCCCAAGTACAACTCCACGACTTCCGTTGCCAGTGCGCATATACCGTCTCTAAAGACTCATTCTTTTTGAATCCGTTATGTGATCAGCGGGGAGGAAAGATTCTTTACCCGTAAAGAAGACGGAAGGGCCTCCATGTAAACAATTGTGGTAGGTATAATAAGAAAGGAAATTTACTATAAAATTTAGATTTCTTATCAACCTACTCACAATTGTTTACTACAGGCTGAATAGACAAAAGGCTGGAGGGAATCGCATAACCAACCCCCACATAACCCCAGTGCACTGGAAGCGTGAAGTAGAAGGAAGAGGTCCCGAGGCTTATCTACCATAATGTCGCAATCATTGGTAAAGGACAATGAAAAGAGATATATGAGCCTGTGTGACACACAGACAGAAAAAGGGCAGTAACAGCACAAGGCTGACCTTCAAGAAGCCTAATGGCTATGGCAGACAACAGCCTGAGCAGAAGAAAGAGGACCCAGGGCAAAAAGGTCCTCCGACTGCTCCTGCAACTGGCGCAAATAAAAGGTGGAGAAAGTAGAAGCATTTCTCCAGTAGGCTGCCCGCATAACATCCAACAACTTGACGGAGTTAGAATAAGCCCAAGAGGTAGACAGTGCCCGCACCTCGTGGGCAGAAATACGATTGGTAATACAATCGCCAGCTGCTAAACGACTATAAGCCGTACGAATAGCAAGACAAATCCATCGAGAAATGGACTGAGGAGAGATCTTCTGTCGACACGGAATGAGAGACAGAAAAAAACGTTTTCTGCCTTTCCGTATGAAGCGTGTCCGATCAAGATAAATGCGAATAGCACGGACCGGACAGAGCAAAGGGCGAGTACCCTCAACAGAGGGAAGAGCCCTGATACAGTTAGGAGGAGGAGTAGTATCTGGTAACTGATTCTCAGCCAAAAAGGAGCAATCAGTGGTAAAAGTAACACTGTTGGGAGAGCTCCTAAAAAAGGCCGGGTCAACCGAGAGGGTGTGAAGCTCACTAACCCGTCTGGCCGAAGCAAAAGCCATCAGAAAAGCTGTCTTATATGTGAGAAAATGCATATCCACCTGGGATAAAGGTTCGAATGGCGCCCCCCCCCCCCTCCCAAGCAAAGCAGCACCCACGAAAGATTCCATCGTGGAGTAAGCTGCAAAGTCCGAGGCCTTTTCAAAGAAAAGTGCCGAACAAGCTTCGAGAGGTAAGGATTAGTGCCGATACGACGCTTCCCCACATAAGAAAAAGTCTCTGAAAGCATAGACCTGTAACCCTTGATGGTAACAGGCTGGAGACCCCGAGAATCAAACAGATATACCAGAAACTCCGCAATCTGTGAAATCGAAGGATTGGCATAATCAACAGAGTGATCAGCACACCATCGACAGAAGACCTTCCATTTAGCTGCATAAGCTAAACCAGTGGAGTGCCTCCTTGAAGAAGAAATGCACTCCACTGCTCGTCTCGAAAAACCTCTACGGAGGAGACAGGACCTGACAAAAGATATGCGCGAAGGCACAACGAAGTCGGGTCGACGTGAAACCTCCTCGGGCGACCTTGACAAAGAAGGTCGCGACGTAGTGGGAGACGTGCCGGAACCGCCGCCATCAGCGAGCGGAGCTGATTGATCCACACCCGCTGAGGCGACAGGGGAGCGATCAGAATGATTCGACAACTGCAGGTTCGAATTTTGGCGAGAACCTGAGGAAGAATCAGAACCGGCAGGAAGGCGTAGCCGACTAGACCGTTCCAATCGAGTGACAGAGCATCCACGGCAAAAGCCAGAGGATCTGGACACGGGGACACGAAAGTGGCCACCTGATGGTTCCAACGAGTCGCAAAGAGGTTGATGTGGGGACGTCCCCAGAGATCGCAAAGCGACTGGAACACTGCCCTGTGAAGCATCCACTCGGTGGAAATAACCCTGCCCTGTCGGGACAGGGAGTCGGCTAGGATGTTCAGACGACTGGGAATGTGACGAACAACCACTCCGGCATGAACATCCTGAGCGAGCAGTAGAAGATCCCGAGCTAACTCGTACATCGGAAGCGAGTGCGTGCCGCCCTGGTTCCGAATGTAAGCAACCACTGTCGAATTGTCGGATAGTAGAAGGACCTGGCGATTCGACAGGTGAGGGATCCACTGCCTGAAACTCAGAAGAAGAGCAAGAAGCTCCTTCTGGTTGATGTGTAGAGCTGCTTGATCCTGGTCCCACATCCCGTGTAGGGAAAGACCGAGAGGATCCAACATCGCACCCCATCCGAGATCGCTGGCATCTGCTGTCAGAACGCGATCGGACGTGGGTAAGTCCAGTGGAACACCCTGCGTAATCCACTGAACATCTGTCCAGGGAAGAAGGTGAGAATACAGAGAGTCCGGAAACGGAAGCACCTGATCCAGAGAATCTACATTCGGCCTCCAACGACTGAGCAGAAAGTGTTGGAGAGGTCTGACATGCAGCCGACCTAGAGGAATGAGATCCGTCACCGAACCGCAGAGACCGATCAGCCGGAGAAACTCCGAGCGGTCGCGGACCTGGACTGGGACAGAGTCAGAGCAAAAGCTGAGAGAATCACAGCCTTGGCCTGGGGAACAGCCACCAAATTGAATTTGGTTTGGAAAGACATCCCCAGATGACAAAACGACTGAGAAGGGACCAGGTCCGACTTCTCCTCGTTGACTGTGAATCCTAGCGACGTGAGCAAGCTCAACAGAGTGGCGACATCCGATTCCAGTAAGGCAGCATTGGAATGCCTCTGGAGGATATCGTCCAGATATGCCGAAGTAGTCACCCTGGACTGTTTGCGATGGAACGCTATCACATGCGACATCAGTCTGGTGAACGCCCAAGGAGCCAGGTTGAGGCCGAAAGGCATGGCCTTGAACTGGTAAACTCGCCCCAGAAAAGCGAACCTGAGATACTTCCGTGACGCCCGATGCATCGGAACGTGGAAGTAAGCATCTCGCAGGTCGATGCTGGCTGCGAAATCTCCCTGGTGAATTGATTGGCGGACCGACCTGAAAGTCTCCATGCTGAACTTGGGAGCAATGATAGACTGGTTCTGGATACTCAGATCGATAACCGGTCGGAGTCGGCCGTCCTTCTTCGGCACCAAGAACAGGCGGGAATAGAAACCCACTGACTGAACGTTCTTGACGACCTCGATCGCCCCTTTTGCCAGGAGATTGGCCATCTCCGTGGACAAAAGTTCCCGACGTAAAACGTCTGAAGGAACTGTGGTTGGAAGAGGCACCCTTGACAGAGTGGGGTGCCGTCGGAAGGATATGCGCAGCCCGGACCGAACAACATCTAATACCCATGGATCGGATGTGATGGTGGGCCAATGGTCTGCGAACTCTGCTATCCTTCCTCCAACCTGGGACGAGTCGAGGTGAGGACCTTCATTTCGAGCCCCGGCGAGGCCCGCGAGAGGAGAAACCACCTCCTCTGCTAAATGAAGAATCCTGAGACTTCCCTCGATTCTGCCGACCCCTACCTTTACCCCGTGAGTAAGAAGTAGAGGCGGCGGCAGAAGGACCAGCCTTTTGCTTCACAGAGGAAGCAGAAGGGTACTTGTTAGGCTTGGAACGGCCCTTGCCTCCCTGAGAAGGCTGATCAAGCTGACGAAGCAGTAGCTGATCTTTGGAATGACGTAGGACGTCATCCCGGACCGTCGACACGGAACCATGGAAAAGTTGCGGACCTTGCCAAAGAAGCACATCGAAGAGTAGCACGCTGCGTCCCTTCGAACTAATTCCAAATTAGCCGTGTTACAGGCATGCGTGTGAGTAAGGTGCATAAGCGCCTTGGACAGCACACGCAAAGGAGCCTGTACCTCGTCAAACTTATCTGGAGGCAGATAAGCAGCCAAAGCTGAGACGACGTGATCTGAGAGAGAAAGCATGCCAAGCATCTCTCTAGATAAGCCCAACGTGGACTCCAGAGTCGTCATTGGAATGACGGCAGACTTGGGCTTGGAAAGCCCGAGGGAAGTGGAGTCCTGATCCAGAACCGTCAAAGCCTGGCAGACTGACGGATTGGCGGAATCGTAGGAACGATAACGCACAGGAGGCAAAAAGGTGTCAACCCTGGTGAAGAACGAAGTCTTCAAAGCCTTGGAATTCAGCTTGGCATCCAATGCTGAAAAAGCTTCAACCACCTGTACCGACTGGCACGGTCGAAGGCGCCCAGAAGCAGGTTGCTCCATAGGCTGTTGGCGCGCGACCGATGATCGCAGCCAGGCTGACACTGTCGGTTGGTTAGCAGGTTTGAGCTCAGGCAGAAACCCAAACACAAAGTCAAGAGCTGCCCCCAAGTTCGAAGACTGCTGGCCCTCGACCTCAAGCATGTCGGACTCCTCCCCAGAGTCGGAAGACAAATAGCCCATCGTGGGCAAACCAGCCGACGCCTCCCATGGTGTCGGGACACCAGAGGAATCGGAAACCGGCCTGTTTACAATCCGGGAGGCGGCGTCATAGGAGGCGCCTGGAAACCACCCATAGCCTCGCTGGAAGCAACAGGAAGGCTCTTAGAAAGAACCTGAGTGAGTAAGGAGAGGGCCTCCCTAAGCTCACTGCCCGTACCGACCGGTTCGACAGGGGAGCGAACCGGCAAAGAAGCTTCACCTCTGACCCTCTTAACCAGCAAAGGGTCACGATCCTCCAAAACACCCGACGCGGGACGACGGGCGGCAGCCGAAACATCTGAAGGCAGACGTGTATAGGGGTACGATGCACCCCGAGGATCAATATTGCGAGAACTCATGAGAGTCACCACAGACCTCTGCGGGGCAGAAGGTCCAGGCTGCACAAAAGGCATTGGTCCCCCAAAACTGGGCGTGTGACCAGAGTGAGTAGACGGAAACGCCACGGAGTTCATAGTGTTTCCACTACGAACATCCAAATCCAAAGACGCAACTGTGGTGCTCGATGGCGAAGAAACCACAGAGATGGGCTCGGCCGGCAGCCCCTTCCGACTTCGCCGAGTTGAAGTCAGGGAAGGTTGAGGCCGATATCCCACGTCTACAGTATCGGACATTCCTGCAGTCCCCTGCAGCGAAAAGCCGAGGCCGCCTGAAACAGACAACGAAGCAGACGGACCAGCAGCAGTAGTAGATACGTCGAGAGTCGTTGAGGCTGGTGAAATAGTGGAGAGAGCACACCGGCTCGGCTCCGAAGGAGGAGTCACATCCCTAGTGACAGCCTCAGATGTCGACTGGAGGGGGACCGTAGTCCCGGAACCAGGCATCTCTTCACCAGAACACTCAACGGCTCCCGCAGTATCCACCACAGGAAAAGACTGCACATCCCCCATGGAGGAGGAATAACTCTCACCAGACAAAGTCGGCTCGGGAGGCCCCGAACGACCACGTTCTCCTTTCCCGCGGGAGCGGGAGGCACGGCCACGAAAACGAACGGCACGGTTTACTGACGCCCAGAAGGTGGAAGACCATGTTCCACAGACACCACACTGCCGCTCGGCCGAACACCCATTACAGGAGGAACAAGACGAATGTACATCGTCCACATGCTTTGGCAGCAGACATTGCCCACAAGGAATTGTCCTGGGCATGATAGAGGTGAGAGGAGCAGAGAAGGTGAGATCAGAAAACAGAACACCCCAAAGAAGAGAGAAAGGTGACAGAAACAAAGACCCCAGACGGTCGACCGGGAACCACACAACAGGAAGACTACTCTCAAAAGAAAGAAGAAACACTGTAGGAGTGGTACCCCGCTGACACCTAACTCTAACACAATTAGAAAATTTTGCAAAAAATGCAATAACAATAATTGTGAAAAATCTAAGTCCGAACCGCGTGGCACACGAAAATCGCGCGCGACTCGAGAGAGAGCAAATAAATATACATTATGGACATATAATAGAAAAGAGAATATAAAACACTGTTCCTGAAAATACAAAGGATACACTGTGGTATAATGAATCAGGAATCATCAAACATCGAGCTGGTGGAACACTGATAAGCGTGCAAAAACATCTCGACACGAAGCGGATTATAAAAAGAATGAGTCTTTAGAGACGGTATATGCGCACTGGCAACGGAAGTCGTGGAGTTGTACTTGGGAGAGAGCGTCCCGTACTGGGTCTGAGCCGGTTGCACTCGACCCAGTTTTGGCTTATTTTTATTGGTGCTTTTGCACCACTTTTCTTTCCCAACTTGCTTGGGAAAGACAAAAATAGAGAGTATTTTATCAGAGTTAGGGACTTCCACTGTAGTGCAAGCCTGTAGTAAACAATTGTGAGTAGGTTGATAAGAAATAAGTTTTCTTGTTTAATGCTCAGATTTCCTTTCGGCACTGAAAACACCTTGGTTTCCACACGGTCGATAGGATATTTTACAGTTGCTTTTGTTAGTGCTTTCTCGTGAGCCATTCTCACGAATGATTGGAGTCTCTCTTTGCGTACAAACATGGATACATCTAGAATTTTGATCTTGTATGTATCGGTATCGGCCATCAATGCGAAAGCATCTTTGGCTCTATTCATTTTAACATGAACATTAACTCCATTCAGCAAGTAACGAGTTTGGAAAAACATGGCCAAATGCAATCTTCCAGTCATGTCCACGATTTTACTTTTCTCTATAAATTTCTTTCAAAGAAGAAATCCCTTGTTATCATCTGTCAAATCTTTCATGTGTCCGGCCGTATCCTTGTACCATAATGCATTAGTCAGTTGTGACTTCTTTGCAGCTGGTCCATAACTCAACAAAGTTTCTATGAAAGCTCTGTAGTGATAAGTGTTGTTGGAAGGAGATACCAGTTTTTCATTCAAGCTGATATCGATTTGATTAAATAAGGAATGCATCCATAAATTGACTGGGCCCACTTTGGCATCGGGTGCAATTGATGCCCCATTGGAATCTACAACCGTTGCTTTAACATACAAGTATGTCTGTGCCAAATTCAAATAATCATCTCCTAATCCTGCAATGTGGAATTCTATTGGACCACTGTTTCCTATAGTCGCCAAAGGCCTGTGTTCTACCCATTCCCCATGTTCCACACTAGTCTGTGTTGGTGGTATGGAAAACAAGTCGAGTTCGCTGTTGACACACTCACAAGATTTTTCATTAATGAGAGACATCATGCACCGAGATGGTCTTGGGTCTGAACAGTTCTCCTTCTTTTTGTCGATTTGCTAGTTTTGCGTGGTGTGGGCCTTTTTATACTTTTCCTGCCGGGTGGTTTTGAACCACCAACCACTTCATTCCAAGCTCCTGCACCAGCCTCTTTGACTCTTTTGAAGTGTCACTGTCACTTTCCCGAACTTGAATGGTACTATAGCTCCTGTGTCACCCCTTATATACACCTGGACGGTACTGAATTTTTTTCGTTCTACTGGTACATAAAACACATTCTCAAATGTTTTAGAGATGATATCCCCATATTTCCCACGCACGGGCACGATACGAAGAAGTGGTATTCTTGTATCTCCTACGACTTGGTCACGAACCAAGTCACAGTATACATAGAGTGAATAAAATCCTTGGTTGACATCGGCAACTCTGGAAGAATTGTAAGTTCCTGATTTAAAAACACACTCATTAAATCCCAAAATATTTTGAAGAGTAGGGCTCAATGTGACCACGACTCCATCACGTACCGTGATACGAACTTTACCAGTCACTTCATCCAGTTCAAAAGCTACCTTATCGTGACGAGGCAAGAGTAATTCTCTAACACCATTGATAGCTCGTATCACATCAATGAGATCCGAATAATGACCTTCCTTGTGAGTAAGTCGGTAATTCTTTTTCGAAGACCAGAACACTAACGAAAAAGCTTCTTCTCCACGAATATTGAACCAAGTATTTGGATACTGAATCTCTGCCAGACCTACTTCCCATTCTCCCGTGAGATTCACTGGTTGTGATAACTGAGTGGTGTACGTAGTCAACATGTTTTCTGGAAACACGTTCATAGAACTATTACTTGGTAGAGTCAAATAAAACATTACTTTTTCTTAATGGTTGGATTTGGTAACAAATATCCTATGCTACTACTCAAGAGAGCAGTCCACAACTTGCTGCCTGTGTTTTCGAGAGTGAGATTAACGACACTGGTAATGATGATGATATACAAAATGATTATTTGTGAAAAGTAAGTGATCTTGCTCCTTGGAATTCTTTTACCAAACAGAGGCCAAGAACCATTCGATCCTTCTTCCATTTTGAAGAAACTTCAGAGGTTCACTTCCTTTTATAGGTGAGCTGACTCTGTTTGATCCACGAATTGAACGAAGTTGGGTATCCCAACCACTTTACGAACAATTCCCTTTTCTTACCTCGACCACGTTTCTTGAGTACGTGTTCGATTTTGTAAATAGTTTTATGTGAAACTCGCTGAAGCTCTTCAGTGTAGAATGACCCTTTCAATATTTCTCCATTATCATCTTGTAAGATGTATGTGACTGGATGTCCTTTCTTGATGGCTACTACTGTTTATAACTCTTCGGTCCAATTGGGCAAATAACCTTTCTCAAAAGTTTTCTTAACTTTATTGATTCTCACTCTGTCTCCAACTTTGTACTTTGGTGTCTTGTGTTTTATGGGTTGTCCATACAACCTTTGCCAAACCTCTTCTTGATTTTCAAAGTTCACGGCAATGGGGGCCATACCTATACTACGATGATGAGAATGATTATATGATTTCACCAAGTTTTGAAGTGGAAAAGTTAGTGTATTGTTCTTGGTAAAATATTTCCACATTTTGGTTTTCAAACTTCTATTGAATCTTTCTACTATGGAACATTTTGTTTCCACATTTTGTGTAGTGAAAAAGTCGACTTTGTGATCTTTGAGAAAATTCTGAAATTTTCTGTTTATAAATTCTTTGCCTTGATCAGTTTGTAATTTTTCTGGTTTACGACCTTGTTTGAAAATTTTACTAAAAGCTTTCACGATGGAATCACCAAGTTTGTTTTGTAATGGCATCACCCAAGCATATTTGCTAAACACATCTATACATGTCAACAAAAATTTTATGTTTTTGTTGAATTTACTTATGTTTGAAACATCTACCAAGTCAGCTTGTCATTGTGCATCTATACCACTAACTATTAGTTTCCTTCTAGGAAATGTATGACGAACAGGTTTGTGAAGAGTGTATGTGTCTTGAGTCTCTAACCATTTTACAACTTTAGTTTTTTTCTTGGACGCTCTATGAAGAGCGTCTACACCACCAAAACTACCAGGCACTTCAGAATCATAGTACAATGCTTCCATGACTGCCTTGTTCAAGTGTCAACTCTATTTATACCTTTTTTTCGGTCCACTTTGGCGTTTCTGTTTTCTTTGGTTGTTTTGGTTCCGACTTTATCGGTGCCTGTTTCATAAAATCCCAACGTTCTTTATGACCAATTAATTCTTGGGGTATGTTACTATCTCTCAAAGCTTCAGCCAACACTTCCCATCCCTTTGGTTGGAAAGATTTTCGTCTTCTAAGTAAATCGTTTAGAAGATCTGTTACATTCAACCCTACCACTGTTTGATCTTTGTAGACTAATTCACCCTTCTCATTCCAAGATATATTTGGGTCACTTCTAATACGATTCAACAACAACTTTCCCTTTCTCTTCATTGTCATAGGTACAGAATCGAGAATGTCTTCATCTTTATTATCTTTCTCGAATTCGACTTTAATTGGTCGCGGAGCCATTACCTTTTGTTGAAATGTCAAGTATCTTTGTAAAATTTGATTATATTGAGTCGTCTTTTCATCAGCCGAAAGAAAAGGGGCATCGAGAATATCTCTCATTTCTCTATCCAGTGATGAAACAGCCAGTTCATTCGGTTGTCTTGGAGTCTCTTGTAGACGTTCCAATAACCTTGGTTCTACCAAAGCCATCTTGTTTGCATATTCCATCATCCAAATATACCTTTAACAGCACCCAATAGTACAGGAGGTAGCAATGCCCCCCAGAATCCCCCTTTCTGCAAGATTTGTCTCCTCTTTTTGTCAGAGGTACCTTTATTTGCCACTGCCCTTACTAATTGTTTCTGACGGACGAGTTTGGTTCTCTGAGCTTTGGTCAGAGGTACTGCTCCCTTCAGTATATTCGAGGCACAGTCACACAAACAAGTTATCAATTCTTGGTCTGCATGTTTTAGTATGGATTTGACGAGTGCGGGTTTCGATTTAATAAGAACCTTGAGAAGAGCGATGTTGCGCTTGAGACGGTCAGACATGCTTCTGACTCGAGTCAGACTTGTTGCTCCCCTTTTATACTTTTCGGAGGTACACATATTGGGTTTCCCCAGGAAAAATTTGACTTCTTAATCTTATTTGTTCAGGAGTATCTTGTTTGAGATCTATTAAAAGGTAACCATATGGTGTCGAAATATTATATCACCTGTTCCAAGTCACATCATTTGGTGTTATAGTGAATGGCAACCATTATACAATATTTTGAATGTTTTGAATAACCCGATTTACAAAGTATGATTTACCCCAAGTAGAATTTGTAGAGGGTCTCCCTCAAGAATTAAAATGTGATAGTTTAGTCATATTGGATGATCTGATGCTCGATGCAGATGTTCGAGTGTCTAGATTATTTACTAAAGGTAGTCATCACCGTAACATTAGTGTGATCTACATTGTTCAAAATTTATTCGATAAAAATAAAGTCCATAGGACTGTAGCTCTCAATAGTCATTACATGATCTTGTTTAAAAATCCTAGGGATCGTTCTCAGATCACACTTGGCAGCACAGATGTATCCTGGTCATTCCAAGTTTCTGAGAGAAGTTTTCGAAGATGCCACTTCGACACCATATGGTTACCTTTTAATAGATCTAAAAACAAGATACTCCTGAACACATGAGATTAAGAAGTCAAATTTTTCCTGGGGAAACCCAATACGTGTACCTCCAAAAAGTATAAAAGGGGAGCAACAAGTCTGACTCGAGTCAGAAGCACGTCTGACCGTCTCAAGCGCAACATCGCTCTTCTCAAGGTTCTTATTAAATCGAAACCCGCACTCGTCAAATCTATACTAAAACATGCAGACAAAGAATTGATAACTTGTTTGTGTGACTGTGCCTCGAATATACTGAAGGGAGCAGTACCTCTGACCAAAGCTCAGAGAACCAAACTCGTCCGTCAGAAACAATTAGTGAGGGCAGTGGCAAATAAAGGTACCTCTGACAAAAAGAGGAGACAAATCTTGCAGAAAGGGGGACTCTTGGGGGCATTGCTACCTCCTGTACTATTGGGTGCTGTTAAAGGTATATTTGGATGATGGAATATGCAAAGAAGATGGCTTTGGTAGAACCAAAGTTATTGGAACGTCTACAAGAGACTCCAAGACAACCGAATGAACTGGCTGTTTCATCACTGGATAGAGAAATGAGAGATATTCTCGATGCCCCTTTTCTTTCGGCTGATGAAAAGATGACTCAATATAATCATATTTTACAAAGATACTTGACATTTCAACAAAAGGTAATGGCTCCTCGACCAATTAAAGTCGAATTCGAGAAAGATAATAAAGATGAAGACATTCTCGATTCTGTACCTATGACAATGAAGAGAAAGGGAAAGTTGTTGTTGAATCGTATTAGAAGTGACCCAAATATATCTTGGAATGAGAAGGGTGAATTAGTCTACAAAGATCAAACAGTGGTAGGGTCGAATGTAACAGATCTTCTAAACGATTTACTTAGAAGACGAAAATCTTTCCAACCAAAGGGATGGGAAGTGTTGGCCGAAGCTTTGAGAGATAGTAACATACCCCAAGAATTAATTGGTCATAAAGAACGTTGGGATTTTATGAAACAGGCACCGATAAAGTCGGAACCAAAACAACCAAAGAAAACAGAAACGTCAAAGTGGACCAAAAAAAGGGTATAAATAGAGTTGACACTTGAACAAGGCAGTCATGGAAGCATTGTACTATGATTCTGAAGTGCCTGGTAGTTTTGGTGGTGTAGACGCTCTTCGTAGAGCGTCCAAGAAAAAAACTAAACAAGTTGTAAAATGGTTAGAGACTCAAGACACATACACTCTTCACAAACCTGTTCGTCGTACATTTCCTAGAAGGAAAGTAATAGTTAGTGGTATAGATGCACAATGACAAGCTGACTTGGTAGATGTTTCAAACATAAGTAAATTCAACAAAAACATAAAATTTTTGTTGACATGTATAGATGTGTTTAGTAAATATGCTTGGGTGATGCCATTACAAAACAAACTTGGTGATTCCATCGTGAAAGCTTTTAGAAAAATTTTCAAACAAGGTCGTAAACCAGAAAAATGACAAACTGATCAAGGCAAAGAATTTATAAACAGAAAATTTCAGAATTTTCTCAAAGATCACAAAGTCGACTTTTTCACTACACAAAATGTGGAAACAAAATGTTCCATAGTAGAAAGATTCAACAGAACTTTGAAAACCAAAATGTGGAAATACTTTACCAAGAACAATACACTAACTTTTCCACTTCAAAACTTGGTGAAATCATGTAATCATTCTCATCATTGTAGTATAGGTATGGCCCCCATTGCCGTGAACTTTGAAAATCAAGAAGAGGTTTGGCAAAGGTTGTATGGACAACCCATAAAACACAAGACACCAAAGTACAAAGTAGGAGACAGAGTGAGAATCAATAAAGTTAAGAAAACTTTTGAGAAAGGTTATTTGCCCAATTGGACCGAAGGATTATTCACAGTAGTAGCCATCAAGAAAGGACATCCAGTCACATACATCTTACAAGATGATAATGGAGAAATATTGAAAGGGTCATTCTACACTGAAGAGCTTCAGCGAGTTTCACATAAAACTATTTACAAAATCGAACACGTACTCAAGAAACGTGGTCGAGGTAAGAAAAGGGAATTGTTCGTAAAGTGGTTGGGATACCCAACTTCGTTCAATTCGTGGATCAAACAGAGTCAGCTCACCTATAAAAGGAAGTGAACCTCTAAAGTTTCTTCAAAATGGAAGAAGGATCGAATGGTTCTTGGCCTCTGTTTGGTAAAAGAATTCCAAGGAGCGAGATCACTTACTTTTCACAAATAATCATTTTGTATATCATCATCATTACCAGTGTCATTAATCTCACTCTCGAAAACACAGACAGCAAGTTGTGGACTACTCTCTTGAGTAGTAGCATAGGATATTTGTTACCAAATCCAACCATTAAGAAAAAGTAATGTTTTATTTGACTCTACCAAGTAATAGTTCTATGAACGTGTATCCAGAAAAGACGTTGACTACGTACACCACTCAGTTATCACAACCAGTGAATCTCACGGGAGAATGGGAAGTAGGTCTGGCAGAGATTCAGTATCATTTGTTCAACATTCGTGGAGAAGAAGCTTTCGTCACAGTGTTCTGGTCTTCGAAAAAGAATTACCGACTTACTCTCAAGGAAGGTCGTTATTCGGATCCCATTGATGTGATACGAGCTATCAATGGTGTTAAAGAATTACTCTTGCCTCGTCACGATAAGGTAGCTTTTGAACTGGATGAAGTGACTGGTAAAGTTCGTATCACGGTACGTGATGGAGTCATGGTCACATTGAACCCTACTCTTCAAAATATTTTGGGATTTAATGAGTGTGTTTTTAAATCAGGAACTTACAATTCTTCCAGAGTTGCCGATGTCAACCAAGGATTTTATTCACTCTATGTATACTGTGACTTGGTTTGTGACCAAGTCGTAGGAGATACAAGAATACCACTTCTTCGTATCGTACCCGTGCGTGGGAAATATGGGAATATCATCTCTAAAACATTTGAGAATGTGTATTATGTACCAGTAGAACGAAAAAATTTCAGTACCGTCCAGGTGTATATAAGGGGTGACACAGGAGCCATAGTACCATTCAAGTTCGGGAAAGTGACAGTGACACTTCATTTCAGAAATCGTAGATCTCTTCATTTCACATAAACATGACTTACTGTTGTAAGTCCAAATTATACGAAGAATATTACACGAAACAAGCTGGGAACGGTCTACCAGCTTTTTCTGGAACTCAAATACAGAGAGGATAAGGTTTGGGAAGTATATTGGGAGGACTGAAGAATATGGTGTTACCTTTATTGAAAACTACAGCCAGGACCATGGGGAAACAGCTCGTGAGAAAAGGAGCAGCCTTTGCCGAAGATGTCATTGAAGGGAAAAATGTAAAAAAGGCGGCAATCAAAAGAGTCAAAGAGGCTGGTGCAGGAGCTTGGAATGAATAGGTTGGTGGTTCAAAACCACACGGCAGGAAAAGTATAAAAAGGCCTGCACCACGCAAAACTAGCAAATCGACAAAAAGAAGGAGAACTGTTCAGACCCAAGACCATCTCGGTGCATGATGTCTCTCATTAATGAAAAATCTTGTGAGTGTGTCAACAGTGAACTCGACTTGTTTTCCATACCACCAACACAGACTAGTGTGGAACATGGGGAATGGGTAGAACACAGGCCTTTGGCGACTATAGGAAACAGTGGTCCAATAGAATTCCACATTGCAGGATTAGGAGATGATTATTTGAATTTGGCACAGACATACTTGTATGTTAAAGCAATGGTTGTAGATTCCAATGGGGCATCAATTGCACCTGATGCCAAAGTGGGCCCAGTCAATTTATGGATGCATTTCTTATTTAATCAAATCGATATCAGCTTGAATGAAAAACTGGTATCTCCTTCCAACAACACTTATCACTACAGAGCTTTCATAGAAACTTTGTTGAGTTATGGACCAGCTGCCAAGAAGTCACAACTGACTAATGCATTATGGTTCAAGGATAAGGCCGGACACATGGAAGATTTGACAAATGATAACAAGGGATTTCTTCTTCGAAAGAAATTTATAGAGAAAAGTAAAATCGTGAACATGACTGGAAGATTGCATTTGGACATGTTTTTCCAAACTCTTTACTTGCTGAATGGAGTTAATGTTCATGTTAAAATGAATAGAGCCAAAGATGCTTTCGCATTGATGGCCGATACCGATACATACAAGATCAAAATTCTAGATGTATCCATGTTTGTACGCAAAGAGAGACTCCAATCATTCGTGAGAATGGCTCACGAGAAAGCACTAACAAAAGCAACTGCAAAATATCCTATCGACCGTGTGGAAACCAAGGTGTTTTCAGTGCCGAAAGGAAATCTGAGCATTACACAAGAAAACTTATTTTTAGGCCAACTACCTAAACGCATCATAGTGGGATGTGTAGACAATGATGCTTTCAATGGAAACTTTTCAAAGAATCCATATAATTTCAAGAACTACAAAATCAATTACTTGGCATTGTACGTGGATGGGCAGCAGATTCCAGCCAAACCATTACAACCTAGAGTGGCCAGATGTTATGCGACCATGTTCCAAGGAACTGGACAAATGTATGAGAATGAAGGAAACCACATCAGCCGAGAAGAGTACATAAATGGATACACCCTATTCGTATTCGACCTGACTCCAGATCTATCACATGGACAACACTTCGATCTGGTGAAGAGAGGAACTTTGAGACTTGAAGTCCATTTCGAAAACCCATTACCAACCACAATCAACGTACTGGTGTATGCAGAATTCCAGAACATCATAGAAGTGGATAAGAATAGACAAGTAATCTTCGATTACTCAACATGAACATGTTGCAGTTAGAGAATGCACTTCGATCAGATAGTTGTTTGAAGAGAATATGTTTGGGTGTATTTGCAAGAAACAAATTACCAAGAAGATTACCAGATCACAGACCAGTGGCTTTGATAGCCAACACGGATCCAGACCACAGAATAGGAGAACATTGGGTGGCTCTCTTTGTGAGTCACCACAACGCAGAATACTTTGATTCCTATGGATTACCACCACAACACAGACCATTCAAGAATTTCCTGAAGAAGAATTCCAGATATTGGAAGTATAATACGAAACGCCTTCAAGGACCATTACCAGTGTGTGGACAATACTGTCTGTTTTACTTGAAACATTGCTGTCGCGGTGTACCGATGGAAACCATATCCAACATGTTTACCACTGATCTAATAGATAATGATGTGTTGGTTAATGAATCATAGAGGAAACCAGCCACTAGATGTCGCTGTATTGAAGGAAAACTATAAAAACTGGTGCACTTGGTGTTCAGCTCATTTGTGTTTCGACAGCCAAAGAAGAAAGATGTCTACTAATGTGACGTCTTCAAACTTAACAACGATTTACAGATTCAACTGTTCATAGAACGACATTGGGTTCCAGTTTACCACAAGAGATTGGGAACAAGTGACCAAAGCAGTGGATATTGCAAAGAAGAGAAGTCTTGAAATAGGAGAACCCAAACCAAAAAGAGAAAGAAAACCAAAGAAGAATGAAGATAAAAAAGACTGAAGAATGTTCACTATTCCATGTTTGATCGGGATGGCACTGAATGATTATCAATCAAGAAACCAAGAAACAAGAAATCCAAGAGACTTTGTAGAGAGAATGAGCGTTTCATTCGAAACGTATTTTCGTGATGTTCCGCCACCAGTACTGGAGCAGTTATTTCGTGGAGAAGAAAAAATATCCAGATAGTTTCATTAATGCAACTATCTGTATTTATGCAACAGCAGGTTTAATGCATAAAAGAAATCGACAAACTTCGTCCGGGGATCAGTTATCATTAGTTGCCTGTTCCCGACGCCGTATCGGTTCCACCTTTTCAGATCCAGTTTTAATTTTAATCATGCTGAATCCCATCTAGTAGGTAACTCTGCAAGTTCTCTCATTTACGGAACCCCCTCTAGGTCATAAAATAATTGCGCACGAATATGGGAATGACCACTCGACCGGTCCCTTTGATCCTGCGAGATTATCCAATGGAAATACGGATTATTTTCTCGGTGGTTTTCAAACGGTGTTCTGTCAAATTTTTGGGCCGGGAAGCAGTCATTCCAACATTTATTATTTTCAAAGTTAAAGCAGTCAAACATTTCCACCACCATCCCCGCCTCCATTCCGGTTCCTCATTTTATAACTATTCATACTTATATTGTATCTGTATACTGATAACAGGCGTATTATTCGCCCACCTATGTTCAATTACCATAAAATATGCTTTGGCTAGACTGCTGTATACATAATTAATCAAAATAATTTGAAAATAAAAGCAGTTTTTAGTCAATTTTTCAATTCAAATCAGTTTTGTTGTATTTGTCAGTTCCTTGTTATTTTGCCTCTATCCACTAGCTCTCCTAGAAAAGTTGCCTGTTGGTGCATAAATAAGAAAGACAACAGAACAAAGACCACCAAAACACATCAAGTATGCATTGGAGGAAAATCGTCTCAAGACATTTCAATTCATGTTACAAAGTGAAAGCATAAAAACCCCGAATAAACTAACAAAGCTGGATTCTTTTATTTGGGGACGGGAGACAGAACTCAATGTTTTCATTGTGTATTATTGTTCGTTTCTGGAAAACAGAAGATGATGTTATAGAAGAACACAGAAAATATTCTCCAGACTGTTATTACATTCATAATTTACCACCTGAATTCATGGACGATGAAAAAGAAGAAGAAATGGCCATCAAAGAAGAAGAAGAAATGGACACATCATTTCAACAAGAAGATTCACGGAGGACAAAATGTAGTGTGTGTTTATTAGCCAATGTCGCTCCGCAACCATGTAACCATTTGTGCCTGTGCAAAGACTGCTGTAAACCACTCAGATGTCCAATCTGCAGAAAGACTGTTTATGAATATCTGACAATCTACATACCATAAAAAGATGTATTTTTGTTGTTGAATAAAAAGAAATTTAAATTTATATTTAGTGTTGTTATTTTTTTTCAACTTTCCATTGAAGTACAAAGAAAAATCAAATGAGGGATAGTAAATTAGACCTCGTACGACACATCTGTTGGGTAGATGCTCATATGAGTATATGGTGGAACTTAGCTTCATGGCCTTCATGTACACATATGGGTCCTACTTGTAATTTAAATAATGGATTCTGGGTAAATTTGTCCTATAGCACTATGTGCTATTCTTAATAGGGACAAAACACGTCATGGGATCCAAAAAAAAGGGATTCTGAAAGAATTCGAAATAATACAACTTGACGGGTTTATTTGGGTAATTAAACAAGGATTATGAGAAAATCCGAACCAGAAAATTACTCCACTTCAGTCGAATGCACCCCCTCATACCCCTTAGTACTATAGCACTATGTGCTAAGCCGATCAATTGGGAAATAAAGTCAATTTCGGGTGGATTTTGGTGATTTGGAGGGATTGTCAGGTTGTTTGTGGTAATTAGATTTACTCTGATTCAATCGAACATACCCTCCAAACATACCCCGTCCCATTGCAGAACAATTGGGTAACATAGCAACCACGTGCTACCATAGAATCCAAGATGGCGGCCTCCAGTATACAAAATGGACGACGGAAACATGTATCACCCTAACATTAGTAACAACACGCGCTGCGCATGCGCATGCGCACTCACACCACGCATCACTATGGGGATGACGTCACAAGATGGCCACTCAGGCAGGTTACCATGACAACACAACATGGCGCCACTACGTCACATGACATGACGTCACTTCCGGGGTCCGGCACCGGGGTCCGGCAACCTAGACCTCAAAACCACATTACATACTACTAGGGCCGGGTAGAGGGTAGAGAAAATTTGGGCCATAGGTTTATCCTGTTATGCCAATTTCACTGAACTTACGGGACCCTTTTGAAAGTGTGTGGGGTGGGGGGATGTGCCGGCGCCAGCATTTCAATTTGGGGGGGGGGGGGGGGGTCCTAAGTAAGATATGGGGTCAAAGGTTGAGATGCCGAACGCCACAAGCCTGAGCTAGAGTAGAATAGGTGAGGAGGCAGTTTAGTGATCTGAACGAAAGGGTGTAGCAACAACGTTCAGGTCGGTGAACTAGGGAGGGGTGGTCCCCTCCCGTTTACCCAGGAAAACATTTTCATATTAGGATGCCCTGGGAGCAATATCTGAGCGTTACTACAACAATGACATGATGTGTGTTGTGTGCCAATTGCGGGTGTGACATTGGGTGGGAAAACCAGTTACCACGGTCAGATAGTAATTTGAAGTTTGATTTTGGGTGTCCGAGGGGAAGGGGGGGGGGGGGGGCAGCACGAAGCCCCTCTATGGCGCTGCCACTGGTTGGGGGGGGGGGGGAGGGTTCTGCGAGGGTAGAAGGCACGAGTATTTCAGTTTAGAGGGTCCTGAGTCAGATATGGAGAGCAAGGACGAGATGTTGAGGGCATCTCCCAATCGCCACAAGCCAGAGCTAGAGGAGGATGAGGACAAAGTAGTTTTGCGATCTGAACGTAATGGCTAACTGCTTGTAGGGGGGTAGTCACTACATTCAGATCGCTCAACTAGGGAGGAGGGAGGTCCCCCTGTTTGTGTGTGTATGTGGGGTGGGGGGGGGGGGGGGTCTCCCTAGGAAAGACTTTTACATTAGGACGCCCTGGGAGCGATATCTGAGCGTTTCTACAACAATGACATGATGCGTATATTGTGTACATAATGTATGAGAGAATTACAATATTTTCATTGATTTTCTGGTCGTTTAGATTTGCTTCAGACGTTTTATTTACCCCTTTTTAATAAAACCATGAGGTGGAGTCCATGTGATTAAAAGATATGTTGATATGCTTGAGATTTAGAGACAGCGCCAACGGAAGAACGTACGCGCAATGTGGTGGTTGTCATGTCGGTGTGTGGGGGGGGTTAGTAAACTTCATTTTTTCGAAGTGGATATTTCACAGGCCCCTGAGAAAAAGCCGATCGACTATTCCACGGGCACCGGCGAAATAGCTGCCAGCAGCTAATTAGCATTTTCTCTGCCCTTGAATTACACAATAGCATAAAGCTATTAAAAATATTTACTTAGTTCATGTAATTCATTCATTAGATTATTTTTCCACTTCATTCATGGGATTTAGATTGAAATGTGACAGATCGTCCATCAAGATATCATCATTCCACACTCCCCAAACACAGGTACTCGGCACAAGCTGGGAAATCGAAAGAAAAATTATATTTGATACCATTTTTGAATCCATGCTGACGTGCCCCTGTAATGGTACATAAATATTAACAAGGTAAACAACTCGCTTTTTGAAAACGGTAGCACTCATCTTCGTTTTCCCCCCCTCAAATTTGATTCACATAACGTATCCAACAATACCCCAGTATCAATGGAAAGGGGTATGAATAAAGCTTTACAGTGGTGTATTACATGACCGTTGGGTGTTCTTGGGTTGTTCATGATAACTGGGAGAAGTCGCAAAAAAGGGCGAAAAACATTTAGTCGGACAAGAAAGTGCACAGTGAAATGAGGTCGAAGAAATGAACTTTTAGCTTATTTTCAAACTGATGGAAAAAAACTTATTAGAATAAGGACAGGACAGACACTCGAATTAACCGTTATTGTAATAAATTTATTACAACAGCGGTTGGTAGAAATGTGTGCATCAACCGTAATGGTTAAAAGTTTATTACAACAGTGGTCGTTGAAAATGTTTGCATTAAGCCATCAACCGATATTGTAATAAGTTTATTATAACTGCGATTGATGAAAAAGGTCGCGCTAACTGTTATGGTAACAAGTTTAATACAATAGCGCTTGATGAAAAAGTTTATATTAACCGCTATTGTAATAAGTTGATTACAATAACGGTTAAATGAAATATGTGCCCCAAGCACTGCCGTTATAAACTTATTACACTAGCGGATGTATTTGCCTCGGAAAAGGTGTCCCCTCCCCCCCCCCCCCCCCCCCCCCACCGCACGCTCGCCCATCATTCTTTCGGCTCCCCTGATTCCTTGCATATTTTATCTTTCCGTTCGATCCTTTTTCCTCCTCAAATTATTCCCTGCCACATCCTTCCTGTTCCACCCTGCAATTTATAGTCCGGTAAATTCAAAAGACGTTGTTATACAACGAAACCAGTGGGAACTTTAATCCACAGCACTCTAGAATTTTTTTTTATTTAATCGTAATTATGAGTCCCTTTTTATTCTTGTGTAAATCATTTGGGCTGAAACGCACAGATCATATTTTGCAACAAACCATTGAGAGCATCGAATTGAATGTATGCCATTCTCAGCTGTGAAATTTTTAACCCCCTCCCGTTATTCTCGTTGAGTGAGCCTTCATTTTCAAGCGGTTGAATGTATCGCGGGGGGGGGGGGGGGGGGGGGGGGGGGGGGGGGGGGGGGGTGTAGACCGCTGTGTCAAGTGGCTTTAACAATTGATCGTTTGATAATGCACCTCAAAACACACTAATTCCATATTACGACATATATAATTTATATTACAAATAAGACCCTCTGTAATATGATTTATGTATGTCATAATATGAATTAGTGGGGTTCATTTGAACGGTAAACTTCATTTTTTCGAAGTGGCCATTCACAGGCATGCATGCTGCTGAGCTGTTTCATTTCGCTCTGCAGCCCTACCCCGATTTTTCAGTCAATCGTGGAATTCCTTGATGACAGAATTCACCCAAAAAGTTTGGTGCCGGATTGATTAATAAAAAAGTAGATTTCTTGATATTTTGAAACGATTTACATCACAATGACCAATGCACTTTCTGTAGTAATGTGTAAACTACACACAAAGTGTTGTATATTTGTCAAATACTACGTATATATTTCATGAAGAACAATAATGTGGTCATGTTTCCCAATTCATGCAACTGATTGGCTTCGTTCGTTGAGCTTTGTTTTGCAGCAATAAATATCCGATTTTAAATATAAACTGCAAAGCTCAAAAGTTGAGCTACCCCCCCCCCCCCCCCCACCACACCCACCACTTTTTTTTATAGAGTCTCTAGTGTACTCATTCATAGACCCATTATTCCAATCCCAAGATCAAAATGGCCTTATTTGGAGTAATACCGGGTAATTCCAGTGTTTAGAAGGACCCCTTTTAAATGGGCCTTTCTGTTTTGGGCAGATTTTTATTTAGAATAACAATAACAAAGTCCTTAGCGACTGACAGCTTTCTGGGTACACTTTAAAACTAATATTATCTGATAATAAATATAATTATCTAGAATGTTTAATAAGATCCATTTTTAGGGGACCAATGTATCGTCATTAATTATTATTTACACGAAAAGATTTAATTGGCATCAGGAAATTCCGATAAAGGGCGTATCACGGAAATAGGAAACTACCCTCGCTTCATCGCGCAAATTAAACCCATTCAGCTGTCGAATGCATTTGGTCTGTCTGGGGTGAAGTTTCCTTCGGAAATATACAGACTAAAGAGTCCCCTTTTCCACACCTACCTTTCCAAACCGTTCCGTTGACCGGAATTTGTGATTACAAATTGAACACCATCAACTTCGTTGGCGACAAACGAGATTTTTTTTTTATTTCGTCCCCATCCTGACCTTGACATTCAATTTACGTATAAGTAGGTGGCGTACCTTTAATAAATTCCAATTGTTCTTAGCACACACGAGTGGTCGGAGTGTTACTATCGGTAATGCGCAGTAAATCTCAGTCGCCTTTTCTCATGGGTCATACTAAACACCGAGGGATGCTCAATATCTCGTTCTATAGGGGGGTTTCTTGATATAATGTTTTGATATTTCAATCAGTAAAGTCAATATCTACCCTGATGCGAAATTTGAAGTCAATTGGGTGAATAAAAGTGAAGTTATAAAAAATTTTACAGTCAACATACTAAACACCGAGGGCTAATCTTTACCGAGCGACAATCTTAATTGGTTTTCACAGTGAGCGTACGCACAGCCAGTAGTTAATTAATTGATGCAGATATTGTCGCTCGGTGTTTAGTAGCTTTGTCAGCCCTCGGTATGGTAGTCTCAGTTATTTGTAAAGTATATGTGTAATAATAACTCTTTGGCCAGCCGCTGATTTGTCGCGGTCCTCATAAGAGAAGGCCATCATTCCCCCTGCACCCCCCACCCCCCTCTTCCCCTCCTCTCCTCCCAGCATTCAGATATAAACTGCTTAATAGTGTCCCTCACTTCCTCTTTTTCAATTTCTTCAATAAGCATTCCTACCCTCTCCCTCGTGTCCCCCTTCAGCCATCTATCCTTTGTTTCTTCACCCCACTTCTGCATTATTCTTCCAGTAAATTTTATTCTATGAGGTATATGCTGTGGGCATTCCAAGAGAAAATGTTCCAGGGTCTCCACTACTCCAGAGTGGCACATTTGGCATCCCTTTTCCCCATCTCTCCCAATTTTTCCCCGAAGCTCCAGTGATCTTGATCTCAGTTTGAACAGCAGTGACCCTCCAAAGGTGCCATCTAGGTACTTCTCAAAAGCTGGCTTTTCTTTATATTGTAACCCCTGCAGTGATCTTTCACGCTAACCCCCGCTCGCCAGTTTCGATTGCAATCTTCCATGACTCTCTCTTTGACAAACCTTTTGCCTTCTTTCATTCCTACTTCTATGTTTGTGACCTCTATAGAGTAATTGTCCATTAGTTCCCTCACATGTTTTGACCACCCCGTTTCTATATTAGAATTCCAAATGGTATCGAGCATCAATTTGCACCACCGGTTGTCAGGCAGGTTTCTCAAGTAGTTAAAGTAACACAGTTTTCCCAAATCTACCCTGTCCTTGATTTTCATCCACCCAAGCTCCCCCCTTACTGCTTCCAAAGCTGCAGCATTACTCGACCCTGTTATCCATCTGCCGGCATCATTCTGAGTACTTTCCAACTTCTTAATAACGGTTTGGTTTAATGGAATCACGTCCGTGCCATACGTTATACTTGGTAAACCCACCATCTCCCACAGTGTTTTCCCCACAACGACCTTATTGAAACTATTTTTCCCCTAAAAGTTTTAGTTGGTTCAGAATTCTTTTCCCCTTCAGAATCAGTTTGGCTGAGTAATTTCTGTACACCCCTCTTCCCGTTATATTTATGCTTACCCCTAGATACTCATACTCTCCCGTTTCTCCTACAGTGATTTGTTTGCTTTCCCCTTCGGGATTGAGAACTCCCCCACTCTCCATCTCTTCGTCATATCTACCTTGCGTCCAACGGGTATTACCTTGCTTTTATTTTCATTTAGTTCGAGCCGCCAAGTGTTCCCATATCTACCAACAATTTCCAGCAGTTTCTCTAGCCCCTGTTCAGTTCTAGACATTAACACCATGTCGTCCGCAAAGAATAAGCCTGGTATCTTTATGTCTCCAACATTTAACCCCTCCGCACTCTGAATTAGTTCGTCCCCTAAATCTTTAACATACAATGCAAACAAAATCGGTGAAAAGATACACCCCTGCTTGAGGCCTATATCCATAGGGACTCGTTTTGTAGTGATACTCCCTAGACTGAGTTGGCTTTGCACATCTGTATACAGTGCTTTCATGATTCCCACAAAGTCACCCCCCAGTCCGATGCCCTCGAGCTTTCGCCACATACCTTCCCTCCACACTCGGTCTTACGCTTTTTTCACATCTAGAAATGCCGAGAAACATCTTTTTCTTTTCAGCTTTTGTTGATTCTATCAGTTGGGTGAGTGTAAATAGGTGATCAGTGACTCTTCGTCCTTTCCTGAAACCATTTTGAATTTCTCCTAAAAAACCTTTCTCTTCAATAACTTCCTCTAGTCTACCGTATATGACCTTACAGAATACTTTTCCGATGTTACTACTAACTGATATCCCCTATAGTTATCTAGAACTTCCTTATCCCCCTTTTTGTGTATGAACGACACCTTACTTTCCCTCCACTCTCTGGGGACCTCTTGCTTTCGCAGAGCCAGGTTGAAAAGGTTTGTCAGGACTTCAATAAGTGCCTCCCCTCCATTTTTCAGGAATTCGTTCGGAACTTCATCAGTCCCTCCCGCTTTACCATTTTTTAATTACATACGCTACATACACGATTGGATAGGTTCTCCTCCACCAGTGTATTTCTTTTTGGTGGGGACCCACTGCCCCACCGCCTATCGTTTATCTTTTCCCAGTGCTTGACTAACTCTGAAGCGATACGGCCTTTATCTTCTGTACTTTCCCCATCCACTTTGATACTCTGCACACTACTTTTCCCCCGTTTATTTACCCAGTTCCAAAATACGTTTGAGCTCGAAACCCCCGTTTTCTTTATTGTTCTGGCAAGACTGCAATTGCGCACCTTCCTATTATTATTCTTTATCTCATTCATCTCTCTCCGTGCCAGTTCATATTCTCCTTTCATTAGTCTCGTGTCATTGTTATCCACCCCTTTAAGCTTCCTACTTCTTCTGTAAGCAGCGCATTTTACCTTCCTTTCTTTTATAGCCTTTTTCAGTCCCTCGTTTAACCCTGTATCCAAGCTCTCTCGTTGGGACCCTCACCCTTCCTATACAATCCTTCCCTGCCTCTGTTAGGCTATTTACTATGCCATCTGAAATACTCTGGACATTTGCATCCTAGGTATACATTCAAGACTTGGTTTTAGTTTTTCCCGAAACTGCTTCCAGTCGGCTCCTTGTTTTAGTCCCCAAACCTCCTTGAAGGTATTTCTGTCTCTATTCGTCTTTTTGCCCATAATCTTAACTGTTATCAGGTTGTGATCACTACCCAAGTCATTTTTTTCCCTCGTCATTTATTTCTACATCTATAACCTCCCTCCATACGCTAATGTCAGTGAGTATATAATCAATTATTGTTTTCTTATCGTTCCTCTCCCAGGTCCATTTACCCTTACATTTCGCATCCCTGTTCAGGATCTTTAAACCAAGCTCTTTTGATAGGTCCAACATCTTCCTCCCATTCGTGTTAATTTTCCTATCACCTCCCTGTATGCCCTCCTCCTTATCCCCGATGTGCCCATTGAAGTCCCCCATTAGGACAATACTGAACCCTCTGCTCCCAAGCTCTGTGATATTCGATCTAAGAGTTGTATATATTGAATCATTCCACTCGGGCTTACTTCCTCCACTGCTAAGTATACAACACCAACGGCAACACTCCTGCTTCCTAACTTGATTTTTGCCCAGACTGTTTCGTTGGATACTGGAATCTGAGTCCTTGCTTCTGTGAGATCTGTAATCAATGAGGGCTATAATTCCCTCTTTAGCGTACATGCAACACCCCCACCCCGTTTCTGATCCTCAGTTCGCCCAGCTCCTATCCACACGCAACCCTTCATCTGATCAACCCCCGCTCATCCCGTCGTATCCACGTCTCACTTAGACCCATTATATCGAAGTCTCCTTCGTCCATCATTGTTGATATTTCGCTTACTTTCTTGTGCAGACCCTGGATGTTGCAGTACCCAAACTTAATGAATCTTTGTTTTTTTGTCATCACTGGCACATTATTATAACCCTGGTATGTCCCCTGTATTGTGCATGTTTGTTGTTCTTCCTATGTTCCCAGCATTTGTGCCCCTCTGGGTTATCGGCTGTGGTCCCCTACCCCCCCCCCCCCTTTTCTCCAAAAAAAAGGCCCAGTCACCTGTAAAAATTTTTGGCCCAACAGGTCTGTACCCATCCTACTTAAATGCAATCCGTCTCGCCCATACAACTCTCCTTGTCCCCAGAATGAATCCCAGTGGTCAATGAAATGTATTCCCAAGTCTTTGCAGTGCTCTTCCAGCTCCTCGTTTAGTGCCATAATCCGCGAGTTCCTCTCATTCCCACCACCCATAACGGGGAGCACCCCTGAAACGATGATCCGAGCATTCCTGCTAAGTAGCTTACTAATTAGGTCCTTGTATGTATCCACCAAACGAACTGATTTCCTCTCCCTGATGTTATTGGACCCCATGTGTATGCTTAGTTCAGGAAAACAGTTAAGTATTCCATATCCAGGGCCCCATATTATTTTTATTTAATTGATGCAGATATTGGCGCTCGGTGTTTAGTAGCTTTGTCAGCCCTCGGTATGGTAGTCTCAGTTAGTGTGGGAGGTTGGGTCCTCTCACAAAGGTACTACCTCTCCCCGAGGGTGCAGTCGATCTGGATTTTCGGGCAAGTATAGTCTGCCGCTTCGAGGATGATAATGAGTGATGGCCATCACTGGCAAGTATAATCTGCCTCAGGCTGTCTCTGTTATAGTTGGACTCTTTGGAGGAAAACAACAACGACCCCTTTCGGGGACCACCAAGAAGAAGACCCGAACTTCCCTGGTTCGGGGGCAGGCCTGCATTGTAATCCTATTGGGTTGGGACAAAAGATGCGCATTGCGCTTACAAAAAGGGGCAGAGGCGGGACACAGGACCAACGCTCGCCTCCCTTTAAGTGGCTGACCACTTTTAGGGATGGAGCGGAGGATGTTCAGGAACCGCGGGGGTGACTGTTTCCATAACGGTTAGACTGTCTGTAGTGGTTATTGGGGTGCTAGTCAAAAAAAAAAAAAAATCTTCTGTGTACCTGCTAAAAGAAGAAGGTAGAATTAGTTTTCATTAGAATATATAAACTATAAAGATAAAAGTAGCACCTCTTCAGTTGCGTGTCCTTGTGGTACACCGAGCGACAATATCTGCATCAATTAATTAACTACTGGCTGTGTGTACGCTCACTGTGAAAGCCAATTAGGATCGTCGCTCGGTAAAGATTAGCCCTCGGTGTTTAGTATGTTTACTGAAAAATTGTTATAACTTCACTTTTATTAATTCAATTCACTATTCAGTATTATATCATCCACATATATAATAATATATATAAAATAAACCACGAAACCCCCTTTAAACCCCCTTTTTGAGCATCCCTCGGTGTTTAGTATGACCGTTTCTCATAATAACATTGCGGAAGAATCCGCTATCATTGGAGGAGATCGCTTTGTGAAAATCAGTTCTTCGTTATAATAATAATAATAAATTTTCGGCCTTCCGCTGATTTGTCACGGTCCTCTGGCGGTTATTTCCACTTTGGTCAATTCCACTTTGATCAATTCCACTTTGACCAACTCCACTTTGATCAATTCCACTTTGATCAACTTGACATAAAGAGTAATTTTCTGGTGAATTCCACTTTGACTAACAAGATAAAAAAATGTTATTTATTCTCATTTTTTTCTTGATTTTTGTTATTAGGCAATGATATTTTGAGTACTTATTTGTTTGGAATTTTTTAGATTTATTTTTTTACAAGATAAAAGATAGTATTAGATATTGATTTGAGTAGCTATTTGTGATGATTTTTGTCCGCAAATTTGATACTTGGCACTGACAATTGTATGTATATTGTTATGTGTGTTGACAATGTTCAGACCAACAGCTTGCCGTTTTGTGTGTGTGTTTGTACATCACACTAACAGCTTGGTAATTTGTTTTACATGTGCTCAGGTTTTTTGCTTTATAGTCAAATCATAATTACGTGTACACTGCATACAAAACCGCACTTGTTAATACCCCGTCGTTTGTGTAGAAACGACCCGGTATGAAAAGCTGTTTTAGTGCGGTCACGTGAGAAGGATTACATAACCAATTAGTGTTTCGCCAGAACAATCTTTCAGAGACTGTCCCTGATTAGCAATTATATTGTTCAGTCAGAAAATTTCTAAACCCTACGTTTAATAAATTATTCAGATACAAATGCCATAACTTTCCACTTCTCTACTGTCTTTTATCAAGGAAAGATGCCGCAACGTACAATATGACATTTCTTCTAATAAAAGAAGTTGCTCACAACCGGGGACTGCTTTTCAATCCATCAGAATTTATGTCTGATTTTGAGTCTGGACTTGTAGCTTCTGTAAAAGTCAGTTTCCCAACAGCCAAACAAAAAGGATGTTATTACCATTATTCCCAGAGTGTCTGGTGCCAGGTGCAGAAATGTGGTTTACAAACTGTCTATTGTCCTTCAGAAGACACCACATTTCGTGATTCCATAAGAAAGGTTTTGGCTTTGGCGTTTCTTCCCATTCTCTGTGTAAGAACAACCTGGGAGGAGCTCAAAACAGAACTTCAATCTTTTGATTTCCCCAATATAATAACTTTTGTAAGCTACATGGAAAACACTTGGATTAGTAGAGAGGCAAAATTTCCAGTCCGACTTTGGAACCACCACACTACAGAGTCCCATCGAACAAACAATCATGTGGAGGGGTGGCACAATAAGTTGAATAGAGTTGTAGGCAAAGCTCACCCTAACATATATGAACGTGAGGACGCCATAACAAGAGTTAAAATTATTCAGCTCGAAAATGGTGCAGCACCCAAAAAGAGGTTCAGAAAGTACATAGAAGTTGATGAGAGATTGAGAAAATTAAAGTGTAAACTTATAGATGGTGAGGTAAATGCTAGGACATTCCTTGGCCAAGCCAAATACCTGTGTAATGTTTAAATATTTTAAAAATTAGCATCTACGAATCGAAGTGTCTTATTTTACACGTAGCTAAAGATATATGATTAATTTTGCCGATGAAATTACAGAAAAGTGAGATTTATTGGAACAAGCTCTTTGAGGTTGTACCATTTAAATCCACATTTCTATCATTTCTTTGACAAATACATTTATTTACTGATAAGCTACTTAGCAGGAATGCTCGGATCATCGTTTCAGGGGTGCTCCCCGTTATGGGTGGTGGGAATGAGAGGAACTCGCGGATTATGGCACTAAACGAGGAGCTGGAAGAGCACTGCAAAGACTTGGGAGTACATTTCATTGACCACTGGGATTCATTCGGGGGACAAGGAGAGTTGTATGGGCGAGACGGATTGCATTTAAGTAGGATGGGTACAGACCTGTTGGGCCAAAAAATCTTACAGATGGCTGGGCCTTTTTTGGAGAAAAGGGGGGTAGGGGACCACAGCCGGTAACCCAGAGTGGCACAAATGCTGGGAACATAGGAAGAACAACAAACATGCACAACACAGGGACATACCAGGGTTATAATAATGTGCCAGTGATGACAAAAAAAAACAAAGATTCATTAAGTTTGGGTACTGCAACATCCAGGGTCTGCACAAGAAGGTAAGCGAAATATCAACAATGATGGACGAAGGAGACTTCGATATAATGGGTCTAAGTGAGACGTGGATACGACGGGATGAGCGGGTTGATCAGATGAAGGGTTGCGTGTGGATAGGAGCTGGGCGAACTGAGGGTCAGAAACGGGGTGGGGGTGTTGGCATCTACGCTAAAGAGGAATTACAGCCCTCATTGATTACAGATCTCACAGAAGCAAGGACTCAGATTCCAGTATCCAACGAAATAGTCTGGGCAAAAATCAAGTTAGGAAGCAGGAGTGTTGCCGTTGGTGTTGTATACTTAGCAGTGGAGGGAAGTAAGCCCGAGTGGAATGATTCAATATATACAACTCTTAGATCGAATATCACAGAGCTTGAGAGCAGAGGGTTCAGTATTGTCCTAATGGGGGACTTCAATGGGCACATCGGGGATAAGGAGGAGGGCATACAGGGAGGTGATAGGAAAATTAACACGAATGGGAGGAAGATGTTGGACCTATCAAAAGAGCTTGGTTTAAAGATCCTGAACAGGGATGCGAAATGTAAGGGTAAATGGACCTGGGAGAGGAACGATAAGAAAACAATAATTGATTATATACTCACTGACATTAGCGTATGGAGGGAGGTTATAGATGTAGAAATAGATGACGAGGGAAAAAATGACTTGGGTAGTGATCACAACCTGATAACAGTTAAGATTATGGGCAAAAAGACGGCTAGAGACAGAAATACCTTCAAGGAAGTTTGGGGACTAAAACAAGGAGCCGACTGGAAGCAGTTTCGGGAAAAACTAAAACCAAATCTTGAATGTATACCTAGGGATGCAAATGTCCAGAGTATTTCAGATGGCATAGTAAATAGCCTAACAGAGGCAGGGAAGGAGTGTATAGGAAGGGTGAGGGTCCCAACGAGAGAGCTTGGATACAGGGTTAACGAGGGACTGAAAAAGGCTATAAAAGAAAGGAAGGTAAAATGCGCTGCTTACAGAAGAAGTAGGAAGCTTAAAGGGGTGGATAACAATGACACGAGACTAATGAAAGGAGAATATGAACTGGCACGGAAAAAGGTGAATGAGATAAAGAATAATAATAGGAAGGAGCGCAATTGCAGTCTTGCCAGAACAATAAAGAAAACGGGGGGTTCGAGCTCAAACGTATTTTGGAACTGGGTAAATAAACGGGGGAAAAGTAGTGTGCAGAGTATCAAAGTGGATGGGGAAAGTACAGAAGATAAAGGCCGTATCGCTTCAGAGTTAGTCAAGCACTGGGAAAAGATAAACGATAGGCGATGGGGCAGTGGGTCCCCACCAAAAAGAAATACACTGGTGGAGGAGAACCTATCCAATCGTGTATGTAGCGAAATAACGGCAGAAGAAGTGCGGAACGTGGTCTCGAAATTAAAAAATGGTAAAGCGGGAGGGACTGATGAAATTCCGAACGAATTCCTCAAAAATGGAGGGGAGGCACTTATTGAAGTCCTGACAAACCTTTTCAACCTGGCTCTGCGAAAGCAAGAGGTCCCCAGAGAGTGGAGGGAAAGTAAGGTGTCGTTCATACACAAAAAGGGGGATAAGGAAGTTCTAGATAACTATAGGGGGATATCAGTTAGTAGTAACATCGGAAAAGTATTCTGTAAGGTCATATACGGTAGACTAGAGGAAGTTATTGAAGAGAAAGGTTTTTTAGGAGAAATTCAAAATGGTTTCAGGAAAGGACGAAGAGTCACTGATCACCTATTTACACTCACCCAACTGATAGAATCAACAAAGGCTGAAAAGAAAAAGATGTTTCTGGCATTTCTAGATGTGAAAAAAGCGTACGACCGAGTGTGGAGGGAAGGTATGTGGCGAAAGCTCGAGGGCATCGGACTGGGGGGTGACTGTGTGGGAATCATGAAAGCACTGTATACAGATGTGCAAAGCCAACTCAGTCTAGGGAGTATCACTACAAAACGAGTCCCTATGGATATAGGCCTCAAGCAGGGGTGTATCTTTTCACCGATTTTGTTTGCATTGTAATAATAATAATAATAACTCTTTGGCCAGCCGCTGATTTGTCGCGGTCCTCATAAGAGAAGGCCATCATTCCCCTGCACCCCACCCCCTCTTCCCCTCCTCTCCTCCCAGCATTCAGATATAAACTGCTTAATAGTGTCCCTCACTTCCTCTTTTTCAATTTCTTCAATAAGCATTCCTACCCTCTCCCTCGTGTCCCCCTTCAGCCATCTATCCTTTGTTTCTTCATCCCACTTCTGCATTATTCTTCAATAGGGGGGACACGAGTAAGTGCCACCTCAGTGATACCCACATGAGCCTAATAAGTCTAGGGCCCCTTGTGCTCACTCCACCAATCCCTATGTGTGAGCTCACAGTGGTGGGTCCGGGGGGGGGGGGGGGGGCTGAGGGGGAACGGGAAGATTCGGCCTCGGGAAGATTCGGCCTCCGGCAGATTCGGCCTCGGGAAGATTCGGCCTGGGAAGATTCGTCCTCGGGAGAGATGGAATGATACCAAGTGTTATGGGGCGAGTAGAAAGAAGATTAGTGAGTAGAAAAGGGATTATTTCATGAGTGACAGCAGGGAAAATGTAAGTATTCACAAGGTATGAATACTTAGATTTTCCTTGTAGTGACGAATGAGATGCACTTCAATCTATTGTTTGGTGATGTTTTAATTGCAATTAAAACATAAAGAAAAACATAACAATGGTCTTAAAACTCATCTATCATTTATTGTTTACCGATTACGAAAACATTGTCATTGCATTTGTGAATAGGTAATGAAAATTAATAATTTACAATATTCTTGACAAAAAACATATCTTTGACATAATTCGATTAATTGCATGTGTGAATAAGTTTTGATAATAATTTACAATATTCTTGACAATAAAACATCTTTGACATAATTCGATTCATTTACAACATGTAGCACTGCATACACACACACTCGACTCTGGTGTCGCTGTCTTGTAGTTGAATTCTGTCTTCAGGCAAGTATAGTCTGCCACTTGAGGGTTGTTCATTGCCATCACAAGCATGTATAGTCTGCTTCAGGTCATTGCTAAAAGAACTAGGAAAGATATATTATTGGTAAATAAATAAAGAGAATGGCTACTTACTTTAACCCCATATGAAAATCCATCTTTGGATACAAGCAATGGCGCACCCCTCTTGCTGCCTGTTGGTAGTATTGTGTAAACTACTGCTCTGTCTTCCAACACAGACCCTGGTAAGTCAAGGTCCACAATCGACGTTTCCATAGTTTCAGGTCGATCCTCCACAATGTTGCGATTTTCAATGTCAAAAATGTTGTCGAGACTTTCAGTGTTGACTTCTTCCGTATTGGAGATTTCATTGTCGGGATGCTCTTGACTCATTTCTTCTGATACAGTGTTCGTAGTTTCAGATTCGTCAGTTTGCTGATCTGTTGAATCACTTCTACTCTCATCTTCAATCAAACTGGATACGTGGTCTCCTGTGTCCATTCTATTGCTGCATGCTTCGCAAGTAAAGTTAAGCTCTGCGTTTCCCCTCCTAGCATCCATGTATTCCTGATATCTGATACCCGTATCACACTTTCTGTGTTGCCAGTTTCCGCACTCATCACAAGATATTGCATGCTGTCTAGCCCTAACTTCGTTTGAACATTTCAGGCAAGGGAACATGATTGCAGTTGTGAACAACAGGAGAACGAAATGGTTTCGCGCGCCGAAGCGCGCAGGGACGGTCTTGCCGAGCAAGCCCCTTTCGACCCTCGGTTACTGTATATGATTGGCTGTCACATGTCTAGGCATGTTGAAGGAGGAACAAGGTTCCGGTACTCGGCAAGTGTCTCCTGTTGCGGCGTGGTGGCCTCGTTGACTGGTGAACAACATCGAATGGAATGGTTTAACGCGCCGAAGGCGCGCAGGGACGGTATGGGGAACAAGCCTCTCTCGACCCTCAGTGACTGTGAATGACTAATGTCCACATGTCTACTCGTGTTGAAGGAGGAACAGGTTCAGGCTCTCGGCAGGTGTCACCGGTTGTGCAGTGATGGTCTCTTTGACTGATGTCGGTTGAACCCTCGGGTGAGGACCAGTGTGAGAGGTTGGGTCCTCTCACAAAGGTACTACCTCTCCCCGAGGGTGCAGTCGATCTGGATTTTCAGGCAAGTATAGTCTGTCTCTTCGGAGATGATATTGAGTGATGGCCATCACTGGTAAGTATAATCTGCCTCAGGCTGTCTCTGTTTGGTAGGACGTCTTTGAAGGAAACAACAACGACCCCTTTCGGGGACCACCAGAAAGAAGACCCGAACTTTCCTGGTTCGGGGGCAGGCCTGCATTGTAATCCTATTGGGTTGGTACAAGAGATGCGCAATGCGCTTACGAAAAGGGGCAGAGGCGGGACGCAGGACCAACGCTCGCCTCCCTTAAAGTGGTCGACCACTTTTAGGGATGGAGTGGAGGATGTTCAGGAACCATGGGGGTTACCGTTTCTCTAACGGTTAGACTGTTCATAGCGGTTAGTGGGGTGCTGGTCAAAAAGCATCTTCTGTGTACCTGCTTAAAAGAAGAAGTTAGAATTAGTTTTCATTAGAATATGTAAAAATACAAAAAGATAAAAGTAGCACATTATGTTTTAATTTGTGATCAAATCTTTAGCTGAGTCTTTGAAGGCAGCCCTATCTGGTAGAAGGCCACGGTTAAGCTATTAATCTGCCTGTTAGATCACCTTCTTAGGGTGATAGTGAGTTTGTAGCGGGAGGGTAACAGGTTTAGACACTAAACCACACCTGAGGGTGTTTCTGTTATGCCCTTCGCTGGTTTCGACCATATTTAGATTAGTTTGAGTTTATTTTGGATCACGATCAAATACTGCAAATTCCACCTCCAGCCGGGGAAGCACAGCCCACACAAAAGGCTCGCGCCTGGTATCGCGAGCGCCTTGTGAGGGCCGAGCCTCCCCGGCCGGAAATGAGATCTGCAGCACTTAATCGTGATGTAATTTTAGTTGAGTCGGTGAAGGCAGCCCTTTCTGGTAGAAGGCCACAGTTAAGCTGTTAATCTGCCTGTTTATTCACCTTCTCGTTCCCTATTTATTATTTAGTTTTTTTAACAATATTTAATCCTGATGTAATTTTGTTGAGTCGGTGAAGGCAGCCCTTTCTGGTAGAAGGCCACAGTTAAGCTATTAATCTGCCTGTTGGTTCACCTTCTCGTTCCCTCGGTCTTAGTTTTGATTGCAATTTTTTGGCTTTTGTCGGCTTTCGCAAATGGCTCCAAGTTCGGAGATTAGTTCACTGTCGGGTAACCGGTCATGATTTTTCGCAGCCAGGGTGGGTAGGCGGTCTTTAATGGTGGGGATATCGGCCTTGTCGTGGAGTGTTTTGATGGGTGTGTCCCATGGGGCGCGGAGGTCAACTCTAAGCGCGTGATTTCGGACCTTCTGGAGTTTTCCCATATTCGTTTGATTGAGGCCACTTAGGATGATTGCCCCGTATTCGAGTACTGGGCGCACAAAGGCTTTGTATTGTTTGAGTAGTGTGGACTGGTTGGCTCCCCATGAAGTTCCCTTTTAGCATTTTCAATAAATTAATGCGTTCGGTGGCTTTTTTCTCCATGTCGTCGGTGTGTTTGTTAAAGGACAATTTTTGATCAATGGTGATGCCCAGGAATTTGGCCTCTTTGCATTCTGGGAGGGTGTTATCCATAAGTTTTAGGTCAAAATCACATTTATTTTTCTTGCGAGTAAAGGTCATTCGCTGGGTTTTATTGGCGTTTAGCTTAATTCTCCATTTAGCACACCGTTGTTCTAGGTCATCGAGAGTGCGTTGCAGGGGTTTTTGGAGCAGATTGGCCGTATTGGTAGAGTCCCAGAGACCCTTATCATCCGCGAATTGGGAGACTTGAAAACGATCCTCGGAGAAGTTAAGGTCATTTACATAGAAGATGTAAAGGAGCGGGCTAGGACGGATCCTTGGGGGGTGCCTGCTTCAAGGGGGACACTGTCAGACATTTCATTGTTCACTCTGACTTTAATTTCGCGATCATTTAAGAAAGAGGATAGTAATCTGAGCAATTTCTTGGGGAGTTTCATTTTTGATAATTTGTGGCGGATTCCATTGTGCCAAACGGAGTCAAATGCTTTTTCGACGTCTAACAGGACTGCCACGCCTATTTGCTGATTCTTGATAGCGGTTTTCATTTGGGTGACTAGTATGTAGACATGTTCGATGCCTTCTTTACGGCTTCTATAGGCTCTTTGCCATTTATTGAAAAAATCATTGTCTTCAAGGTGCCCCCTCAACCGATTGGTAAGAAGGATTCGTTCGAATGTCTTACCAATGCAGCTGAGTAGGCTGATTGGGCGGTAGCTGGCTGGATCGGAGGGGTCCTTGTCCCGTTTTGGTATCATGACACCGATGGCTTTTTTCCAACATTTGGGAAAGTAGCCATGGGTGAGGCATGCGTTGAACAGTTTGTTTAGTTTTTCGACTAGGGAGTATGGGCTTTGTTTTAGAATTTTGTAGCTTACTTCGTCTTCGCCGGGTGAGGAAGAATTTTTGCATTATTTTATGACGTCACTGATAATTTCTTTTGGGGTCACGCTAGATATCAGGGTGTTCATTGATGAAGTCATTAATGGCGTTTATGACGGCGTCATCTTTGCCCGCACCTTGATGCGGGCGATGCGTTTTTCTTAGGAGGTCGGCAAGGGTGTCGGCCTTGTCTTTGATGGTGCGCGTCGACGCGGTTCGTCTTCCTTCTTAAGAGGTTTGCCTGCGGCTTTTGTTTGTTTTTTTGCCCAGTTTGGGTTTTGAAAGAGTCCCAGAATTTTTTGGCATCCTGGACTCCGTTTTGGTCGGCTGCTGCCTTTTCCCAGTTGGCTTGTTTTTCAGCTTGGAGGGCTTTCTTGACCTCGCCATGAAGGCGGTTGTATGTTTTTTTTTTAGGTCAGCTTTCTTACCGGGGTCAGTTTCGGTTTTAAGAGCGCGAAGAGCTTTCCGTTTAGTTTTGATTAGTGAGAGTGTGTCGCCCGAGATAGTATTTCTCCAGGGGCGCACTTCTTCTTTTGGGCATATTTCGTTTAGGGTTGAGTTAATGATTTTCTCTATGCTATCGCATTGGGTTTCGAGTTCCGCTGCATTGGATGGGGGGGGGGGGGGGGGGGGGGGGGGAGGATGTTTGTGAGTTTGACATCGATGATGTCGCGATAGATGTTCCAATTAATTTTTCTAAAATTTCTGCGGAGAGTGTGGGGGGGGGGAGGGGGGTGCCTGAGTGGGTCATTTCCTAGCAGCAGTGAGGCATGGACTGGGAGGTGATCGCTGCCTAAGTCATCATCGCCGACCCAGTGGTCATCGATGTGATTTATCAGGGAGTCACTGGCGATAATTAGATCTCGGATCTCGGATGAGAATAATGGGTTATTACTGATATAAGTTGTTGAACTGTCATTCATAACCACATGAAGGTTAGGCTTTTTGTGATTTCAAGGAGGGCTTCACCGTTGGGGGTGGTTTTGTTACAGCCAAAGTACAAGTGTTCGGCATTGAAGTCGCCGAGGAAAATGCAGTGTTTGTATTTCCTCGTAAAGAATTCAAAGACAGTGTCAGAAACAATTTTGCTTGGGTCGTTATAATAACAAACAATCGCGATGTTTTTATTGTCGACAGTGATTTCAGTAGCAATCACCTCTGCATCGAGGTGATTAGTTTTAATGGTTTTAGTTTTGATGTTCTGCTTTATTAGTAGAGCAACGCCACCACCTTTAGTGATTTGTCGGTCTCTTCTAATAGTGCTGAACCCGCTAACTGAAAAACTTTTGCTGGGTTGAAGCCAACTTTCGCAGATGCAGATAATGTCTGTATCTTCGAAGTATCGGCCCATTTGGAGTTTTTTGTTATTAACGCTTCTGAATGGAATGGTTTCACGCGCCGAAGGCGCGCAGGGACGATATGGGGAACAAGCCCCTTTCGACCCTCAGTGACTGTAAATGGCTAATTTCCACATGTCTACTCGTGTTGAAGAAGGAACAGCTTCAGGTACTCGGCAGGTGTCACCGGTTGTGGCGTGATTGTCTCTTTGACTGATGTCGGTTGAACCGTCGGGTGAGGACCAGTGTGAGAGGTTGGGTCCTCTCACAAAGGTACTACCTCTCCCCGAGGGTGCAGTCGATCTGGTTTTTCAGGCAAGTATAGTCTGCCACTTCGGAGATGATATTGAGTGATGGCCATCACTGGCAAGTATAATCTGCCTCAGGCTGTCTCTGTTTGGTTGGACTCTTTGAAGGGAAGCAACAACGACCCCTTTCGGGGACCACCAATAAGAAGACCCGAACTTCCCTGGTTCGGGGACAGGCCTGCATTGTAATCATATTGGGTTGTGACAAAGGATGCGCAATGCGCTTACAAAAAGGGGCAGAGGCGGGACGCAGGACCAACGCTCTCCTCCCTTAAAGTGGTCGACCACTTTTAGGGATGGAGTGGAGGATGTTCAGGAACCATGGGAGTTACTGCTTCCATAACGGTTGGACTGTCCATAGCGGTTACTGGGGTGCTGATCAAAAAGCATCTTCTGTGTACCTGCTTAAAAGAAGAAGGCAGAATTAGTGTTCATTAGAATGTGTAAAATATAAAAAGATAAAAGTAGCACTTTTTGTTTAATCTTAGGTTTAATCTTTAGCTGAGTCAGTGAAGGCAGCCCTTTCTGGTAGAAGGCCACAGTTAAGCTGTTAATCTGCCTGTTAACTCACCTTCTCGTTCCCTATTTATTATTTAGTTTTTCTACAATATTTAATCGTGATGTAATTTTAGTTGAGTCGGTGAAGGCAGCCCTTTCTGGTAGAAGGTCACAGTTAAGCTGTTAATCTGCCTGTTAACTCATCTTCTCGTTCCCTATTTATTATTTAGTTTTTTCCAATATTTAGTCGTGGTGTAATTTTAGTTGAGTCGGCGAAGGCAGCCCTTTCTGGTAGAAGGCCACAGTTAAGCTGTTACTCTGCCTGTTAGTTCACCTTCTCGTTTCCTAGTTTTTTTCGAGCGGTCTTAGTTTTGATTGGAATTTTTGGGCTTTTGTCGGCTTTCGCAAATGGCTCCAAGTTCGGAGATTAGTTCACTGTCGGCTAGCCGGTCATGATTTTTCGCGGCCAGGGTGGCTAGGCGGTCTTTGATGGTGGGGATATCGGCCCTGTCGTGGAGCGTTTTGATGGGTGTGTCCAAGGGGCACGGAGGGCGACCCTGAGCGCGTGATTTTGAACCCTTTGGAGTTTACTCATGTTTGTTTGGTTGAGGTCAGTTAGGATGATTGCCCCGTATTCGAGTACTGGGCGCACAAAGGCTTTACATAGTTTGAGTAGAGTGGACTGGTTGGCTCCCCATGAAGTTCCCTTTAGCATTTTCAATAAATTAATGCGTTTGGTGACTTTTTACGCCATGTCGTCGGTGTGTTTGTTAAAGGACAATTTTTGATCAATCGTGATGCCCAAGAATTTCTCCTTTTTGCATTCTGGGAGGGTGTTATCCATAATAAGTTTTAGGTCAAAATCACGTTTTTTTGTCTTGCGAGTAAAGGTGATTCGTTGGGTTTTATTGGCGTTCAGCTTGATTCTCCATTTGGCACACCATTGTTCTAGGTCATCGAGAGCGCGTTGCGGGAGTTTTTGGAGCAGATTGGCCGTATTATTAGAATCCCAGAGGCCCTTATCATCCGCGAATTGGGAGATTTGGACACGATCTTCGGAGAAATTAAGGTCATTTACATAGAAGATGTAAAGGAGGGGACTTAGGACGGATCCTTGGGGGTGCCTGCTTCAAGGGGGACACTGTCGGACATTTCATTGTTCACTCTGACGTTAATTTCGCGATCATTTAAGAAAGAGGATAGTAATCTGAGCAATTTCATGGGGAGTCTCATTTTTGAAAGTTTGTGGCGCCTTCCATTGTGCCAGACTGAGTCGAATGCTTTTTCAACGTCTAGCAGGACTGCCGCGCCTATTTGTTGATTGTTGATGGCGGTTTTCATTTGGGTCACTAGTCGGTATACATGCTCGATGCCTTCTTTGCGGTTTCTATAGACTCTTTGCCATTTATTGAAAAAATCGATGTCTTCAAGGCGCCCCCTGAACCGATTGGTAAGGATCCGTTCGAATGTCTTACCAATGCAGCTGAGGAGGCTGATTGGGCGGTAACTGGCTGAGTCGGAGGGGTCCTTGTGAGGTTTTGGTATCATGACACCGATGGCTTTTTTCCAACACTTGGGAAAGTAGCCATGGGTGAGACAAGCGTTGAACAGTTTGTTTAGTTTTTCGATTAGGGAATTTGGGCTTTGTTTAAGAATTTTGTAGCTCACTTCGTCTTCGCCGGGTGAGGACAAATTTTTGCATTTTTTAATGACGTTGATGATTTCGTCGTTGGTGATGGGGGTGACGAGGTCGTCGTCATCCCCGTCTTCTGGCTCGTTATCGAATTTGGGGTCACGGTAGATTTCAGAGTGTTCGTTGATGAAGTCGTCAATTGCGTTTATGACGGCCTCATCATTGCCCGCGCCTTGATACGGGCGATGCGTTTTTCTTAGGAGATCGGCAAAAGTGTCGACCTTGTCTTTGTCGGTACGCGTAAAGGAACCGTCTTCCTTTTAAGAGGTTTGGCAGCGGCTTTGCCGCTCTTGTGATTTTGCCCCGTTAGGATTTTGAAAGAGTCCCAGAATTTTTTAGCATCTTGGACCCCATTTAGATTGGCTGTTACCTTTTCCCAGTTGGCTTGTTTTTCAGCTTGGAGGGCTTCCTTGACTTCGCCATGAAGGCGGTTATATGTTTTTTTACCGGGGTCAGTTTCGGATTTAACAGCGCGAAGAGCTTTCCGTTTAGTGTTGATTAGTGACAGTGTGTCGCCCGAGATGGCATTTCTCCAGGGGCGCACTTCTTCTTTTGGGCATATTTCGTTTAGGGTTGAGTTAATGATTTTTTATATGCCCCCGCATTGGGTTTCGAGTTCCGCTGCGTAGGATGGGGGGTTGTTTGTGAGTTTGACATCGATGATATCGCGGTAGAGGTTCCAATTAATCTTTCTAAAATTTCTGCGGAGCGTAGGGGGGGGGGGGGGGGGGGTATCTGAGTGGGCCATTGCCTAGCTGCAGTGAGGCATGTACCGGTACGTGACCACTGCCTAAGTCGTCATCGCCGACCCAGTGGTCATCGATGTGATGTATTAGGGAGTCACTGGCGATAATTAGGTCGAGGATATCAGATGGAAATAGTGGGTAGATACTGATACAGGTTGCTGAGTTGTCGTTCATAACCACATGAAGGTTATGTTTTTTTGTAATTTCGAGGAGGGCTTCACCGTTGGGGCTAGTTTTGTTGCCGCCAAAGTACAGGTGTTTGGCATTGACGTCGCCGAGGAAAATGCAGTGTTTGTATTTCCTCGTAAAGAATTCAAAGACAGTGTCAGAAACAAATTGGCTTGGGTCGTTATAATAACAAACAATCGTGATGTTTTTATTGTCGACTGTGATTTCAGTTGCAATCATCTCTGCATCGAGGTGATTAGTTTTTATTGTTTTAGTTTTGATGTTCTGCTTTATCAGAAGAGCGACGCCGCCACCTTTAGTGATTTGTCGGTCTCTTCTAATAGTGCTGAACCCACTTACTGAAAAAGTTTTGCTGGATTGAAGCCAACTTTCGCAGATACAGACAATGTCTGTATCTTCGAAATATCGGCTCATTTGAAGTTTTTTATTGTTAACGCTTCTAGCGTTCCACAAGGCTATTTGTAACTCATTCATGATGGAGGTTTGTGTTTAGTTGCGGGGTATTAGTTGTTGATTATCCTGGAGCATTTAGTCAGAGCTGATAGCGGTTTTTATTAGTGATTCCGAGATGTGGGTTTTGAATAGTTGCGACGCCGATCGGCTGACATCTAGACAGATGTCGGACAGCTTGGTTGTAACGTGTTTGTTTAACACGGAGTAGAGGGATCCGGCAATAAGGGAGCAGACGGTGTGAGGTGATGACGCATTGTTGGGCTTAATGAGATTAAGGTTTTTTCAGTTCAATGGCGGTTTTTACTTTTTTGAAATGGGGACACCCTCGGTAGCTGCTGAGGTGACTTCCTTTTCAATTGGGGCAAGTGGGGGTCTTCAGCTTGCATGATTTGGTGAGATGAGGATCTCCGCATTTCATGCAGGCTAAGTTACCTCTGCATTTATATGCCCGAACTTCTGGCATTTGTGGCACTGTATGGGCGTGGGGGAGGCTTTATATTCCTCTCCTGCGTGCCACCTGCCATTGATGTGTATCCCATTTTCGATGATTTTTGTTTTAGCTTCCCTTCGCTAGTTTATATCTCACGCCATTGTGCCATACCGAGTCGAACGCTTTTTCTACATCCAAGAAAAGCGTTGTTCCGATTTCGTTTTGACTAAATGCTGTTTTCATATAATCGACCAGTCTATATACGTGTTGGATTCCCTCTTTCTGACTCCTATACGCTCTTTGCCATTTATTGAAAAAGTTGATTGATTCGAGATAGCTGCGAAGTCTCGTAGTGAGAATCCGCTCAAAAATTTTTCCAACACGGCTAAGCAAGCTGATTGGGCGGTAGTTAGAAGGGTTGGTAAGGTCATTGTCGGGTTTAGGTATCATGACTCCTGTGGCCACTTTTCCAGCATTTTGGGAAATACCCACAGGAGAGACAGCAGTTTAGGAGTTTGGTAAGTCTGCAGTAGAAGATGTTGGGGCACTGTTTCATTATTTTGTAAGAGACTTCGTCTTCTCCTGGGGACGAAGATGACTTGCATTTTCTGATTATACCCATGACCTCTTCTACGCTTATTGGTTCGGTTAATTCATGGTCGTCCCCGTCTTCATGCCTTTGGTCGAAGTTTGATTCATTGAAAATTGAGTTGTTATCTTGGACAAATTTATTTACTTTTACCTTAAAAACGTTGTCATATCTGTTCCCTTCTTGTGGACGATGCGCCTTCTTTAGAAGTTCGGCAAAAGCGCTGGCCTTTGCCTTGTCGTCCATGGCCATACTTCCGTCGCTAGTCTTCAGCGCATTATTATTGGCAATTTTGCTCTTTTGGCCAGTAAGAGTTTTAAATGTATCCCAGAACCTCTTAGGTTCTCTCAGCCCATTTAGGTTTTCTGTTGCTTTTTCCCATCTCTCGCGATTGTCGTTAGCTATGGCCTTTTTTACTTCTCCATGTAGGCGATTATATGCGGTTTTAAGTTCTTCTCTTTTCATTTGATCGTTCTAGCTTCTCGAATGGAATGATTTAACGCGCCGAAGGCGCGCAGGGACGGTATGGGGAACAAGCCCCTTTCGACCCTCAGTAACTGTAAATGGCTAATTTCCACATGTCTACTCGTGTTGAAGGAGGAACAGGTTCAGGTACTCGGCAGGTGTCACCGGTTGTGGCGTGATGGTCTCCTTGACTGATGTCGGTTGAACCCTCGGGTGAGGACCAGTGTGGGAGGTTGGGTCCTCTCACAAAGGTACTACCTCTCCCCGAGGGTGCAGTCGATCTGGATTTTCAAGCAAGTATAGTCTGCCACTTCGGAGATGATATTGAGTGATGGCCATCACTGGCAAGTATAATCTGCCTCAGGCTGTCTCTGTTTGGTAGGACGTCTTTGCAAGAAAACAACAACGACCCCTTTCGGGGACCACCAGAAAGAAGACCCGAACTTTCCTGGTTCGGGGGCAGGCCTGCATTGTAATCCTATTGGGTTGGGACAAGAGATGCGCAATACGCTTACAAAAAAGGACAGAGGCGGGACGCAGGACCAACGCTCGCCTCCCTTAAAGTGGTCGACCACTTTTAGGGATGGAGTGGAGGATGTTCAGGAACAATGGGGGTTACCGTTTCTATGACGGTTCGGCTGTCCATAACGGTTATTGGGGTGCTGGTCAAAAAAGCATCTTCTGTGTACCTGCTTAAAAGAAGAAGGCAGAATTCGTTTTCATTAGAATATGTAAAAATAAAAAGATAACAATAGCACATTCTGTTTTAATTTGTGATCTAATCTTTAGCTGTGTCGGAGAAGGTAGCCCTTTCTGGTAGAAGGCCACAGTTAAGCTGTTAATCTGCCTGTTAGATCACCTTCTTAGGGTGATAGTGAGTTTGTAGCGGGAGGGTAACAGGTTTAGACACTAAACCACACCCGAGGGTGTTTCTGTTATGCCCTTCGCTGGTTTCGACCTTATTTTAGATTTATTTGAGTTTATTTTGGATCAGATTAAACACTGCAAAACCCACCTCCAGCCGGGGAGGCCCAGCCCACACAAAACGCTCGCGCCTGGTATCGCCAGCGTCCCGTGTGGGCCGAGCCCCCCCCCCCCCCCCCCCGGCCGGAAATGAGATTTACAGTATCCAATCGTGATGTAGTTTTAGTTGAGTCGGTGAAGGCAACCCTTTCTGGTAGAAGGCCACAGTTAAGCTGTTTTTCTGCCTGTTTATTCACCTTCTCGTTCCCTAGTTTTTTCGAGCAGTCTTAGTTTTTATTGAGGTCTAATTTATTACGACTCTTATCCTCATTTCAGAAAAAAGGGATTCTCCAAAAGGCACCCCAATTTGGGCACCCCTTTTTTGAAAAACATATGGCCTTCGGCACCCTTTTTTTCTGAAATGAGGATAAGAGTCGTATTAAAAGAGTCGTATTAGAAAAAGGAGTGCCGAAGGCCATATGCTTTTCAAAAAAAGGGGTGCCGAAATTGGGGTGCCGGGGATATTGCCATTGATATAGGTTTTTATTATACAGAAGGGAGATAACTCTGTACGATTAAGTACAGGTTATGGAAAATCAAGCAATCTAATTGGTTAATTATAATTTATATAAATGATGTAGATAAATGAAACAACAAGAGTACTCGAAATAAGATAGGAACTACTGGTATTACGTACCACCTTACCAGTAACAGGATTATACAAAGCATTTGGTAGGTTAATACTATGAACGGTTAGGATGAGACCTACAGGGGAATATACCAACCATACTCTGCTGCCGTTCTGTATTACCGGGCATTGACCTCACCCCAGAACACCCCAGAATACCGCTCAATAATATGAAGCATCTAGTGGATCAATAGTACCAAGGGCTAGCAAGAGACCTACAGGGATATGTACAGCCTATGCTATACTACCGTTCTAAACTACCAAGCATTACCCCCACCCCCACAAAATCACTAGGTCTACCATAAAGTACTACATATACCAGCCATATAATAAAACAAAGCAGTCGGTTGGTTAATAGTACCAAACACTAACAGGGGCCTATAGGTGTATATACCGCCATACTATAGTACCGTTCTAAACTACCAGGCAGTACCCCTACCCACAATACCCCTATGTCTAGCATTGCATACTACCTATACCATTCATAGGATAACATATAAAGCATCAGGTGGATTAATAGTACTAAGGGCCGACAAGAGACCTATAGGGATATGTACAGCCTATATAGTATCCTCAGATAAGTATCCTATAAAAGGTATCCTCGATAGGTATCCTCGAATAATACAATACCAGGCCATGGGTATCCTCAAATACCGAGATGAGGCTAAGAGTCGTAGTAAATTATGCCTCATTGAGGGATTTTTAATGGTCCTCATAACCTCAAAATTCAGTGAGGCTATGAGGGATAATAAATGAGGACTCATTGAGGGCTTTTACATAGCCCTCATGGCCTCATACGACAAAAGGGGATAAGAGTCGTAGTAAATTATACCTCATTGAGGGATAATTCAAGGTCCTCATAACCTCAAAATTCAATGAGGGTATGAGGGATAATAAACGAGGACTCATTGAGTGCTTTTACATAGCCCTCATGGCCTCATACGACAAAAAGGGGATTCCATAGCCACAGGTGTTTTGCAAAAATGGGATTCCGTGGGATATGACCATTGGATATAGTCTTTTGTCATACACAAGGGAGATAACCCTGCATACAGATTATGGGAAATCAAGCAATCTGATTGGTTAGTTATAATCTAGATAAATGAAACAACAAGAGTACTTAGAAAAGGATCAGAACTAACAAGAATAGACCAGAAATTGCTAAATATAGCAATACTAAAGTAAACTGTTCCAGTTGATAGGTCTTTCTACGCTACTGGAGTATGCTCTAGAATAAAGGAACATGGCCAGATAAACGATAACTATTGCATATATAGATAGAAGCAGAGAATTCTGGGAAAATTCGAATTAATACAAGTTGTCGGGTTGTTTGTGGTAATTATCCAGGGAAGTCGTTCCAGAAAATACTCTTCTACAAAGGAACACACCCTCCGAACATACCCCTGTCCTATTGTAGGCCTTAGGTAACATAGCAATCACGTGCTACCATAGAAACCAAGATGGCGGCCCCAGTACACAAAATGGACGACGGAAACACGTATCACCCTAACAACACGTGCTGCGCATGCGCACTCACACCACGTATCACTATGGAGATGACGCCACAAGATGGCCGCTCACGCGGGTTACCATGTCAACACAACATGGCTCCACTACGTCACTTCCGGGGTCATCCACCGGGGTCATCCAAATATTTCCTGTAGGGGAACATGACATACTACTGATAATCCGTCAGCTGTCCTCAAATGATTTGCAGTGTTAATTACTTTCACACCTGACTGCAGAGATGAACTCGGCTTTCTGTTTACACTTTTTAGTAATTCCCCATAATGTGGTAGGCGCAACAGGATAAATGCGCGCATGAGCGGTTGAGTGAAAGATCTCGTGATTTCTTACCAGTTGTCGCAGCTTCGACCTTTCTCTACGAATATAAATTTGGGAAACAATTTAATTTTAGATGATATTTTAGTACTTGTTTTCGGTGGGATTCAGTGACTAGTCACAAAACTCATTTCAGCAGTGTTGAGATTATTTATTTAGGATTTGTTGGCTATTTGTAAATAAGAGTATAGAAGATTTATATATAAAAATTGTTGGTTTGTTAATAGTCTTTATCTTATTAATGAAGAAGCCCTGAGTACCCTAGGAATTGATGGAACCTCAGCCCCGCCAAGAAATTAGCCCATGCTAGTTCATTACCGTTGAAAGCAATTGACTAAAGCGCGGCGCTACTCTGTGGTTTGTGAATAAGCAATTGCGATTTACAAAAGTGAGCTAGTGAAAATCCCCTGTCCCCGGTAAAAGAGTATCTTAGGTCCCCGGCAAAGTTGATCAACCCCAGCCTTGGCCCTCCGTTGACAAGCGCCCTCTGGCAAATAAATATTCACTCTGTCCGAGACGTTGCCACGGCGGCGTTCCAGGGGACGGTAATTTCTATTTATCAGAAAGTGCTAACACCTGTGTAGACACCTGAGTGAGTGATTCCCCAGTGGAAGTAACGCGTGGTTCCACTTTGCAGGCGGACCGTTTGGTCATATTTGGTGGAGAATCCGAATTAGTTCATCTATTTAGCTTGAACCTTTCCCAGTACTCTCACTAGACTGACAATGGGTTCCACAGAAGCTTTCCGAGAGATGTTTGATTACATTCGTGAAATTAAGGCGAAAGTCATTCAGCAAAATGCAATTCGAGCTGCCCAGATCTCACGTAACTCTGACCCACGCAAACACTGGAATGACTGTGGCCAGCGCCAACTACACACTGAAAGAGATTTCTCAAGACGTCGGGAGTATCGCCCGTTTATAGGTAAGAGGCGACACTTTCCCTTGTGCCATAGATGTGGAAGACATTACCATAACTCATCAACTTGTCCCGCTAGGAATTATAGATGTAACACGTGTAAGCGCATTGGCCATGTCAGTTCAACATGCAGATTTAATGCGATACCTGTACTAAGCACCTCAGTTAGTACGGAAATGGATGGAAATAAAGTCGACGTTAGGTTGGAAAATCTATATACTAGAATTCCTGCACTGGTTGATACGGGAGCCAGTCGCTCCTGTCTATCAAAAGAAATCTTAGAGTCCGTTCGCTTGTGGGGCAAAATTGAAATTCTTCCTCCTAGTATTAAACTCATAGCGGGTGTAGACGGCAATTTACTGAAGGTTTTAGGAGAAACAAATTTACATTTATCCCTGGGTAGGCTAGATATGACTCAAACCTTTTTAATTTTGGAAAAAATGCCAGCAAATATTATTTTAGGTATGGACTTTTTAACTGAAAACAAGGCTAATATTGACCTAGGTCAGAGAACTCTTATACTGCAGAATGGTATGACACACGCTCCAATAAACAATATCGAAGAACAACCTAATTGTGCAAATAATGTAACAGTGCTAGAGGACGTAACTTTGGAACCCCGAAGTGAGACTATTATACCGGTACGTGTGGGTTTTGATAGAATTACTTCGCGTATAGGTATTATCGAACCGGATTCAAATTTAGTTAGTCACAAGAACATTTTGGCTGCACGTACGCTTGTAGAAGTGGTTAACAATAGGGCTGTTTCTAAAGTTCTTAACCCCACCAATTCCTATGTTAGGCTCACATCTTCACAGGTTATCGGTTGTTTTTACTCCATCCGTCCTGATGATATTCTGCATTCAGTTGAAAAAAGCGATGTTAGTGCCAAAGCGACGGTGAATTACATTGGTCATGATGGTTCCAACAATTATGACAATTACTTTGCCGAAGCCGAGTCGCTTGGCATCGATTTATCCCACTCTGATTTGTCAAGTCTTCAGAAACAGGAACTTTTGGTGCTAATAGGTCAGAATAGGGATTGCTTCGCTAAGGATTTGTCCGAACTTGGAATGTCTCGCATATATAGCCATAAAATCGATACAGGTGATGCGGCCCCAGTGAGACGTCGGTTTTATAGGGCTTCACCAGCAATGAAGGAAGAGATTAGCAGACAAATTGACGAACTTGAAGAACATGGCATTATTGAGCCCTCAGTCTCGGAATGGATGTCCCCTGTTGTTATGGTTAGGAAAAAGGACAATTCGTTTAGGTTCACTGTAGATTACAGGCAACTGAATGCCTTGACAAAGCCCATTTCATTTCCTTTGCCCAGGTTGGAGGACGTTTTCGACACTCTTGGAAAATCAAGGTCTACGATATTCTCTTGTCTTGATATGTTCTCAGGATATTTCCAAATTGATTTAGACCAGGATTCCAGACACAAAACCGCTTTTGTCACCCACAGGGGAGTTCATCAATTTAAAAGACTTCCCATGGGCTTGATGAATAGCGCTTCAAGTTTCCAGTTGGTCATGGCTGAAGTCCTTCGAGATTTACAATGGCACTCATGTTTGTGTTACGTAGATGACCTCCTCGTGTTTTCTAGGTCCTTTGAGGAACACCTCCAGCACTTGTCACAATTGTTTGAGGCCTTGCGTAGAGCAAATCTAAAGTTGAAGCCTTCTAAGTGTGATTTCGCTGCAAAGGAAATACGCTATTTGGGGCACGTTCTTTCTAAAGATGGTATTTCTGTTGATACTTCGAAAACGGACGCTGTGTCCTCGTTCCCCCGTCCAAAAAACCTCAAAGATGTTCGTGCTTTCCTTGGTCTCTGTAACTATTATCGACGTTTCGTGTTCAATTTTTCGAAAAAAGCAGCACCTCTCAATAATCTTCTCAAAAAGAATGTACCATTTCAGTGGGATGCAGAATGTGAGAAGTCCTTTAACACCATGAAAGAGGCCCTGACAAAACCTCCAATTTTGGCTTTCCCAGATTTTGATAAAGAATTTTTTCTATATACAGACGCGTCAGGATATTCAATAGGTTATATCTTAGGTCAGCTGGATGAAAATGGTAAGAAAGTGGTTGTCTCATATGGAGGCAGGTCTCTTTCTGAAGCAGAACAAAAATTTGGTATTTCAGAACGCGAATGTCTCGCAATAGTTGAAGGTATTAAACACTATCATGTTTATTTAGCGAATGGTAAGTTTACCGTAATCACCGATCATGTTGCTAATTCATATTTACGACACCTTAAACAATGTAGCGGCAGATTAGGCCGCTGGTCGCTAAAATTACAAGGGTATAATTTTGAAATCGTCCATAAAGCAGGTAGAAAGCATTTGAACGCGGATGCGCTATCGCGACGTGAATATCCACAAATTACAAAACCGGCAATAAACGATACTGCCCAGGCCTCCGTGATAGCCACAAACGACGTTAAAGAACACGTGGCGTCTCAAACACAAACCGAAGAGGTAATACAACAGTGTGACCCAATAGATTCTATTACGCGCGTCGCAGCCGTCTCCGAGGCTGACATTAAAAATAAACAAAGATCGGATCCGGACGTAAATGTTTTTATCGAATATTTAGAAGACAGAATATTACCCGAAGACGATAAAGACGCTAGAAGAGTCATTTTGGAAGCAAATGACTACATTTTGGAAGATGGAATCCTGTATCATCTCTACTACCCAAAAGGTAAGGGCCATAGAATAGACCGTTTAATTAAACAGCTCGTGGTGCCACTCAGTTTGAGGAATGATGTGCTATTGTCATATCATGACTCACTGCTGGGTGGACACCAAGGTATTGATAGAACTTATCAGTCCATTCGATTCAAGTATTTTTGGCAACACTTATTTTCTGACATTCAATATTATGTAAAATCATGTCTCCAGTGTCAGAAAAACAAGGATGCGACCCACCACCATCCAGCGCCTCTAAAACCGTTACCTGTCGAAGCGCAATTTAGCCGTCTCCATATTGACATTTTAGGACCCCTCAAGACCTCTCCGAATGGATATAAATATATTTTGTTAATTGTTGATGCTTTCACAAAATGGCCCGAGGCATTCCCTTTAAGAACAATGGAAGCATCAGAAATAGCTAAAATTCTATATTCAGAAATTATTTGTAGGTACGGGGCCCCCAAAACACTATTGTCAGACAGAGGACAAAATTTCATGTCAAAACTTATCAAAGAACTTTGTAAACTTTTTCAGATTACGAAACTGGAGACAAGCAGTTACCATCCACAGACAAATGCCGCGTGTGAAAGGATGAACTCGACAATAACAAAAACACTCCGAATGTATTGCGATGCGAAACAGGAAAATTGGCCGGATCTTTTACCAAGTGTGCTGTTCGCGTATAGGGCAACACCATGCACTGAGTCAACGCAGATGAGTCCTTTTCGTGTTTTATTCGGTCAAGATTGCCAGTTACCGATAGATACGGAGCTTATTCCAACTAACAACATCGGAACCGAAGCGTATAAACATCTAGACGCCATACAGAAAGACTTCGAAGTCACCAGAGAAATAGTAAAACAAAATATTAAAGACGCCCAGCTTAAGTATAAACAACAGCATGACAAAAAGGCAAAGCCCCCAAGATTCTCGACAGGTGACAAAGTATGGTTATATAACAACAAAACCCCTGTTGGGCTTTCACGGAAGCTGTGCCAACGTTGGACAGGACCATACTATATCACGCACGACAGCAATCCAACATACACTGTCCGCAGATGTTCGGACGATATTCAACTCAAGTCACCAGTACACGCGAACCGTCTCAAGCCGTTCACCAACCCTAAGGATCGTCCGACCACTACACTCGAAGAGCAAACGGCTCAGGAAACAGGAGCTCCAGATACAGAACTCGATATCGCGTCGAATCCCCGCCCGGAAGATAAAAACCAGACTCCCGCAGACGAAGACACCGAGAAAAACGAAGAAGACACCTATTTTGTAGATAGGATCCTAGCGTGCAAGAAACTTCACGGTCGGAAACATTATAAAATTAAGTGGCAGGGATCTAAAGAAACTACATGGGAACCGAGAGAAAATGTACCGGAAGAGTTAATCCAAGAATTCCACATTTCAAAGACCGCAAAAGGAAAAAGAAGAAAAAGAAAACTGAAAACAAGCGTCAACACAATATCTGATTCCATCAGCATCCCAGACTTAGACGAGTGGGAGATATTGTGAGTACAAAACTAAGTATTCACAGCATTTGTTAACTTATTAAAAAAATAAATACATAAATAAAATAAAATAATATAAGTCCCGTTATTTAATTCGTCATATAATACATATGTAATTTACGGTTAGTATGAGTTTCTTGGTGGGTACCGCTTGACGGATACGCCACCACTTTGTTGGGTGAAGCGTTGTTTTTTTTTCTCCTGATTTAATGTTGTCTCGTTATTATTACCCCGTAAAACTCGCGTTCTCTCGTGTACTCCACGTATTCCGCTTACGCGCTCCACGGCACAATCGATGCTGTGTAAAGAGGTTAAAACAGAAAAAAAGCATTTGCCAGTTGAAGGGTAACTGTCTGGCTTAAAAAGTAATACAAGTTTCATTGGGTATTAAAGTTACAGGTGTTTAAAGGGCAAAATGAAAATTCAATAAGGATAGTTATTAAAATTATGATAATACTTTAGAGGGGCCACCCGCAAGACGGACCCCTACCTTAAAATAATAATAATAATAATAATAATAATAATAATAATAATAATAATCATAATTATAATAATAATAATAATAATAATAATAATAATAATAATAATAATAATCATAATAATAATAATAACATTGTGTGATCTGAATGCAATCTTGCCACTTGCATTCAAATTGCGCAAAATATCCAACGGAGATCTGTGGCAAGGCTCTTCGCTTGGATATAAAGACTGGTTGATTAGTTCCTGATTGGTTATTTGTGATGTTTTTCAAAGTAGCTCTTTGTTTATTTATTTTTTTTTTTTTTCAAGTTGCTCCTTGTTTAATGAAATGTTTGTTCTCTTTTTTCTACAGGTTAACCAGAGCGCTGCGTCTAATTTGTTTCTTCTTCCAGGGCAACATTATAAAAGGTTTTTTTCAGAACGCGTAAACTCAATTTTTGTCTAGTTTATATTTTCAGGTTGCAAATGGAAATGGTAAAATGGTACTATACAGAGAACACAGACATCACAAACGAAGGACACACAACAGGAAACCAAATTATACACAACGACAAGCCTGAAGAGAAGGAGTAAACCCCAGGAATAACGCTACATCGAGATGAGGAAAAGAACTAGACCTAACAATAAATTAACAACAAACGGACATGAAGCACGCGGACAACAACTTTGGATCAGCACAGAAACTAACTTTGGAATTCATTCGGAAAAGCACTACGTGACATTCAACATTCATACTCAACGTCTAACGATTTTGGCGACACAATTCATTTTATATGCATCGGACAGTATCGAATTATCAACATCAACATAGTATCACAAACGCGCTCGGACACTTTCAACCTCAATATATTCAATTACAAGGAAGAAAAGATCACAGAAGAAGAAACAAATAGACACTCCATTAGTTTTCAAACTTATTGTATTTTATCTTTCATGCATTCATTTCATTTTATCATGTTTTACCTTTTTCAAGTTTGCCAAATGAGATATTCGTCGAAAAAGCGGAGCTTTTTAATTTAGAGGGAGGCATATATCACAGGGTTGTTATTTTAAGGTTATTCTAAATTTTAAAAATAAGTAAACAATTCGAATTATGTAGAATAAATGAAAGAAAGAAACTTTTTAATAATCAGTGTGAGTAAACTGGGTAAGCGCATTAATTTAATTAAGTTCGTATTCGGAAAGTGTTCTTTGTTCAGTCGCTGTCATGCAGGGACTGTGTAAACAATGCATTCCAAATTAGAACTTATTGAAAAGTCAGTTCATGTCACTGCAAGTCATCAAAGCCGTCTTTTGTAAATTAGCACCTTTGCCCAAATCAAGTCTTTGATAGGTGATGCGCGCGTCTATATAAGACCCCTCGAGTTTACCTCAGGACAGACTCGCTAGGATGGGATAATCGTTAGTTCACGCGGTGTGGTAAAGAGTTAATGTATTTGTGTGGTTCCGGTAAGCCGTCATTTGGACGACAGGATTCCCGATCTGATGATTTGCATCGAAGGGAGACGCCGAAGAAGAATCGATGAGTATATGTAGTATTTAGTTTATAGTATTTAGTTGTGATAACACGTCGTAGTTACATAGTTATTAGTTAACAGTTTTAAGTGTATTAGTGAATCTGTGTTGTTAGATGATCAGTTGTTATTATTGCGAGTTAGAAGCACTATTAGCAGGAATTGTAGGTGATAAGATATTCTAAAGGGTGAAATTTAGTATTAAAGGTAATTCCCCATAATGTGGTAGGCGCAACAGGATAAATGCGCGCATGAGCGGTTGAGTGAAAGATCTCGTGATTTCTTACTAGTTGTCGCAGCTTCGACCTTTCTCTACGAATATAAATTTGGGAAACAATTTAATTTTAGATGATATTTTAGTACTTGTTTTCGGTGGGATTCAGTGACTAGTCACAAAACTCATTTCAGTAGTGTTGAGATTATTTATTTAGGATTTGTTGGCTATTTGTAAATAAGAGTATAGAAGATTTATATATAAAAATTGTTGGTTTGTTAATAGTCTTTATCTTATTAATGAAGAAGCCCTGAGTACCCTAGGAATTGATGGAACCTCAGCCCCGCCAAGAAATTAGCCCATGCTAGTTCATTACCGTTGAAAGCAATTGACTAAAGCGCGGCGCTACTCTGTGGTTTGTGAATAAGCAATTGCGATTTACAAAAGTGAGCTAGTGAAAATCCCCTGTCCCCGGTAAAAGAGTATCTTAGGTCCCCGGCAAAGTTGATCAACCCCAGCCTTGGCCCTCCGTTGACAAGCGCCCTCTGGCAAATAAATATTCACTCTCTCCGAGACGTTGCCACGGCGGCGTTCCAGGGGACGGTAATTTCTATTTATCAGAAAGTGCTAACACCTGTGTAGACACCTGAGTGAGTGATTCCCCAGTGGAAGTAACGCGTGGTTCCACTTTGCAGGCGGACCGTTTGGTCATATACCCATGACTTGCCCTCAGAATGTCCAACTATAGGAAATGTTGGCCAGGATTGGGGGGGGGGGGGGTGCGGGGGTGACACCCCCACACACCCCTGTCGTCACGTCCCTGCTAGGAGTACTTAAAATTACTATTGGGGGGATTTGTTGTAGGTTGTGTAGGTATTTGTTGTAGAGCGGCTTACAAAATGGGAGGAGGTGTAAAAAAAATAAATTGACGTAAAAAGTCGAAAATACGTTAAATGAAAAAATCCAAAAAAAGCGCGTGTTTTTTGTTGTTGTTATTTTTCGAGTCCTATAACATTTATTTATTTTGGGGGTTTAACAACACTTTCGGCAGCCAGGGTCGCCTCGTGTCGAACAGTTTTACGTGTGGGAAAAGCCGGAGAGAACCACCGAGCAACGGCGAGCAACTGTCAAACTCCCCAACATACTAACTACACAAAGCAGGGCTAGCATTGGCTGAAGACAAATGCACCATCGACGTGCAGTACGCTTTAGCACACAACGCAACCGTGCCCCCACGCGGGCAATGCGGGTGAACGCCCAAGGACGCAACGTGGTTGCTGCAGGTGGGATTCGAACCGAGGGCCTCTCGGCTCTCTCGGCTTGCAGTTTAATTTGATGTGAAAAGTGTCACCCGGAAATTCCGCCGTAACTGTTGAGAAATTTCTGGGTCGGTACCACATTTTTAGGCTTGGCCTTCGTTAGAGATGGGATCAGAAGTGGAGAAAGCTCGATAAAAGTGTTGGGGGGGGGGGGGGGGCACACACATGTTTAAGGCCACCAAGGTACGGCCCAGTGGGAGAAAAGTTACAATCGTATATCGGTAAATGTACCATAATACACTATAGCCTCTAGATTAGATGAGAATGCCTCGGTGTGGACACCTTCCTGTTCATTTCTTCTACTTGAACCATCTTCCAAACCCACACTGCCCAATCGGTTCTCGGATTGTATTGATGTTGATGTTCGTAAGTTTCTATGTTGAAATCGCGTCTTTTCACCCAGCAGATACGGGAAGGGGTATTTATCAACCCCTTCGCATTTATCAAGTAGCAGGGTTATCGACTGATGCTCTTTTCATCTGGGGGAGACGTAACTTATATTTTAAGCAGGAAAATAGGCTGCCCAAAGTTTGAGGGGTCTGGTAGAATTTCTATCTTGTGGACAATCAGGTGGATTTTTTAACCAATTTGTAGGCATACTTTTAGAAATCTGAGGTGACAGATTAGAAGCGAAATACATTGAGAATGAAAACAATTTAAGTTGGGCGCCGTGAATCGTTTTAAAATATGCGTAATTTAGACGTCAGGGGGTATGGTACTCAACAAAAAGTGGTTCTTAGATTCTCTGTGGCCCGAATAGAGGGTTCTCAGTGGTTCTGTGCTAAGCATTTCCTTGTTTTGGGTATACAGTACGTGCCAGGCGTTTTACCACAAAACGCCCGCCGCGGCGACAGCGACCATAGATGTTGGAAAATGTCTCTTTATATCCGATTTCTATGGCAGCGACAACGAGCGGAAAGGATTAAAATCCGCGGCGGACCGATCAAACTAATAATCTTTCACTGCAAACGCAAGTGTTGAGGATCAGCGCTTTTCGGGAAAATGGTCAAGTTTTGATGAATGAAATATACTTCCGTACCAGTGATCCGCCAACGTCGGGTAATTGGAATTAAATTTAATTCATGACAATATGTACATCACTCAAAGAAAGAGCTGATTGTTTCGGTTGTAGCAAACTTGTTATTATCGTATATGTAACAACATACATGTGTGCACGCGTTTAGTTTATCCTTCGTGCGAGAAAATCATTCTCTCGTTACTTTATTTTGACGGCGACTGTTCGGCAAATGCATGTTTGGTATTTTGGGAAGACGGGGGCGAATAGGGACTGCCACTTGTTTTCGCAGACACATGGTTAGCTCACGTTAGGTCAAGGGATCGCCCTATTTCCCCCTCCCCCGCCTCCCCTAACACAGTTCACATTTTCAATGGAGTTCAAGAGTAAACTCGGACTTCGAAAAAGAACTGACGACTGTTTTTTTCCTCTGTTGATGTGTGCCTGCTATTTCATCGCCCCAGAACGAACAATTCGCGGACTTTTCGCACTGTGTTACGCGGGAGTCATTTACCACTGAATAAAGTTTTGAGCCTGGTCAGGGACTCACCACCCTACCAGTTATCACTTGAAGAATCAATGAAAACTAAAGGCTTAAATTTAACAGCCTTGTTTTTGGACTCCCTCATTGTATGCATCTCAGTTTGTGGCATTTGTTTAAACGACGGAAAACACAGCGGAATGGGTTTTTAAAAAGCCTTTTTCCGATTTCTATGGTCGCAGCCGCAGCGACGGGCGTTTTGAGGTAAAATGCCTGGCACATACTGTATACCCAACATAACGAAATGTTTAGCAGCACAAAACCACTGAGAACCCTCCATACAGGCCACAGAGAATCCGAGAAACACTTTTTGTTGCGTACCATACCCACTGACGTCTAACTTGTGCATATTTTAAAACGATTCACGATGCCCAACTTAAATTGTTTTCATTCCCAGTATATTTTGCTTCCAATCTGTCACCTCAGATTCCTAAAATTATGCTTACAAATTGGTTAAAAATCCACCTGATTGACCAAATTCTACCAGACCCCTTTAGGTTTGTACAGCGTATTTTCCTGCCTGCTTAAAACATAAGTTACGTCTCCCCGAGATGAACTGAGCCTCAGTCGATAACCCTGCTACTTGATAAATCCAAAGGGATTGATAAGTACCCTCTCCATCTTACTTGGGTGACTAGAAATCTACTCTGCGACCGTATCTGCTGGATGAAAAGACGCGATTTCAACATAGAAACTTCCGAACATCAACAGAGAATCCTCCGATTGCTCATAGAATCCGAGAACCGATTGGGCAGTGTGAGTAGTAGGAGAGCAATGGATCGACCCTCATTAGCCGGACCCCGGAAGTGACGTCATGTCACGTGACCCAGTTACGTAATGTTTTGTTGTCATGGTAGCCTGCGTGGGCGGCCACCTTGTGATGTTATTCCTATAGTGATACGTGGTCCTAGTGCGCATGCGCGTGTTGTTAGGGTGATACGTGTTTCCGTTGGCCATTTTGTATACTGTAGGCCGCCATCTTGGTTTATATGGTAGCACGTGGTTACTGTGTTACCCAAAAGCTTACAACGTGACATGGGTATGTTCGGAGGGTATGTTCCTTTGTACAAGAGTAATTTTCCGATTCGTAAAATTACCACAAACAACCCGACAAGTTGTACTATTTCGAATTCTTTCAGAATTCTCTGCTTCTATCTATTTATGCAATAGTTTTCGTCTACCCGCCCATGTTCGTTTGTCCAGGAGTATACACCAGTACAGTAGAAGAGCCTATCGGCTGCTTATTGTTACTATATTCAGCTTTTCTGGTCTGTTCTTGTTAGTTCTGACCCTATTCCGTGTACTCTTGTTGTTTCTTTTATCTAGATCACCCAATCAGTTCACTTTACTGGCGCTAACTAACCAATCAGATTGCTTCACCCCATAATGTTTATGCAGAGTTATCTCCCCTTATTACAACGAAAGCCTATATGATTGCTAAAGCCAAGAATCCATCGAGTAGTTACTGGTAAGTAATTGCTCAAACGACTCGAAGTCCATCGAGCAAATGAACTATCGAGTAATTGCTCATTCGAGTGACTCGCACATGCGACTCTTCGGCTCATTTCCGAAAAAAGGGTGCCGAAGGCCAGACGCTTTTTTTTTCAAAAAGGGATTCTGTAATTAGGATACCTTGAAACGGGTATTGTCCCTAATAAGCTAAAGAGCCCAGAGAGAAATTGCTCCATTAGCAATTGCTCGAACGACTCGAAGCCCATCGAGCAAATGAGCCTTAGAGCAATTGCTCGATCGAGTGACTCCACAAACTGCTCTACGACTCATCTGGGTATTTTGGGATACCTATGATGTTGGACTGTTGGAGGATACTTGTTGTAGAAACCTTACATTCGGGTACTTCTGTTGGTAAAGGTATAATAGGGGTCCGAGCTTGGCTTAAACCTCATTTGTGTCCTGACCGTCGTCGAGTGAGGACATGTTACCAGTTCGGTGCAGATACTATTCCAAGTTATTTTCGAGATCGGATAATGCTAGAAGACACGAGAAGACCCATCGTCGGCTCCAGTGCAGATATTGTACGAAGTTGTTCACCCAATCACACAATAGGAAGAGGCATGAAGAACATCACTATCCAAGAAGAACAGAAGAGCAGAGAGATACTGGAGATTTAATGACTGACCAGAATAAAGTACATTTGGAATTTTTAGGGGATGCTGACAAGGAGGAAATCGATGCCGTTCTATGCGCTGCTGATGAAGAATTGATTACCTGTTTATGTAACTGTGCTACCACCTTCCTCGAAGATAAGATACCACTAAATTTGGCTGAATTTGATGACCTGCGAAAATACGAACATGTGTTGAAGCTGCTAACAGATGATGTAATTTCTACCGATATAAAAAGAAGTATATTACGAAAGAGTTGCTTTTTCTCGGCGCTTATCACCCTAGTCCTAGCTCTGAAAAGGGTATAAAAGGAATGTACCAACACCAAATGTCCATTTGTTCTTCGACCACGAAAGAGTAAAGACATGGCAATTCATAACTGAGAGTACTGGGGAAAAACATTTTCCCAAAAGTTTAACATGAAGAGGCACAAAGAAGTAGTTTGCTCAAACCAACAAACAGAAAAATCGAGCAACATTGCAAGATTAGACAGAAATTCAGATACACTGCAAATCCTATCTGATGCGGATCGACATGAAGTCAAGACTATGATCAAGACGGCCAATGATGATTTGATACAGTGCATATGTGATTGTGCCTCGAATATCTTGAAGGGGGCAGTACCTATAACCAAGTCTGAGAGAGCTCAGCTGATCCCATACAAACGCCAGATTAGGAGAATTGCCTTACCAAAGAGAGAACTATCTTATAGGAAAAGAAGACGGATCATACAGGAAGGATGATTTTTAGGAAAGTTACTCAAGCCCATCATCAATGTTCTGTCCGATATCCTATAAAAAGGTTGTGCTTGTAAGAAACTTGTCATTTGTAATCTGACCTTCGAAGAGAGCGGACGCAATGCAATCCCGTTGTGAACCAAACAATTTGTCAAGAGATTCGGACTTCGACGAGTCGTCGCAACTATCAGAAGATACAGAATATTAAGAAGAATTTGAAGAAGAAGACGTCCAAAGTGCCTATGACAAATACCAAGACGATTTTGACAACCCCATGAACAAGTATATCGAGGATGGAATGGATAGAGAAGATGCAGTTGCAACATCATATAGAGCACTTCAAAAAAGTGTCAGAGAAGCCATTAGTGAAATACATTAATAGCCTAGTGTACATTAGAAATGTTTGCAACGACTCAATACACAAGAAAAAAATCAAGAAACAGCCAAGCGTCTTCGTGAAGAAGAGGACTTTGACTTTGAAGAATCCCAGAAATATGCCTTGGAAATGCAAAGATTTCTGTTCGACAACCTTATGACAAACTACTCATTCAGAGTAGAAGATGATGAAGAAGAAGACGACGATTACAGTAAAAAGTATAAAAGGAGTGTTGGTATGAAAATAAACTCATTTCCGTTTTGAACGTCGAAGAGTGAAGATGTCTGTGTCAACAACACTGCTCAGCTTCAAAGATGACTTACACGTATACAGATCTTCAAGAATGATGCTGGATTAAAGCTGACTTCCCAAGAACTAGCCAAAGTGAATCATGTGGTAAATGGAGCCAAGAGAAAAAATCTAGACATGGATGCTGATGGAAAGAAACAAAGATGTGTGAATACTGGCCGATTAGTAAACAAGAGAATAAAGACAGAAGAACTGACTGATGCTTTCACTACAAACAAGAATGAAGTTACTACTCAAATTACGAAACAGTTTGAAGAAAAGAGAGCGATACCAGATCCCCCTAAGAACAAAGTTTCCACTATGAAGAAGCCTGAAATTACCACTCAAATTACGAATGAAGATTCAAAGATGGACCAAACCAAGAACAAAGTTACTACTCAAACTACGAATCAGGCTGAAGACAAGAGAATGGTGACAGATTCCATCAAGAATGATTTTACCACTCAAACTATGAATGAAGTACCCAGATGAGTCGGAGAGCAGCATGTGGAGTCACTCGATCGAGCAATTGCTCTACAGCTCATTTGCTTCATGGGCTTCGAGTCGTTCGAACAATTGCTCATGTAGCAGTTTCTCTCTTGGTTCTTTAGCTTATTAGGGAAAATACCCGTTTCAAGGTATCCTACTTACAGAATCCCTTTTTGAAAAACAAAACGTCTGGCTTTCGGCACCCCTTTTTCTGAAATGAGTCGAAGAGTCGTATGTGCGAATCACTCAAACGAGCAATTACTCTAAAGCTCATCTGCTCGATGGACTTCGAGTCGTTCGAGCAGTATTTGGAGTCACTCGATCGAGCAATTGCTCTAAAGCTCATTTGCTCGATGGATTTCGAGTCGTTCGAGCAATTGCTCATGGAGCATTTACTCTCTTGGCTCTTTAGCTTATAAGGGAAAATCACCCGTTTCTAGGTTTCCTACTTACAGAATCCCTTTTTTGAAAAAAAAAAACTTCTGGTCTTTGGCACCCCTTTTTCTGAAATGAGTTGAAGAGTTGTATTTGCGAGTCACTCAAACGAGCAATTACTCGATAGCTCATTTGCACGATGGACTTCGAGTCGTTCAAGCAATGACTTACCAGTAACTACTCGATAGAATCTTGGCTTTAGGAATCATATAGGCTTTCGTTGTAATAAGAGGATATAACTATGGATAAAGATTACTGGGGATGAAGCAATCTGATTGGTTAGTTAGCGCTAGTAAAGTGAACTGATTTGTTGATCTAGATAAAAGAAACAACAAGAGTACTCGGAATAGGGTTAGAACTAACAAGAGCATACTAGAACAGCTAAATATAGCAATAATAAGCAAAGCTGTTCCAGTTAATAGGCTCTTCTACTCTACTGGAGTATACTCCTGGACAAAAGAACATGGTCAGGTAGACGAAAACTATTACATAGATAGATAGAAGCAGAGAATTCAGAAAGAATTTGAAATAGTACAACTTGTCGGGTTGTTTGTGGCAATTCTACGAGATGGGAAATTACTCATGTTCAATCTAACATACCCTCTGAACATACCCCTATCCTATTATAAGGTTTTAGGTCACAGCAACAACGTGCTACCATAGAAACCAAGATGGCGGCCTCCAGTATACAAAATGGACGACAGAAGCACGTATGACCCTAACAACACGCACTGCGCATGCGCACTAACTATGGGGATGATGTCACAACATGGCTGCTTACGCGGGTTACCCTGACAACACAACATGGCGCCACTGGGTCACGTGACTATGACGTCACATGAGATCCCCTGATGAGATCCCCAAATGGGGGGTGAAACGTGCGAGACATACTACTCTTACCTCCAGATGGGAGCTTTTGATTTTATTCCATTTCCACCGAGAAACGTTGCCGTTAGCAACGACATTCAACTTATCTGTTTGGACGTCGATAATTTCCTTTGGCACACTGCACATTGAATCGGTTTGAAACTTGGTATGCTTATTCGGGATGACCTCTAGATTGGACCATTTCATTTTCGTCAAAAACGTTGCCCTTAGCAACGACTTTCAAACATGGTGCATTTGGGCATTAACGTTTGGCAGATACTCACAAATATCTCTTCTCTGCTTTTATTAGCTCAACTTGACGAAGTCAAGCTGGGGTATTGCCGTCACTTCCAGTCCGTCGGCGTATGCACCTACGTACCTATCTAGATACCTACGTTCACAACTGCCTTTGGCACACCGCACAGGTCGCATTTATGATCAGATCGCTTTGAAACTTGGTTTGCCTGTTTGGGGTGACCTCTAGATGTTTGCTGTCGAGTTTCTTCCATTTCCGTCAGAAAAAAAGTTGCCGTTAGCAACGACCTTTGAAAATAGTGCATTTGTGCATCAATATATTCCTTTGGCATGCCCAATAGGGTACATTTATGAATGGATTGCTTTGGAACTTTGAATGCTTGTTTGTTGTGACCTGTAGATGGGAGCTATCGATTTCCGTTCATTTCTGGCAAGAAACGTTGCCGTTAGCTACGACGTTCAACTTATCTGTTTTGTACGTCAACAATTTCCTTTTGCACACTGCACAAGTCGCATTTATTATCAGATCACGTTAAAACTTTGTATGTGTGTTCGGGGTGATTTCAAGATGAAAGCTATTGATTTTCTTTCATTTCCAACAAAAACGTGCCGTTATCAACAACCCTCGAATTTTGTGGATTTGTGCATCAATTGTTTCCTTTGACATGCCCTGCGGGGTGCATTCTTGAATGGGTTGCTTTGACACTCGGTATGCTTATTTGGGATGACCTCCAGATGGGAGTTGTTGATTTTCTTTCATTTCCGTCGAGAAACGTTGCTGGTAGCAACGGTGTTTATCTTATCCGCTTTGTACGTCGACAGCTTCCGTTGGCACACAGCACAGGTCTCATTTATCATTGGATCGCGTTGAAACTTGTTATGTATGCGTCTTCGGGTGACCTCTAGATAGGAGCTGTCAATTTTCTTTCATTTCCGTTGAAGATGTTGCTATTACCTTGACCTTTGAACTTTGTGGATTTGTGCATCAATATTTTCCTTCGGGGTGCATTTATGGATAGATCGCTTTGGAACTAAGTATTCTTGTTTGTGCTGACCTCAAGATGGGAGTTTTTGATTTTATTCCATTTCCATAGTTAGCAACGACATTTAACTTATCTGTTTGGACGTCGACAATTTCCTTTGGCACATTGTACAGGCCTCATTTATCATCGAATCGCTTTGAAACTTGGTATGCTTATTCTGGATGACCTCTCGATGGGAGCAATCGATTTTCGTCCATTTTCGTAAAAAAAAGTTGCCGTTAACAACTACCTTCCAACTTGCATTTGTGCATCAGCATTTTTCCTTGGAATGCCCTACAAGGTACATTCATGAATGGATCGCTTTTAAACTTGGTATGCTTTTGGGGTTAACCTCCAGTTGGGAGCTTTTTTATTTCCGTCAAAAAGTCTCCGTTAGCAACAACCTTTAACTCTGCCTTTTTGAGCGTCGTCAATTTCCCTCTTGACACACCGCTCAGGTTACATTTATGATCTGATCACTTTGAAACTTGGCATCCTGGTTTGGGACAACCTTTAGCTACTAGCTAGTGGTTTTCTGCCATTTCCGTCAAGAAACGTTGCTGTTAGCAATGATCTTCGAACTTTTTACAATTCAGTCGCTTTGAAACATGATGTGCTTGTTTACAGCATCCTCTGCATGGGAGCTTTTGGTTGTCTTTCATTCCTCTTGAAAAACTTTGCCGAATGTTGCCGTTGCCATTAACCTTTGAACTCATTGCATTTGTGCATCAACATTTCCTTTGGCAAGCTCTGTAGTGTGAATTTATGAATGGATCAGTTTAAAAGTTGGTATGCATGTTTGGGATAACCTCTGGATGTAAGCTATCATTTTATTCTACTTCCATCAAAAAAACGTTGACGTCAGCATTGACCTTTAAAATTAGTGCATTTGTGGATCAGCAGATTCCTTTGGCATGTCCTACAGGGCACAATTATGAATAGGTTGCTTTGAAACTTGGTTCAAGTTCGACACAAAACGTTTCCATAGCAACAATCTTTGAAACTTGGTTCAAGTTCGTCACAAAACGTTTCCGTAGCAACGACCTTTCAACTTGGTGCATTTGTGCATCAACATATTCTTTTGGCAAGCCCTGTAGGGCACATTTATGAATAGACAGCTTTGAAACTTGGTGTGCGTTTTCGGGGTGGCCTCTAGATGGGGCTTTTGATTTTCGTTCATTTCCACAAAAACGGTGCATTTGTGCAGCAAGGTATCCCTTTTGCACTCCCTGCAGGACATATTTATGAATGGATTGTTTTGAAACTTGGCAGAGTATGAAATAAACATTCAACAATACAGGTTACACTCCATGGACATGGAACAATATGTTATAAATGAGAGAATCAATTGCATAATTCAAATCATTTGCTAATTAAATATATTTGTTAATATAAAAATAAAAAAGCCTGCATCTCACCCAATATTAATTATGATAATACACAATTGCATCACAGTGTAAAAACACAGTTAGCTCAAAGCATCACTGCCAAAATGCCGTTAAACGATAGATCGAAAGGAGATCAATCAGACACGTTGTTACTCTCAAAACGAGCCTTGAAAGTGTTTGTATTGCAAATAACTGCTCTAGAAGTTGATAACTTCTGCCAAGAAGTTCACACCATAACCATCTACAGGTCATGGGTATTTTGATGCATTCCCTTATGTATGTTTACATTATCAGGTAAATTTAAATGGAAAGAATGAACAGAAATATGTTTGACGAATTATCTCAGTGGCTGATATAAAAATGTTCACGTCAAAAATCCACTTAAAAATGGTAGATATTTTCAAGTCCACCCATAATAGCTTAGAAATTCACAAAAATTAATAATAATGAAAATATCATGACAATTTCGATCAACTCCACGGCAAAGACTGCATAAAAATCAAAGACTGCACTGAAGTTTATATATTCAGGTTGTGTGATAGTTTTCTGTTCAGATAAGTACTGGTTATCTGGAATCGATAATCGACTTCCCATTGTGACGATGTACTCATTAGGCGAGGCCTCTGGATAAGAGCTATCGATTAGCATTCATTTCTGTGAAGAAAAGTTGCCGTTTACAATTACCTTAAAACTTACTGCATTTGAGTATCAACATTTTCCTTCAGATAACCCAGGATAACCCAACACTTTACATTTAAAAATGCATGGATTGCTCTGACATTGTGCCCACACAATGCTGTTATGTTGACGTTTCATCAGTAGGTATAAGTGGCGGATTCCAGGACACTTTTGTACATGTACCGTACACGTACACGTACATGTACGTGTACTGCCATAGGGATTCAGTGTTAAATCGTGTACACGTGTACAAAAATGTCGTTTTTTATGGTGTCCTGGAATCTGCCACTTGTTTTGGGGCTCACAGATCGCACTTTTGACGTTCAAACACCCGTTGGCGAATGCGTAGGTTCGACACGTCGCTCGAAAAGTGAAAAATGTACACGATTTTTAAGAAAATGTACATTAAAAATTTTTGTCGACATTCCCATCGTAGATTAGACCATCGACCCATCATTGGTGAACGGGAGCAAAAAACGTTTTGCGGCTTCCAGGACAGCATCAAAAAGTGGTTTGCGGATTCAGGAACACTGACGTTCGCCAACGGGTGTTCGAACGGTTAAAGTGCGATCCGATTGGGGAAACCCATTTGCGGATTCTAGGACAGGAAAAATCGACCTCAAAACGTTTTTTCGACGTTGGCCAACGGCGAAAAGTGAGCGTGAAGTGTAGTTACTCATCGAGGATTTTTTAAAATTTTGTTTTAAGACCGATTTGGGCCTCCGGCACGTGGAAAAAAGGGGGTTTGCGGGTTCGGAGACACGACGTTCACGATCGCGTTTGGGATGGTCTAGGGTGCGATCCAATCGGCGAAAACTCGATTTGTCGATTCACCTCGAGAGTTTTGTGGGGCAAATAGTGATAGAATCGGTTTTGAGGCGAGGAAATAAAAAAGTGATTGATATATATATAGGAGAGAAAAAAAAAATAAATAGTGAATATCAAATCGAATAGATAATAAAAAATACGTAAATCATGAACGCTTCCCAGACTATTAGAGCAAGGTTTCTTTTAAAAATGCTGATGAGAGCCTACGCATTCTACGTGAATGAACAACTAGGTCGCCTCTTGTTAGAACGATGCGTCAGATGTCGGGATCATCTAGACTTCGATCAAGAGAATCATTCGTGTCTGACGATGGAAAGGGAAGATATGGTCGTCAAGTATTTCGAACCGGCGTTCGAACGCGTTCGATTCGACGAAGTGATCACGTTTTGGAGGAGATTAGTCTTCTGTAAGGGTCGAGACAAGCCCACAGTTTTGGAAGAACTGAAATTGGCACGTAGAAGTCTGATTTTAGAAGACAAGGGATGCATCATGAAATTATTGCTGAATGAAACATACATCTAAGTTTTCTCGTTGAATATAAATAAGGGAGAATAGAAAATAAAATAAATACACACATAAAATTTTTTATCTAATATTAGAAAGAAAAAAAAAACATAAAAATGAGAACCAGAAATAAATTGTATCCGATGTTAGATGACGATGAGGATGAGAAGCCGAATGATGTTTTGCTAACGGCGCCATCGCTAGAAGAGAAAGAAAGAGGAGAGAGGTATCACATTGATCAAATCAGTAGAATCCAATTGTATCTGACTCGAGAGAGAGATTCTCGTCATTCTCTCAAGAAGAAGTATTCGCATTTCCTGAAATTCATCAACGCGGTCGACACGACACTCATCACGATTTCAATGGGTTTACACGCGGCTGGCATCAGATTGTTGTCGACTGCAGTCGGCATTCCGATCGTGTTGACCATACAAGGAGTGGCTCTTGCTGCCGGATTGTTTAGCACGCTCGGAAAATTTTTGAGTAGGAAATTATATCTGAAAGCTAGGAAACACGAAAAGATTCGCGTCTTGGCCGACTCCAAGATCGACACGATATCCGAAATGATCTCGATGGTGTTGAAAGACGGTAGGATATCGGACGGAGAATTCTTCATGATATTGAGCGAGAAAACAAAATACAATGCCATGGAAGAAGCCATGAGAATCAAGACTCATCAGATCATGAAGGAAGAGATGAAGGATTCTCTCGTGGAAAAGGGGAGGAAAGAGGCCAGGGAGGAATTCAGTAAGATGATAGAACTCAAGAGCAGCGATTGAAAAAAAAATATATATAATAAGAACAGAATTTTTAAAAAAGAATATTAAATTTATATATAAAATAAAAACGAAATTAATTTAAATAACTCTCAAAAATGTATTGCGTAATGTGTACGAGAGTTACAGAGATGAGTAATTCTCGAGAAGTACAAACTAAAAACGACAGACAGATGCTTCGCGGAATTTGCGACGTGTGTGGTTTGATCAAGACTCGATTCGTCAAAAAACAGAACGTGAGCAAAGGTAAAGGCATCGTGAATAAAATGATCAATAATCTACCTTTCGAAATGCATCTGCCCGGTCACAGTTCCACGGGACCCGGAACGAAATTGAACAAGAGACTCAACGCCGATCTGACTCCTAGATCTTGGAGCAAACCCGTGAATAGGGTGGACGCGGCCGCGTATGATCACGATCTGTGCTACGCCGGACATCCCGACACCAAGACTCACAACGACATCTGCGATAAAAACATGTTGGCGAAATTGAGAGGTATATCGAATCCGACCAGGAGAGAGAAGATAGAACGTTCGCTGGTCGGTAATCTGATCGGTGTGAAACGCCGATTCAGATGGGGCATTCAAAAAAAAAAAAAGGCCGAGATTATACGGTTTGTCGAACTTCAGGTGCGTCTTTTGCATGTGAACAGCCACTAGATTTTCGTCGAATATGGTTCGGTGTTTGTAATTGGGTTTCACCACTAATTTTTTAGCTCTTTTCTCAGACGTGACGAGTCGAACGTCAGTTCTCTTCCTGATGTTTTCCATCGATTTACCATACACGCAGTTGTTCATGAGTTTGAAGAAATCTTTTTCGAAATCGTTCTCGGCTCGAATTCTGAGATTCGTGTTGAGATCGATGTATTTTTTCATCCAAGGCTCTTCATCAAATCGAATGATGTGATGTATGTCGACTAATTTCATCCCGTGATCGACATATTGTTTCAAATTCTCGCTGTAGCTGACGTACCTACGTTTGTTAAATAAATTGGGAATGAGTTTTTCCTTGTCTCCTTCGATCAGTTCCATTCATTTGGGAGCCAGCAGATAATCGTTGTGTAGATCGTGTAATTCTTCTGGATAGTTCAAATCGACTTCTAAAATGCAAGGATAGTCTCTCCATTTTTCCATCTCTTCCGGTTCTGTCACCCATTCGAAATTTCCAATCGGTAAAGGATGACTCATAGCCCAACCGTACAGATTATTAACATCCCAATACTGTATGTATTTATTCAATCGTTTCAAATGGAAACCTTCTTTCATGTAGGGATTGTTAGCTTCAGAATATCTGTGGGAGATCATCGAGACGCCACCTCTCGCAGCCCTTTCGAACATGAGCAACATATCCACGTTGGATAATAATTCCAATTGGACTTTGGTAGCCTTCAACAGAGCGTCCCACGCCAGACCGGGTGCGGTGAAATACCAAGCCGGATCCAGATCATGATTTCGATGACAGACGTCTCTAAAATTTTCGAACACGTCTGCCAAGAGCAGAACGTCAGTCTTCAGATAGAGATCATGATAATCTCTCATGGTTTTCATATCGAATGATTTCCACACGTTTTTGGCGTGTTCATAATTCTCGTCGGAAATGTCGGATTCGTATAATTTTGAATAAAAATCTTCTTTCGAAGGTAGTGCGGTGTCGTCGAATCTCTTTAGATTGTTCATGTAATCGTAAGGATCGACTCCGTTCCTCAACATAACGTCTACTCGTTCTCTGAAATGTTCGCTCATGATTTTAAATTTATCCTTGCTCATGTTATTGACTAATTTTTCCAGAGCGGTCGACATGAATTTAAAACTGTCGATGAAACGTATGCTTCTACGAATGGATTTTGTTTTTTCTTCCAACGTCTCTCCGTCGATTACTCTTTTCTTCTCCATGACCTTCCATTTCGTGAAGGAAATGTATCTTTCTTCGCTGTTCGCGATGCAATTTAATTCTCCTTGGGAGGTGCCGAGATTTTTCACGAACAGATGACTGTCATAACCCGAGAGATTGTGAAATATCACCGGATAGAAAATGGCATCTCGATATTTTAAATTACACTTGTTGTGAGCCAGACTGCGATACAGACCCGTGTAATGATCGTGGTCTCTAACCTTCTTATTTTCCTCTGAATTCTCGTCGAACGATTGTCTGCATATGTGACATTCGGTGGCCCTGCTATTTTCGTCCTGCTGTTCTCGTGTGATGATCATTTTCGCCGGAATTTTGAATTTGTTGTATAACATTTGAATTTTCGATTCTAACTCTTCCACGAACCTTTGAGCCACGTCGTCGTCTTCGCACTGTTTCGTATAGGTGAAGGGACCCATGTCGTGTTGCGAGTCGACAGCGCATTTCACGTAAATGCAATAGCCCAAAGGCATGTGTTTTTGATATCTTTGAAGAGTGTTGGGTTGGCAGGAACTCATTTTCATGGTGAAGCATTCAAAATTGGCGTACACGACGAATGGTACTTTTAACCTTCTATTGCGATTTTCAAACTTCACGATGGTGTTGGGTTTGGGCATTTCGATGACAACACTTTGATTTTCGTTGCAATATTCCTGATGTTTCACTAACGATTTTTCGCTGCGAAACACGTTCATGCAGTTGCAACATAAACATATCTTTCCTTTATGTTTATTATTTTGTCTTGACAGTAATCGGCTCAGATTTTTAACCCAACAATAATGACGATTGTCACCATTCAAAATTAATAATAAAATAATTGTGTTTTCTCTTTCGATATATAAAGTCTGTCTGAGAGGATAGATTGTTTGTTTTTCATTGTCGTATCCCAAGACGTTCACCGCTACGGTGGGATTTTGAGCCTCGAAACGTTCGATGTGTTTTAACTGCGTTGGAAAAGTCACTCCGGTCCAATCGAGATTTTTAGAAATCACCTCGTAATGAGAAACTCTCTCAGTATGGATTTTGACAGGGTATAAAGTGGAGGTGACTGCCCATTTAAAACACTGATCATCTTTATTTCTCACGTTGATCACAGCATTTTTTTTAGCTAAGAAATACGATAATTCCACGTAGGAAGACCCTTTCAACGAATCGTTTTTAGTTATATCAATTTCGAGTTTCAACACCTCATCGAACGTCCAATTACTACCTTCATGTTGATAATTCGCGAGAGACGTCAACATCTTGTCTTTCATCTTTTCGAAAACATCTGATAAATCTGAAACTCAAAGTACGGGTTCGACGTTAGATCTGAAATATGCATTTTTCACGATGTTCTTGCCGGTCTTCACGTCGATTTTATTCATCACGCAATGGAGTATCATCTTAATTTTTTGTCCCACATTCATGTGTTTGTGAAACAAATCCAATACTTCTTTCTTCACCCATTCCATGAACAATTTCGGATCGATTTTCTTGGACGGGGGAGCCATGTCGAAAGTTTTGAAAATGCCTTTGATCGCACTCTCCCGTTCTACGGGCTTCGATTGGAATAGTTCCATGACGAGTCGTGCTACATATTCTTCTCCTTTCCCTTCATCGATTGCTCATCGAATTTCGCTCGATATATCTCGTTTGTCTAGATTCTGAAGTGCATCACTCGTTTTCGTTTTAGGTTTTTTTTTTTTTTTTTTTTAAACTTGAAGTTCTTCAATGGCTTTTCATTTAGTCGTCTTCTCATTTTTCACAACCGATGCATTTTTTTACTGTTCAAGTTTATCCACTTCCAATCTTTCAATTTTTTTCTTTCCATCATTTCGCAAATAATATTCCTGTATGACTTCAATTTTTTTTGATTTGGTTCTATGATTTCTGAAATGTGGAATTTTTAATTTTTTACAAATCTCGTTTAACTGAGGTACGGTTTTCTCATTTAAATTTTCTATTTTTTTATTTGTTTGCTCCATTTGTAAGAATTTTTTTTTCTTCGAATTTTGTATTTAAATAATTTGTTAAAAAGTTTTAAAATTGTTTTTATATATATATGTTTTAATTCCCTCAAAAAAAAATTTTTTTGATGAAATTAATCAATTTTTTTTATGTTCCTTGACGTGAAAAAAAATTGAATTAATATGAGAAAAAAGGATGTTAAAATTTAAACTTTTTATTTATATATAAAGAGAAAAAACACTTTTACAAAAAAAAAATTTTTCACATTAAAGAAAATTAAAATTAAAAAAACTTTTTTTAGATATATATAAAGAGTAAAAAAAAACAAAAACTTTTTAACAAATTATTAAATACAAAATTTAAAAATATACATTATTTGCAATAATTCATAAAACAAAAAACCAAATAATCGATCATGACAACAACACCTAAAAGATGCAAATTGAAATTGAAATGAGTCGAAACGTGTAAGAAATTCAGTTTTAAAATCTATAGATTACAACGACACGATTCCATCGAATTGAACGAGGTCGAAACGAAGGGCTTAGAGTGCAAATACGACAAATATAACATGCCTTTAAAATTGGACGAAGCCATGCTTGATTTGTTTTACGAGTACCAAAGCGATCTACAGAAAATCGTCATCGCCAAAGATAGAGAATTCGACAAGGACGATTTGTCGTTGTCCTATGGAAGTTACATATATCCAAAAATCTCACTCGAACTCGTGGACAAATCGGGTGGTGAGAGCACATTCACCGATGAAAAAAAACTCAAAAAAGTAAAGATAAACATTCAACACATTTTCGAAAAAGGAGAAGACACGAGTGTCAACATGCTAATAACGGACTTGGAAATATAAACAATAGAGAGATTGATTTTTAGCGAAGAAGAAGGAAAAAAAGTAATGAGATCTAGAGAGGTTGATCATCTCTAGATCTCATTACTTTTTTGTTTTTTTTTTAATTTTTTTGTTTTCTTTCTTCACTATCGCCCATATATATTATAATAACGTTTCCCTTTTTCTCAAATTTCGGCGTTAATTCTTCTTTTTTTTTTTGTGATATGTTACGTTTTTATAAGAACACATTTGTTTATCCGAATCATAATTATGAACGAATGTTGTGCATCTCTTGGTAACACTCACATCATTTCCATTCTCTTCAGAAGGTAGTGGTGACGGTGGAAAGCATCTCATTCTTTTCAATTTCAACCATCTATCCTGCTCTTTTTTCAGTTCTTTCCTAAGATATCCATCATTAGCGTCTAATTGTTTTTCCACATCTTTTTCCCACACTATCCTGCAATATTCATCATTAGCGTCTAATCGTTTTTCCACATCTTTTTCGCACTCTATCTCGTGATATTCATCATTATCGTCTAATTGTTTTTCCACCTTTTTATCTATTTTATATTATTTTATACTTTCTATGATTTATATTTTATATAATTATATAATTTTTACATTATAATAACATACTCAAAATCGGTATATTCTTAAACGGCGAATTCTCACCAAACAACAAACCCTTGCCGAGTCGCTCAACTTTCCGTCCACTCTTCAGATAGAGACCATTTACACTCAAAGAGTTGCCACCTCTAACGGGTTCTAGATACAATCCTTCACCGCCGTTGTCTACGTGGACGCGACACATGGCTCCTCCCTTCTTCAAAAACAGTCCGCTGGCACCCATTAATTTCTCAACTGCCGAACTCGCGAGTCCCGAGAGAGCTCCCACGCCGAGTCTTTCCGAGAAAGGGTAATGCTTTTGCGGCAAAGAGTAATGCTTTTGCGGCGATTCCAGCTAATAGCGATAGGAAACTGCCTTTCATTCTCAAATTGTATCTCAATTGAGCAGGACTTAATCTCACCGTCAACCCTCTTCCATCACAAATCGCTTTCTCCATCCTTTTGATTTGACTTCTGGTCCAGGCGATCGAATCCTGACCGCCACTCGTCAGATCTTCGTGAGTGAATTTGAATTTCACCGCCTCGCCTCGAGTTGTTAACGCTCTCTTAAGTTTCTTCCTCTGTCCTGCAGATATGTTCACGTTTTTAACCACGTATTGTGTCATAATTCTTTTTTTAAATATATTTTGTTCAATTCTTTTTTTTATTTTAATGATAATTATATATATTAAATAATTTGGTTTGGTTGGTTTTGAGACTTTACAACGTGTCTAACATCACTGGTAGATAAACTAAATTTCGAGGTCATTCCACGATCTTATAACCTGGCGACACGTTTGGAAAGAAGGAATAGATCGTCGGTTGAGCACTACCATTCACGTAGCTTCCAGAATCACGTCCACGTTCACCAGAATGCTATTGACTGCGAGAATGTCGACCGTATTTTCAGATGCCGCGTGGTCTCGATACATCTTTCGATCGAATCCCAGCATCTTGCCTATAGAATCGTCCGTGTTGAAATCCACTCGAAAATTATCTTCCAAATCCAACATCGTCTGTAAGGTATTAGGGTTGGGAGCGAGTCTGATCTTGTTGCTTCACTTTCCATCCGTCTTCATTTGCGTCTGAATGTAATTGTTCAAATCCTCTATGTCGTAACTTCCTTTGGGAATTCGAATCTTCAACCAATCCACTCCGTCGGAATACTTGAACAAGTTATTCTTTTCAGTGACGTTGGGAAAGGAATAATAAGTCTCCAGATTCACCAACGCCATCTCGTATCTTTTCTCTCTATTCAATTCGATAGTAGGTTCGAATTTCATCGCGAATCGAGTCGAATCGCCACTCAACACGATTTGAATGGATTGTTTTGCAGCCGTATTCTCGGCTATCCGTTCTAACAATTCTCCTTCTTCGAACATTATATTTTAATTTTAATTTTATTTTTTCAAAACTAAATTATTTAATGATTTATTATTTTCTAATTCTATTTTCGCTCTCTGCCTTATTATCATCAGAAATATAAAACTTGTCGAATCCGCACCAATATTTTCTGCGATTAAATTTGCTAGTCAAATCGATCACGACGAAATTGTAAAGTCCTCCATCCCAAACCCTCTTACAAAATCTCCTGAATTCCACCACGCTCATGTCGTTTGCGACGTGATTGCCGTAGATGTGATTGAGATTCTTGAGATCCTGGCGAAAGAGACACAGTAAATTAGTGTTCTCCCTTATCGTCTGTCTGGGCAATCGAAAATAATTCTGCGACAGGTAGAAACATTCCATGTTCCTGTGACGACCCCTAACGTAATACGATTCACATCGGTTCTGTCTCTCCAAAAGCAGATCATCAAAAATCATGAGATTCTTTTCTTCCGATTTCAGTTCTCTAGGATCCGGAACGTCACTAGCGTTCTCATAAAATCGACACTCGACGTTCGAAGACGCATTTCTTTTCATCAATTCCAGCGCCGCACTGTCCAAAATGGTCGAAAGAGAAGCTTCACTTTTGTAGAATTCCTCCCTACTGTCAAAGATTCTGACTATGACGTCCTTGGGCAATCTACGATCCATGCACTCTCGAAGCAATCTGTATTCGGGCTGAAACAAGCTCTTGCCAAACACAAACAATCTGTCGTTATCCAACCAGTCGGGTCGCGACAACAGATTCATCAACAGATTGGTCTTTCCACAGTTCGATTTTTCCACTATCAAGCCTCTTATGCTTTTGGGAAAGAACTCGTTATTCGGCATCGTTCCAAGACATATCTTTAATGTTCATCTTTGTTTATATTTTTGTTATTTTAGATTTTTTCAAACACAATTTTTATGTTTTTTTCAAACTCAGTTTTATAAATATTATTATTTATTTATATTACACCGTCGCGAGTTCTCTTCAATCCAGATCCACTCGCCATTTTGGTCAAATCTTGTATGGGTACCACAGCATCCTTAAAATCTTTCCAACTTTTCGGCAATCGCTCTAACGTAGCTCGCTTCGCCGGCGGACTGATCAACTTGTCGATCAATGCATCGGCTGCCCTCTTGCCAGCCACAGAAGCTATCCTACCACTGGCTTCAGAAGCGGCTTTCTTACCAGCATCCAAAGCCATCTTCTTACCGACCTCAAACGTGGTCGATGCGAGTTTTCTACCTGCATCACTCGTGAATGCTCGCATTATAGAATCGACGATGCCAGAACCGCCTTGAACGTAAGTTCTGACGTATCCCCTGTTCTTTATCACCAACATATTTATAATATATATTTTGTTTTTTTCACTGGTAAATCGTTTGTTGTTTAAATTACTTTTATTATTTTGTAGTGTAAAATTTACTCTTTTTATTTTATATATTTTTGTTTGTTTCTCTCTCTACTTATTATATATCAATCCTTCAATTCGTTCATCAGTCTTTTGTAATCGCGTTTATTCAAAACCTGCTGCCTTAACAATTCATCGCATATGCTGACTATCTCATTATCTAATCCAGTGTTACCAGCGCGTCTACTTGCCATCAACAAACTCAATCTCTGAGACAGAGCATCAGAATGGATCGGAAGAAAAGTGGTTTTCACCCCTTTGCCAGTCACCGACTCAACGAACTTCTTATTCATATCCCATATGGGTTTCCATTACGTGTACAGTACCCATATGAAACTGGTCAATTAATACCCCAGTTATTGATGCTAAATTTAGATTAGTGCTGTCTATTTATAGAGGAACTATTTATGAGTGGGCGTGAACAATTAATTACTTATCTCCATTGACAACAGAGCAACAATAACAAGAACATTGGCTTTGATATATTTTATTTCATTCAAGTGTTTCAGCTTTTAACAAGTGATAAACTATAGAAACATAATACACTGCACATAGATATTAACATAAATAATTTTGTTTTTTGCACATAGATATTTACATAAATGAGTTGTCTTTTTTAATCTTTTAACTTCATTTGGTTTCTTATAACAAACATTACAGTACGTTCAACGTGGATTGAAACAAAAACTCCGCCGCGGTGTGTTCTCCACCGTGGAGTTCCAGTGGACCGCAGTGTTTGATCAGTGGAAGACAGTTTTCAAAACACCGTGACCCATCGTGGTCACGAGCGTTAACGATTAGTTTAATTGCTTTTGCATGTCAGTTTCTCTGCTGATTAATAAATACTGTCTTGTGACGTCAACTGGCAAGACTACTGCGTTTGCTACTGCGGTAGTAGATAATTTATTTTAAATTAAAATTGGAATTTGGAGGAGGCAGGCGGCGACTATTACTGTGGTTTGAAATTGTAAATTGGGAATAGAGCAGTCAGTTCCATTTGGTTAAGTACAAAGTCCTCGTCACTTTCGAAACTAAACTGTTGTGTTTGCGCGATCGATTTGATCGAGGAAATAAATAAACCAGACTTGAGAAAAACAACTAATATTCACGAAGTTCCCAATTTCACATTTTGTTTACAGCTGTAGGCCAACACGTGATGAACCGTGTTTTCCTTGGGTGGGAAGTGAGGGCGAAAAAGCCTCCTGCACCACGAAAGCGCCCACGGCGCACGGCTAATGATCGAAGTGATACCAGTTTACGACATTGAGTCAACTCGACCAGTCTATCCCTTCCCTGTCTTACTCTTGTCGGGCTACGCAATTAAAGGTTTTTATAAAAAGGATATAGTAAAAAGAAAATGTAGTGTTTTTGAATGGATACCAAGAAGTATCTCACTCGTGACTGAAACTAATGATTATTTCTCAGGGGGGAGGGTGTACGGGAGATATTTGCATACCGAAACAAATATCCTTCATCCAATTCTGTAGGGGTTTGTACATACTTTTATACTCTTTGCATTTGCAGATTTTTCAACGTTCCTCTACATTGTTGTTATTTGTATTATCAATTGAAATAGCTGAGCCTGTGTGTATGTAAAATACGTGGGTGAATATAAGGGAGATACCGAATTAAAATATCTGAGAATGTGCCATTCTAAGAGAGAGTACACTTCAGCGGGAAAGAGATAGAGAGAGACAGATATACGTGATGTGGGGGGGGGGGGGGGGGAGTAAGAAAAAGTGAAAGAAAATTAGTACACCAAAGTATACGCAAGTGCATGTGGGCGTATGTCTGCATATTACTCTCTGTGTGTGGGGGGGGGGGGTGGGGGGGGGGGGGTCCGCAAAGGCGTGTGTGTGTTGGTGTGCGTGCATGTGTTTTGGTTTTTCAGGTTTGGGTCTTTTGTTTTGGGTTTTTTTATGAACTACTGTAAAAAAGCCCTACCTCTGATGAAAATGTGTCTCATAAGCCTCCATAAGCCTTTCATGTAAATATATTGTAAATACTCCATGTATATTATGTATGCATGTGTATTGGAATGTGGCACTTAATATTCTACAACTATATTAAAGTAGTCGGGATTGAAGTGATTAATTAAGTATAGGAGATTAAACTAAAATTTGCACAAGGTGTGAAATAACATTTGAGTGGCGCGACAAAGCACAGAGCTGTCCTTCAAACCAACATCTGTTTTAACACCTCTGCACATGACAAGCTTGAGAAAAAATAAGAGACAAATCAACATTTTCAATTACTTTTTATTAATTCAGCAATCATAATTATAGCCATATGTAAATAAAATCAATAGAAAATAATATTTTTTTTTATTTTTCAATAATGACATGCCGATCAACAAGCCAGACCACCACACATCATAACCCAAGCTCAAACATGCCCCGAAATTTCGTATCATAATTTTTTGGTTTTGTTCCCCAACAAGTGTCTTGAAACCCCAAAAATTAAATAAGTCTTTCAGACAGGAAATTTTAGTTCCTCTATCGGAGATTTTCTGGCGCAGCCCGCACATAAAAAATTTCAGTGTCTTGGCAGTGTAAGATTCAGTCATCCATACCACTCCTAAATGGTGAAGTAAATAGTCCCCCCCACTCCCTCCCTATCCCCTAAACGAGGCAACTGGATCCCAGACTCCCATAAACCCACACGCACAAATAGGCCCATATCATTGATTGCTTGCCCATCTGCCCCCCCCCCCCTCCTCCCCCCATCTTGGCCAGTTTTCCTTGCTAGTGCATGCAGATGCTTCAATATACAGATTCCGAAACGTCTTGGACTGAAACGTCCCAGGGCCACCACAAGCATTCCTTTTTCGTTAATGTAGTTTATTTATGTTAATTACACTCTCAACATGTACATTTTAACATTCCACTCTGAACTTAACTTTAAAATCGTAAATCGGGGGCACTTAACCCCGATTGGCAACATGGGGCACGATGACGCCGTGTACTAAGGCGTACTGCACGTCGACGGTGCGCAAGTCTTCAACCAATCTAACCCTGCCTGTGCTGCAGTGCGGAGTTACGATGTTGGGGAGCTGGCAGCTGCTCGTCGTTGCTCGGTGGTTCCCTCCGGGTACTCCGGCTTCCTCCACCCGTAAAACTGTCACGGTCATGATTAGCCATTGTGCATAAGTATATGACATTAAACACCAATAAATAAATAAATAAATAAAAATCGTAAATCGGATTCCCTTCCCCCAACCCACAATTTATTCAAAAATTCAGTACCGGTAACATGATTCTTCTTCATGATTCTTCTCCGTCAAGAGCTACTTGCTGGTCAAGTTATCATTTTTTCAGCTCACATCCATGATTTCAGTGCGGTATAATATTTATTTTTTCATAATTCCTCGAGTTCTGAATCGATTTTGATGAACAACATTCGGAATCGCAATAGCTTATAATAACTTTTTCAAATATTGGACTATCTTTTTAATATTTCAAGTAAAAAGTAAAAGTAATTTTTCACTGTCTGTGAAAAAATTTGATCAAATTAAGAGCCGGTGACTGAGAGATCAAAAGATAAACCGACGTCAGCTGAACATCCCATCACACAGTTTAACATATTCATGTGAGATTAAAAACACGATTCAAACTCCATATTTTGATCGTTTTTTCTGCCATATTAATGTTTTTTATTATCAAAAACACGCATGGAGCATACGTATTCAATTTATACTTAAGTGCAATACATAATATACTTAAGTGCAACACCTAACAATCACAAAACAACAATGAACTGAAACTACTTTTGGTGGAAGAATAAACCTGATTACCGCACTTGCAAAAAACACAAGTTAATTATAGACAAATTGAAGTCACGTGGTGGGGTTTTGAGACCCCCACGTCGTAGTGTAATTAGTGGGGTCTCAATTTCTGTGTTCATATGGGCAGCGTACACGACATGCACCACTTTCGTCCACTTGTAACCTCTGTTGGCTTTGGGTCTCGTTTCTCCGGCATCGTTATTTCTCTTCATGGCGTGGGTCTGAACCAGAATGTCGCCGTAATTGTCGAAATCCTGTTCCGTGTAATCTCCAGGCTTGTCGAAAAGGAGCAATTTGCACAGTCCAGGAGTTAATTCGTACCCATTCGAACCGACGATTAAATTATCATCATCCTCTTGCACTTCTGTGTCGCCCACAAAAGTTCTACCGTCAGAATCCTTATAAATTCCATACAACAGATCTCTCTTACCACCATCCTCGGACGACGCGACGGTATCAGTGGTGAGAGTCAAAGTTGCATCGTCGCTCTCACTCACGTCGGTTTCGATTCTCATGGGAAGGTAATCCGGTGTAGATTGAAAGGAATACTGTTTTGTAAAACTACCGGGCAACGAACCCATTCTCAAAGAACTCTCTTTTATGGGTCTCAATTCTTCAACTATCTCCTTCTTGCTTCGTTCCTGAACCTCCGTCACGGGTTTAAATATTTTTGTGGCTTCGCGCCTCAGTTCCATCCCTCCAAGAAGTCTGCTTCTGTCAGCCGATTGAATGCTCTTCTTGGCACGTTCATATTCGCTTAAAAGTTGATCTCTATGTTTAGAATCTGTGATGTGTAAAAACATTTTTTCGTTTTCTAAATTATTAATATTTCCTTTAGAGTGCTAACTTGAGTTATTTTATTATTTTCAAAATCAAATGTATAATTATTTTTATGTTTTATGTTTTAAGTAAATAAAAATCTTCTGTCTTTAATATAATAACTAAAACCAGTTGAGGAAAAACATTTTACAAGATAAACCTCTATAAATGCGTTTGCCTTGAACGCGTTAAATATCGCATCACCGATTATTCACTCAGTGACGAACTGGAGAACTTTGAAAAGTTTAAAAGTTTTAGCGTATAAGAAACCGGTTTCTGATTTAATGCGTTTGAGAATAATTATATCCGTTAAAAGGGTTCATTCATATCTCCCAACATTATAACAAGTAAATTAAAATGCAGTCATCTCTTAAACCTGATTGAGTGGAAACGCGCTTTTATTGTATATTATTAAAACGAAAATACCTTTCATTCACACCGGAACAAAACATGAGTGTCTATTATGATACAATTTTATCGGAGTCGATTTATAGTCACACTATTGAACGAAAACCTCCATTCACACCGAAACAAAACATGAATGTCTATTATAATAGAATTTTACCTCTCAAATTCATCTAAGTGAAAAAGGTTTTACAGTGGAATTTTTATTTGAATGAAACAATTCTACGAATTATTTTATTTGAATGAAACAATTCTACGAACTGTTTCATTAAAATTATCTTACAAATTTCGCTGTGACAAAACGTGAACAGATGATTCCATCGGTTCTAATTTTCTAAAACTCAAGTTTCAATGTCATCATTGAACGAAAACGTTCATTCACACCGGAACAAAACATGAGTGTCTATCATGATACAATTTATCGGACTCGATTTCATAGTCGACACCATTGAATGAAAAAAGCTATTTATTTACACTGAGTACAAAATTGAAAAACTCCTCAAAACCGATTCTATCACTATTCGCCCCCACAAAACTCTCGATGTGAATCGACAAATCGAGTTTTCGCCGATCGGATCGCACCCCAGACCGTCCCAAACGCGATCGCGAACGTGGTGTCTCAGAACCCGCAAACCCCCTTTTTTCCACGTGCCGGAGGCCCAAATCGGTCTTAAAACAAAATTTTAAAAAATCCTCGATGAGTAACTACACTTCACGCTCACTTTTCGTCATTGGCCAACGTCGAAAAAACGTTTTGAGGTCGATTTTTCCTGTCCTAGAATCCGCAAATGGGTTTCCCCGATCAGATCGCACATTAACCGTTCGAACACCCGTTGGCGAACTTTGGTGTCCCAGAATCCGCAAACCACTTTTTGATGCTGTCCTGGAAGACGCAAAACGTTTTTTGCTCGCGTTCACCAACGATGGATCGATGGTCTAATCCACGATGGGAACGTCGACAAAAATTTTTAACGTACATTTTCTTAAAAATCGTGTACATTTTTCACTTTTTGAGCGACGTGTCGAACCTACGCGTTCGCCAACGGGTGTTTGAACGTCAAAAGTGCGATCTGTGAGCCCCAAAACAAGTGGCGGATTCCAGGACACCATAAAAAACGACATTTTTGTACACGTGTACACGATTTAACACTGAATCCCTATGGCGGTACACGTACATGTACGTGTACGTGTACAGTACATGTACAAAAAAAGTGTCCTGGAATCCGCTACTTATACCTACTTTCATCAAATATCATTGGGACCATTTCACTTATAAATTACCAAGTTCAAGTTTGTCAAGTTGAGCGACAGCGTAATTGACACTTCCACTTCAACTTGGTATTTAGGGTCACGAGTACTATTATGTCCCATAATTTCAACTTCATGAACTGAAATTTAATTTTGACGATTTCTGACCGTCGATGGGAATTTTGTTGTAGCGATAAATATTGTCCGACAATTTGAATACAAAAGAGACGAGATGTCATTTCAACCATTCCTCTAAGACTGTGTAAAACAGAGTTCGGATATCAGTTGCAGTTTGTGTTGTAGGTGTGCTCACAAAATCGGAGGGTATACCCCAGACGTTCTTCACGTCATCTCCGGTATCTGATGTCCAATTTTCAAAGAAAATTCAACTTTGTTTTTTGTACCATGAATACAGCAATGTTCCAAATCCGTGCAGAGAAATTTACTTCGACGTTTTCCGGTCACCTTTGAGAATATTGTCGCAGGGTTAAATGTTTTTCTGCAAAGTGAATACAAATGCCAGAAGACATCACTTCAGCGATCCCTGAACCTGAGGGGAAAAAATGGCAAAAACAGAGAAAAGGAGTGTCAAATGTATAATTCAGGCGTCATGGAGACCCTGGAACACTGACTACTGGAATGCCCAATATACCAGTCTTACAGAATATATAAGATCACTAGGAGTATAATGGGGAAGTAGGATGGGAGAATGAAGGACATGTGGTTAGTGGTTGGTACAAAGTAGAGTGTTAGTATGCTTATCGGAGAGATTGGGACAATGGGGCACGGTATGTAATCAAGCAGTTCATCCCCAAGTGTTGGGAGGAGAAAAGAAGCGTGGGAATAGGGATGCAGTTGGGAGCCCAGGTGTAACTGAGACCTCACCTGAGAACCGTGACAAATTAGCGTCCGATCAAGTGTTGTTATTATTATTCCCAGACCTTCTTTACGCCATCTCCGTCAAATTTCCAAAAGCGTATAAACTTTGTATTTGGCACCATGAATACTGCAATCTCCAAAATCCGTGCACTGAAATTTACTTGACGTTTTCCGGCCGTTGGTGAGAATATCGTTGAAGGATTAAATGTTGTCATACAAAGTGAATACAAATGCCACGAGACATCACTTCAACGATTCCTCTAGTAGTATGTAAAATTACTTTAGGGGTATTTGTTGTAGGTTTTAGGTATTTGTTATAGGGGGTGCTCTTAAAATGGAGGAGGTGTAAAAAAATAAATTGACGTAAAAAAGTCGAAAATCCGTCAAATGAAATTTTTTTTAAAAAAGCACGTGCTAGTTCCAGAAAGCGAAGAGGAGCTAGCGACAATGCTTGCAATTGTTAGGAGTTATGGGAACCAATGGAAACTCGAACTAAATGAAAGCAAAAGAAAAGTTATACCCGCGGGCTTTAAAGTGGAACGTACTCGAAGGCTGAGTGGGGGAGTTCCGTATTCCGGAATGTAGCAGCAAACTTCTCAGTGTAGGAGAGACAGGTGACTGTGAGTATTTCGGTGTAAATATAAACATTACTGGAAGAGGCATCTACCGATGCGAATAAACTGACTGTGAAGTTCAAGCGAATCCTTAACCGAATGAAACTTATTGGGAGAAACAGTTTCAATAAGGGTTTCGCGGGGAAACCCATTTAGGAAATGGCGGGTGTATCAAGAGTAACATATGGTACGGAAGTGGTACCTCTACACAAAACGGCAGTAGAGGGAAATTGCCGATTCGAGCTTACTTCAGCCATTTTGACTTCTCACAATTTTGGAGGAGCTTATTTTCTCGAGAAATTACCTAAGTTCAAAACCCCAGCAATACGAGCTCACTTTAGACTTCTCGCAAAATGAGACGACACGCGACTTTTTGAAGTCGGAAATCGAATCGCCGATAGAGATACTATGAGGATTTATTATGGCTCACGCCTGTGACATCGGTCGTGATTGGTTAATTTGACCCCTTCTAAAAGGCATAGTACTGGAGGTTTTGGACATTATTTGGAACGTTCTTTCCTGGAGACATGAAAACAAAGAAAATGTAAGCTCCACTTCTATTGATCAGCGTCGATTACGCACGCGCTGATTGGAATTTCTCAACAGATAACACTAAACGATGGCGCCGTGTCTGTTTTTTTTTCGTCACCGGTAGACACAAACTTACAGACAAATATGTCATCTTCAGTGGGTGTGTTTTCAATTTTAACTGCAAACAATAAATTCAAAACAATCAGAAATATTAAAAACTCACGTGGTGTTCATCACCGATAGAACATGAAAAGAAACGTTCTAATATTATAGTATTCCGTCTTGTCGGTTGAATTTCGGCGATCCAACAAAAATGAAATCTCAGTAATTATTAGAAAATTCCGAGCTCGACCACTTCGAGCCCAGTCCGAAAAATCACTGCATTTTATACCCGAGATTACAGTGATGACATGAAAATACCGCAAATCCGAGATGAAGTTGATGACAAACCCAAACATGTATTTTAACTCGTTTTTCAAGTGTTTCCCCGCTCGAATAGATCGATTTCGCCGAGATACAAAATTACCCATCGCGACACAAAGTGTCAAAACGTGGGGTTTTGTTGTCTGCTTTTTAAGTGTATCGTCGAAGTATGTCGTCGATTTGGCGGTGATGTCTCGAATGTGGAATACTAGAAATCGTCACAAATTGCAAAAAAGTGTAATCCTCCATTTGCGTTTTGCAGTTCTTTTACGGCTCTCGAGGTCGATTCGACAGCGATCTCTCAGATGAGAGAAATATTGTCCCTCATATTCGATCAATTGCGGTTCTGTCTGTTTTGTAGTGCCTCTTCAGTGGATATGGTCGATTTGACAGACATTTCACGAACGAGAGACAATTTCGCAACCATGAGCCCGAACCGTGGCCATTCCTTTGACAGAGGAATACGGTTTTATAGTGTCTCGTCAACAGATGTGATCGATTCGACAAAGAGCTCTCGGGTGTGTGTAAGATTTCCAACCTCGTGGCATGCGAAATGGCGAAAGCTTGGATCCAAATGGGATGGGTGGAATTCCCGCAAGAAATTCGTGAACGTACTGTGATAGAGCAGAGATTCGACTATCGCATGACAACCAACAGGACTGTGATCGCGATGGATATATACGTTTCTGATCGGATGATAGCGAGGTACCTTTTTCGAGAGATTCATGAATGTACTGTGACAGAGATCTGACTACTGTCACCACCACATTTCTGGAGAGTGAAACATAACCAACTTTCGAGCAAGTGATTCGTGGACATACTAAGAGAGATAGATCCGACTGCCATCACTACCTCATTTCAGGAGAGTGGAACATGACTAACATTCGGCAACTGATTCGTGAACATACTAAGATAGAGAGATCTGATTGCTATCACTGCCCTATTTCAGGAGAGTGGAACAAGAACAAACATTCGACAAGACAGATTCGTAAACATACTGCGACAGAGTAGAGATCTGACCCAGTGTTAGAACCCCATTTTAGGAGATTGAAACCCAACATTCGAGCAAGTGGTTCGTGAACATACTGAGATAGAGAGAGGCCTGACTGACATTACTACTACCCCACTCCAGGAGATTGGAACATGACAAACATTCGGCAAGTAATTCATTAACATATTAGGATAAAGAGATCCGAGTGCTCTCACCACAGCATTTCAGGAGTTTGAAACATGACAAACATTCGACAAGAGAGATTCGTAAACATTCTGCGACAGACTACTATTACTACAACATTTCAGGAGATTCAAGCATGACCAACATTCGAGCAACTGATTCGTGAAGTTCGTGAACATACTAAAATAGAGAGATCCGACTGCTATCACTACAACATTTCAGGAGAATGGAAAATGGCAAACTATCAGCAAGTGATTCATTCTGGTACTGAGACAGAGATTTGACTACTACTACATTTCAGAAGAGTGGGGCATGACAAACTTTCAGGCAAGAGATTCGGAAACATACTATGACTGTTGGGAGGAGAGGAAAAGCGTGGGAATAGGGAGGCCGTTGGGAGTACAGGGGTAATCATGGCTCTCTCACATGAGAACCGCGACAAATCAGCGGCCGGCCAAAGTATTATTATTATTATTATTACTATTATTATTATTATTATTATTATTATTATTATTATTATTATTATTATTATTATATGATTCAGACCTAATTTTTCAAGCATTTTTAGCGAAATGGGAGAAAAATGCTTGAAGCAAACCTGCAAAGCATCCCCTCGTATATCTCAGATATTCAGATGACATTTTTATCATTTGGGAAGATTCAAAAGAAGGTTTTGATGATTATTATTTTAGAAAGTTTTGACAATCGTGATTCAAACATCAAAGTGAAAAAACCGTTACTCAAGATTCTGTTGATTTTCTTTTCGTAACAGTTACAAAGGTAAACAATTCCAGGTATCCGCTCATTTAGATTATAAGATGTCTTTTAAACCAACTGATTCACATCGATTGTTACACACAAAATCATTCGTCCATCACATATATTTAAAGGTACATAAAATCACAGCTCATTCGTTTCCATCGCAATCTGAATAAGATAAATTTCAACGAGTCTTGTTCTACCCCATTTGGTGCCCTCAGATGTAGGGGCTACTCGCTGAGCTTTTTGCGTAGCCTGAAATCTCAGAAACTGAAAAAATAAAGATTTCTACAGACATTGATTTCGACCTCTGAAAATTGAACAGAAAAGGCAGTTTCGCAATTGTAGAAGCGTGGTATTAAATTGCTAAAAGCCTCATTGCAGATTGCAAACATTTTATGCCTGATCCAAAAGATGAAAGGATTCTACGTTTCTGGGGCATGTTTAGAGTTTCCCCTTATCTTGCCATTGACCTGGCGCAACCGGGGCAGGTATTCTACCCACAGTAGACACGTTTCGCATATCGTCTTGCCACATTTGCAGGTCTTTTGGGCGACGATGGCATGGGAACCTGGAAGTTTGTGGAGCGCTGTCTTCTTGGAGTATATTCTGTCTGTTGCCAACCGAAGCACTTCTTCTGCATCAAACCTTTGCAGCATGGTGAGGAGGCTGCTATGGGCGTGGGCGAGCATATCCACATGGCTTCCGTCGTAGAAAGTTAACACGTAGCCCAGGGGGCACCTTCTCGGTGCTCCGACGATGATGTCGCCTCGGCGAGTGTCTCTCACAAGATAGTCATGTTCACCAAGTAACCAAGGGCGAGTAAGACACTTTCCATCAACGTTCTGATAAAGCTGCAGCCCTGGTATTTGCCTTCGAGAAATTACACTTCATTCTGCTTTTCGAATGCGATGTTGGCTTCTCCGACCTGTACCTCGGTCAGGATGCCGGACCCTGTGAGATATGAGAGAAGGACCATCGGAGCTCTGTAGTAGTAGGAGAGGGGCTGATCGACCCTGTTTGGGGAGAATCCCAATGGGATTTCGCAGGGGACCTAGGAAGGGAAAGGTGGAGGGAGAACAGGAGTAGTATATATATATCTTTATTCTGCAGTATACTAGTACATTAACAACGAGATAACATTACAAACTACAAGAACATAACCTAGTATACAGCATGGAAATGGCATAGCCTAAAAGGCTGCCTTCCTGCCATTCCCATAAAAAAATATATCAACTCGGTTTGGCATCAGTGTAACAAAGATTCTTTTCAAAGACAGGAATATTTATAGTTTGTTTATGAAACATGCGGCTAGATGGGATCAATATGGCATATGCTGGGAGGAGGATGAGATACCAGAGAGTTTTGATGGCTGATACAATCGGGACAGGCTGGGTTGTCGCACTTGAAGTTTAGGCTGGAATAAGTACTTAAAATTTTATGCGTTAATGATTTTTTGAACTTGGGTCTACTATATTGCTGAGTTAGAGGGTCTATACCATTCCAAGTTCTTGGGAAGGAACGGAACGGCAATTCTGCAGAAAATTGAGTTCTTGGTTTGTGTGTTTCTATTTTACCAGTCTGCCTTGTATTCATCCCCGAAGGGTTTCTGTAGACCTGAAAGGTGTTATCGAATGGCATAGGGAGTTTTTTGTTCATCCAGTCATGCATAAAGAGGTACACGTGAAGGCTGTAGAGATCTTTACATTTCAGAATGCCACAATCTCTGAAAAGTGGGTCTGTGTGCGAGTTACATGCCTTCCTAGTTATGATTCGGACGGCTCTTTTTTGCAGCTTGAAAATTCTGTTGGTGTAGGTCGAATGACCCCAAACCTGAATACCATATATGAGATGACAGTGGATCAATGAAAAGTACAAAGTTTTCATTGCCTTTGCGGGAAGAAATTTCTTTGCCCTATTTAGGGCAAAAATTGCACTTGCCATTCTTGAACATACTGCAGAAACATGGTGTTTAAATTTCATATTTTCGTCTATATACACACCAAGGAACTTTAGAGCGGCATGATCTTGTTCGTTCTCAACGGCCTCAATATTTGTATTATTCAGATATAATTCAACGTTGTTTACCCTATACAAATCATTTTGTGGGTGAAGAAGCATATATTTAGTTTTAGTGGGGTTGAGGGCTAATTTGTTGGCAGAACACCAGTGATTTATTTTGTCTAATTCGGAATTTACTCTATCTGTAAGTGCGTCAAGGTTGTTGTCTGATCTATATGCCGTTGTATCATCGGCAAAGGAAAGGAGATTAAGCACAGTGGAGTTGCTAATATCGTTAATGTACAACAAGAATAGAATAGGACCAAGAATAGACCCTTGAGGTACACCGGTGTTTATGGTTAAGGTTTCTGAAACAATATTCGAGAACGAGATAAATTGGCTTCGGTCGGTTAAATAATTTTGAAACCTCTGGTGGGTTATACCTCTAATAGCATAGTATTCAAGTTTCTGGAGTAAGAATGAGTGGTCAATACTGTCGAATGTTTTCGAGAAGTCTAAGAATATAGAAAGGGTGCAGTTCTTTGTTGGTTTATCATTTTCAGTTACCACGCTATTCAGTAAGTGCAATATGGGGTGGACAGTCGAATGCTTTGTTCTAAAGCCAAACTGGTACTTGTATAAGATATTACTTTTATCAATAAACCCCACTAGTCTTTTGTACATTAATTTTTCAAGTACTTTTGAGAACGTGGGTAGGATACTGATAGGGCGATAGTTGTTAAAGATTTGAGGATCACCAGACTTGAAGATTGGTATAACTTTGGCTATTTTCATTTTGAATGGCACATGACCAGATGAAAATGAAGTATTAATGATGTGCGTTAATGGACTGGCAACTTCATAAGCGACTGCTTTCAGGAGTTTCGTGGACAGTTCGCCCTGATCCCTTGTTGGTTTCGAGGACAACTTAGAAATGTTATGAATAACTTTCTGGGTGTTCGTTGGAGTCAGAAATAATGAGTTTCCGTTACTTTGCTTCATATAGTGTGAAAAATGGATGTTCGTATCGGGCACTTGTTCACCTACTAATTTTCCAATGTTTGCGAAGAATGTATCGAATTTATCGGCAATGATTTTGGGATCCGTTACAAGGGTATCACCATCAAAAAAAGTATCGGGTGATTCAATTTTTCGGTCTGATTTATTAATTGCTTTACGTAGGATTTCCCACGACTTTTTAAGGTTATTTTTATTTTCCAGCAAAATATTATGGTAATAATCTGATTTGCTTGCCCGTTTGATCCGATTGAAGATTTGACAGTACTGCTTGTAGGCTGTAGTATTTTGAGCTGTTGGAGATTTTAACTTTTTGGAGTACAATTTTTGTTTATGTAGAGAAGACTGTAATAGGGCGAGCGTTTAATATATTTTGAGGGAAGAAGTGATGTTGCTTTTAATGGGAAAGCTTCATTGAATGCTTTATAAAAGGTGTCCAAAAATAGGTCGTATGCCATGGTGGTATCGGAAGCGTCGAAGACGCTAGAAAAATCACGGCCTAATAAGAGTCTTTTAAAGCGATCGATGTTCTCTTTCTTGAACGAGAGTTTATGAATTTTGGTAGGGCGCGCAAGTTGTTCTTCCAAGTTACCGATGCAAAACGTTGCAAAGTGATCACTGATGTCAGAAATAACAATTCCAGAAACATGCTCAGAGGAATCGTTACTAACGATATGGTCTATAAAAGTTGCTGAAGTATCGGTAACTCTCGTTGGTTTAGTGACAAGGGGCATGAAGTCTGAGCTGAACACAGAGTCGATAAAAAGTTCAGTTTTTATTATGATTAGTGAAGTTGAGCAGGTCAAGGTTGAAGTCACTCATAAGGTAGGCTCTTTTGTTTTCGAGGTTGATTTTATTCAATAGATCGGACATTGTGGACAAAAAAGGTCAAGATCAGCTTTTGGTGCAGTGTTGGGCCTGGAGATAATCCCGATTATGCATTTCTTTTTAGAGGTAGTTTCAATGAAATGGAATTCAAATACGTGTGGTATAAAGACTGACAGATCACTTCGATGTTTAAAGCTGATGTTGTCCTTGATGAATAATCCTACACCTCCCTTGCCATCATCATTCGCAGGTCGAGTGTGATGAATTAAGGGTGGTAACCGTCGAGTTCAAAACAGATATTCTGTTTGACATCGAATATTTCAATAAGTCCCACGACATCAAATAAATGTTTCCCAGGATGCATGTCGTGTAAGAGGTTTTGGATATTCTCAAAGAGAAAACGACTTATTTTTTGCTGGGATTTCCCTACTAAAGTTTTCTGGTGTATAGTATTTACAGCTGGGGTTTTCAATAGCGTAGGGAGAGTCTGTGTCACTATCGTCAATTCTCAGTGATGTGTTAAACTTAGATATGAAGTCATAAGCATCAGACGTTTGGATCTCATCAAAATGGAAAGTATTAGCCATAGTCAAAAATAGTTATAACTGAAGCCCTGCCTTTGAGAGATGACATATTTCTGCTTAAAATGGGACATTTACAAAAAAATTTAGGCATTTGCGGGATTACACTGATGCCAAAGATGTGTGAGCGGAAACATGGTATCATTGAAAGGGAGTACCCTTTAGGAGTTATAAAATTGTTTATAGGCAAAGAGGCGTAAATTGAGAAACCAGATGTTTGAAAACACTCGACTATATAAAATGTACGAACACATACATACAGATGAATACACATATTCATATGTATGCGGCCTCCTACACACATGATCCTTCCACGGACTAGCCAACATATTAGCGTGCAGGCTATTTCGTAAAAGGACCATGAAGGTACAAACCTCATCTTATAAATTTTATCGACGTTATTCGTACTCTTGTGCAGCGAAAGCGAGTAAGATAATTGCAGTGCGAGTGAAACACTTCACTCGTGTAACATTTTCATCAATGTAACTATAAACTAGACTTTATGATTCTGGAGAATCATGGCTTTTCCCGATGTAAATCCATGATTTTTCATGACCCCACAGTGTCTGATGAATTGTTTTAACTGTCACACCGAAGTTCCTTCATTGATGTTATGAGAAAGGTGAAGATAGAAGTCTCAAATGACAAATTGATAAAAAAATTGTTTAGGTAAAAACCATCATTAACGGTGGAGTGGGTTAATGTCAATATCGTCGGCCAACAATTCAAAGACTGACAAAAGGAGTTATGTTTGTTTGACACATACCCACTGAGTGCTGTGTCAATTTAAAAATGGTCCATTTTATCTCAAATGTATCCAAAATATTGATGTCTGGCAGCTTGTAGAGGGTTAACAAGTGCTAACAGGAATATTTATTCATGCAACTTGTAATGTCACACCAAGAACTGTGAATGACCATTTTTTCTTTAAAATCTACAAGATGTTTTCAGAGAAATCCAGGGAGAACAGGAATTTTAAGCTTTTAAGGGGTATATCTCCTTAACCAGTCAAAAATGGGTTAAGACATCGATTTTTGAATACATTTACTACTTACAAAGATGTTTCCCTGTCAGTTTTGCGTCCGGTAAAGAAGTTACATTTCTCTGTTGCATTCCCATTTGATGTTGTTGTTGTTCAAAAACCGACTATTTGTTTCAAAATTTTGACAGTTAGCAGCCCATGGAGGGTTAACAAATGCTTACCGGAATAATTTATCCAATCAACTGGTAATGTGACACCATGACCAATCAATGGCCATTTTCTCTTGAAAACCCTACCAGATGTTTGTAAAGAAATCCAGGGAAAAAATAAATTTTTAAGCCTTTGATGGGTATCACTATTAACAACCACAAAACGGGTTAACGCTTGTTTTTTTGAATACCCTTATTACTTACAAAAATGGTCCTCGGTGAATTCCACTTCCAACAAAGAAGATTATGTTTATTTCTCTGGTACACGTTGGGTGCTGTGCATGTCCGAAAACAGCCCATTTCAACAAAATTACGATGCTTGGCAGCCTGTAGAGGGTTAATAAACGTTCACCGGAATATTTTGTCCATGCAACTTATAATGTCACACAAAGACCGGCGAGTAGCCAATTTTTCTTGAAAACCTACAGGATGTATTTAGAGAAATCCACAGAAAATGGGAATTTTAAGATTTTAAGGGGTCTCTCTCTTTAGCCTGCCCAAAATGGGTTAAGACTTCGACTTTTGAATACCCTTACTACTTACAAAAATACTTCCATATAGATTGTGCGCTCGATAAAAGAAGGCACTTTTTTTGTGGCGTACCCATTGAGTGCTGTTGGCGTCCAAAAACAGCCCTTTTTATCACAATTTTGACGTTTAGCAGCCCGTGGAGGGTGAACAAATGCTCACCGCAGTATTTTGTCCATGCAACTTCTATTGTCACACCAAGGCCTGGGAGAGACAATTTTTTCTTGAAAATCTACAAGACTGGTTTAGAGAAATCCACGGAAAACACGAATTTTTGAGCTTTATGGGGGTATTGCTGTTTAACCAGCCCAAAACGGGTTAACGCTTGGTTTTTTAACACCCTTATTACTGATAAAAATGATCCTCGGTGAATTCCATTCCCAATAAAGGAAGTTATGTTTATCTCTCGTGTATTGTCTGGGTGCAGTGGGGGCCTGAAACCGGCCTATTTCATCATAATTTCGATGTTTGGCAGCCTGTGGAGGGTTACCATATGCATCGCCTGATATGTCGTGTGTATCAAAGGGCGTGTCACTGTCAGGTCTAGCAATGACGAATGTACAAAAAAAAATCTACAAGACGTGTTTCGAGAAAGTGCCGATAAACCCCAATTTTGGTAGTTTTTTGCCATTTCTGACGAAATAAGGGTTAAATCGAAAATTCCGCCTCGGTACATTTTTAGATTTTGTGCCCTTCTATGCGTGTGCAAAATTTCGTGAAAATCGGTTCGAAAATGGCTTCTGAATCGTACGGACAAAATGTGTGGAAAAAAAAACAAAAAAAAAAACAAAAAAAAACTAGACTTTATGATTCTGGAGAATCATGGCTTTTCCCGATTAGATTCCATGATTTTTCTTGACCCCACAGTGTCTGATGAATTGTTTTTAACTGTCTCACTAAAGTTCCTTCATTGATGTTATGAGAAAGGTGAGTATAGTAGTCTCAAATGACTCGGTTTGGGTTCGATAAAAAAATGTTTAGGTAAAACCCATCATTAATGGTAGAATGGGTTATATCAATATGAATGTTTCCCTATCAGTTTTGCGTCCGGTAAAAGAAGTTACGTTTCTCTGTGGCATTTCCATTTGATGTTGTTGGTGTCCAAAAACAGACTATTTCCTGAATTTTTTTTACATTTAGCAGCCCATGAAGGGTTAACAAATGCCTACCAGAATAATTGATCCATGCAACTGGTCATATGACACCAAGACCTATCAACGGCCATTTTCTCTTGAAAACCCCACAAAATGTTTGTAAAGAAATTCAGGGAAAATGATTTTTTAAGCTTCTGATGGGTATCCCTGTTAACCTCCCCAACAGGGGTTAACGCTTGGCTTTTTGAATACCTTTATTACATTTCAAAAATGGTCCTCTGTGAATTCCACTTCAAACAAAGGAGATTATGTTTATCTCTCATGTATACATTAGGTGCTGTGCGTGTCTGAAAACAGTCCCATGTTAACAACATTACGATGCATGGCAGCTTGTAGATGGTTAAAAAACGCTCACCGGAGTATTTTGTCCATACAACTTGTAATGTCACATAAAGACCTACGAATAGTCAATTTGTCTTGAAACCCTACAAGTTACCGTTAGGGAAATTCACAGAAAATGGGAATTTAAAGCTTTCAAGGGATATCTCTCTTTAGCCTGCCCAAAATGGGTTAAGACGTCGACTTTTGAATACCCTTACTACTTACAAAAATGTTTCTATATAAATTGTACGCGCGATAAAAGAAGGCACTTTTCTTTGTGGTGTACCCTTTGGGTGCTGTTGGTGTGCAAAAACAGCCCATTTTATCCCAATTTTGACCTTCCACAGCCCGGGGAGGGTTAACTAATGCTGACCGGAATATTTTGTTCAAGCGACTTGCAATGTCACACCAAGACCTGCAAATAGCCGATTGTTCTTGAAAACCTACAAGATGTTGTTAGAGAAATCCACAGAAAACGGGTATTTTAAGATTTTAATGGGTATCTCTCTTTAACCAGCCGAAAATGGGTTAAGACGTCGAATTTTGAATACCCTTACCACTTTCAAAAATATTTTCCGATTAATTTTGCGTCCGATAAATGAAGGCCACTTTCTCTGGGGTATACCGTTTGGGTGCTGTTGGTGTCCAAAAACAGCCCATCTTATCACAATTTTTACGTTTAGCAGCTCGGGGAGGGTTAACTAATGCTGACCGGAATATTTTGTCCATGCAACTTGTAATGTCACACCAAGACCTGGGAGTGACAAATATTTCCTGAAAATCTACAAGACTCGTCTAGAGAAATCCACGGAAAACATGAAGTTTTGAGCTTTTTGGGGGTATTGCTGTTTAACCAGCCCAAAACGAGTTAAAGCTTGGTTTTGTGAACACCCTTATTACTTACAAAAATGATCCTCGATGAATTTCACTTCCATTAAAAGCAGTTTTGTGTATCTATCCTGTTTCGTTTGGGTGCTGTGGGAGCCCGAAAACAGCCCATTTTATCAAAATTTCGATGTTTGGCAGCCTGTGGAGGGTTACCATATGCATCGCCTGATATGTCGTGTGTATCAAAGGTCGTATCACAGGCAGGTCTAGCAATGATGAATGTTTAAAAAAAATCTACAAGACATGTTTCGAGAAAGTGCCGATAAACCCCAATTTTGACAGTTTTTTGCCAATTCTGACAAAATTAGGGTTAAATCGAAAAATCCGCTTCAGTAAATTTTTTAGATTTTGTGCCCCTCTATGTGTGTGCAAAATTTTGTGAAAATCGGTTCGAAAATGGCTTCTGAATCGTACGGACAAAATGTGTGGAAAAAAAAAAAAAAAAAAAAAAAACCCCAAAAAATAATAATCCGTAGAAAAACAATAGTCTTTTCCAGAGGGAAAAGCCTAAAAAAAAAAACAAAAAAAAAAAAAAAAATAGAGTTTATGATTCTGGAGAATCATGGCTTTTCCCGATGAGATTCCATGATTTTTCATGACCCCACAGTGTCTTGTTGTTTTTAACTGTCTCACTGAAGTCCCTTCATTGGTGTTATGAAAAAGGTGAAGATAGTAATCTCAAATGACAGAGTTTGATAAAAAATTGTTTAGGTAAAAACCATCATTAACGGTGGACTGGTTTAATGTCAATATCGTCTTCCAACAAGTCAATGACAGACAAAAGGAGTTATGTTTGTTTGACACATACCCACTGAGAGCTGTGTCAATTTAAAAATGGTTCATTTTATCTCAAATGTATCCCAAATATTGATGTCTGGCAGCTTGTAGAGGGTTAACAAGTGGTAACAGGAATATTTATTTATGCAACTTGTAATGTCACACCAAGAACTGTGAATGGCCATTTTTTTCTTTAAAATCTACAAGATGTTTTCAGAGAAATCCAGGGAGAACATGAATTTTAAGCTTTTGATGGGTATCATTGTTTATCCAGCCCAAAACGGGTTAAGTGTTGTTTTTTGAATACTCTTATTACTTCCAAAAATAATCCTCAGTGAATTCTACTTCCACTTATTTTGATCTCTCCTCCCAACTTTGGGTGCTGTGGGTACGCAAACACAGCCCATTTTATCAACATTTTGATGTTTGAGAACCTGCAGAGGGTTAACAAATGCTTACAAGAATATTTTGTACATGCAACTTGTAATGTCACACTAAGATCAGAGATGGCCATTTTTTCTTGAAAATCTACGGCATGTTTTTAAAGAAATCCTCAGATAACACAAATGTTTAACCTTTTGAGGGGTATCTCCCTGTAACCAGCTCTAAAGGGTTAATGCTTGGTTTTGTGAATACCTTCATTACTTACAAAAATGATCGACGGTGAATTCCACTTCCAATGAAGGAGGTTATGTTTATCTCGTAGGTACACATTTGGTGTTATGGTTGCCCAAGAACAGCCCATTTTCTCCAAATATTCTATGCTTTGCAGCCTCTGGCGGGTTAACAAATGTTTACCGAAACATGTTGTTCATGTTGTAATGTCACTCGAAGACCTGCGAATGGTCAATTGTTCTTGAATTTTTTTTTGTTGAAAAATCCATAGAAAACTGGAATTTTAAGCTTTTAAGGGGTATATCTACTAAACCAGTCAAAAATGGGTTCAGACCTCGATTTTTGAATCCATTTACTACTTACAAAAATATTTCCCTGTCAGTTTTGCGTCCGGTAAAAGAAGTTACGTTTCTCTGTTGCATTCCCTTTTGATGTTGTTGTTGTTCAAAAATAGGCTATTTTTTCAAAATTTTGACATTTAGCAGCCCATGGAGGGTTAACAAATGCTTATCGGAATAATTTATCCAATCACCTGGTAATGTGACACCATGACCTATCAATGACCATTTTCTCTTGAAAATGCTACCAGATGTTTGTAAAGAAATCCAGGGAAAACATAAATTTTAAGCCTTTGATGGGTATCACTATTAACAACCACAAAAGGGGTTAACGCTTGGTTTTTTGAATACTCTTATTACTTACAAAAATGGTCCTCGGTGAATTCCACTTCCAATAAAGGAGATTATGGGTAATTCCCAGGTACACGTTGGGTGTTGCGCGTGTCTGAAAACAGCCCATTTGAACAAAATTACGATGCTTGGCAGTCTGTAGAGGGTTAATAAACATCCATGATGTTTTATGACCCTGGAGTGTCTGAAGAATTGTTTTTAATTGTATCATTAAAGTATTTTTATTGATGTCTTGAGAAAAGTGGGTATAATAGTCTCAAATGACCCAGTGTGATAAAAGAACGTTTTGGTTAAATCATCATTGTTTGTGGAGAGGGTTAATATTAATATCAGCGTCTGAGAATCAGCGTCTAATGTAAATAGCCCATTGTATCTCAAATTTACCTAAAATTCCGATAGCTGACGGTTTGTGGAGGGTTAATGAAGGCTTGCGAGAATACTTCTTCTCCAGGGTTTATTTGTTCTTAAAAATCTGTAAGAACCAGTTGAAGATATCCACAGAAAATGTGAACTTTAAATTCTTGAGCATGTCATGTATAGTCCCTGTATCAATTATCTCCTATTAGACCACAGTTGTTATGCATCATTATGTCATTTTTTCACACCTTGTAGAGCTCACCTATCACCTGTCTGTTAATAGCAGAAGTAAATTTCTCTCCAATGTAGGATTAGTTTTATTTATTACAATGAAGATATCCATACATTCAACGACAAACATGAAGTTATAAACTACAATAATTACATACGAAAATAGGAAGTGTTGTTTGTACATATGTGTAGATAAAATATACCCTGGGACGGAGAAGGGGAGTATAACCGTCTTACAAACTAGTATATATCTAGCCCCACTGCCGGGGGAATGTTGGCGCCATGCACCACTGCATTTGATAACCTACAGAGTAGTAAATATACCTGCCCCACCTTCCCATGTTGGGGATCCCCACCTTTTATTGTAAGGTTCCTTAGGCACAACATAGCGTCAGTAAGATGGATATATACTGCCACGTCGCCACTCTGGGGCGGAGGAGGGGCAGCGTATAGCCGTTTTACAGACTATTATATACCTGGACTCACTGTCGGGGAAACGCCATAGTGCCAACACTATTTGATATTATAAGTAACTGATCCCATTGTAGCTAACGTTATTTACTGCTTTCTTATCATGCAGTGGGGGAGCGGTGGCATTGTGGTAGCCGGTTCTCTTCAGATCACCGAAGTTAAGCAACGTTGAGCCTGGTTAATCATTGGATGGGTGGCCGTCTGAGCGATCAATTCGGACTCCCATGCTGTGTCCTTGGGCAAGGCACTTAACTCTGATTCTCCATATGGGGGCACGATGCCGCCATGTACTAAGGCGTACTGCACGTCGACGGTACGCAAGTCTTCAACCAATCTAACCCTGCCTGTGCTGCAGTTCGGAGTTACGATGTTGGGAAGCTGGAAGCTGCTCGTCGTTGCTCGGTGGTTCTCTCCAGGTATTGTGGCTTTCTCCACCCGTAGATTAGCCATTGTGCATAAGTAGATGCCCTTAAACACCAATAAATAAATAATAAATGATATCATGCAGGGCAGTGTGGAATACGAGGTGAGGCGTACCTTTCAATGTGTGTTTGGTTGGAGAAAGAGGCAGGGGTAGGTGGTAACCTTGGTAATTTTGTTTGGATAAATCGACCGCTGGCGACCGATGAAGCGGGACACGGTGAGAGTGGAACTTATGGGCGGTTATTCTTGATAATAAATAAATATACACTTACTTTTGAGTTCATACAAGGTGAGTATAGTAGACTCAAATGAGAATGGCCAATATTTGTCTTGAAAACCTACGAGAGGCTTTTAGAGAAATCCTCGGAAAATATGAATTTTTAACCCTTTGAGGGGTATCGCTCTGTAACCAGCCCAAAACGGATTAATGCTTGGTTTTGTGAATACCTTCATTACTTACAAAAATGATCCTCAGTGAATTTCACTTGCAATAAGGAAGGTTAACTTATCACGCAGGTACACATTGGGTGTTATGGGTGCCCCAAAACAGCCCATTTTCTCAAAATGTCTATACTTTCCAGGCTCTGGAGGGTTAATAATTGCTTACTGGAATATTTTGTCCATGCAGCTTGTAATGTCACTCAAAGACCTGCAAATGGTCAATTTTTCTTTAAAACGTGCTAGATTTTTTAGGAGAAATCCACAGAAAACGGGAATTTTAAGCTTTTGAAAGGGATATCTCCTTAACCAGTCGACAATGGGTTAAGACCTCGATTTTTGAATATCCTTACTACTTACAAAAATGTTTCTCTATCAGTTTTGCGTCCAGTAAAAGAAGTTACGTTTCTCTGTGGCATTTGCATATGATGTTGTTAGTATCCAAAAACAGACTATTTCTTCATGCAGTCCTTAACCAGTCGACAATGGGTTAAGACCTTGATTTTTGAATATCCTTACTACTTACAAAAATGTTTCTCTATCAGTTTTGCGTCCAGTAAAAGAAGTTACGTTTCTCTGTGGCATTTGCATATGATGTTGTTAGTATCCAAAAACAGACTATTTCTTCAAAATTTTTGACATTTAGCAGCCCATGGAGGGTTAACAAATACCTACCAGAATAATTTATCTATGCAACTGATAATGTGATTCCAAGACCTATCAACGGCCATTTTCTCTTGAAAACCCTACAAGATGTTTGTAAAGAAATCCAGGGAAAACGATTTTTAAGCTTTCGATGGGTATCCCTGTTAACCTCCCCAACAGGGGTTAACGCTTGGTTTTTTGAATACCCTTATTACTTACAAAAATGGTCCTCTGTGAATTCCACTTTCAACAAAGGTGATTATGTTTATCTCTAATGTATACATTGGGTGCTGGACGTGTCCGAAAACAGCCCATGTCAACAAAATTACGATACTTGGCAGCTTGTAGATGGTTAATAAACTCTCACCGGAGTATTTTGTCCCTACAACTTGTAATGTCACATAAAGACCTACGCATAGTTAATTTTTCTTGAAACCCTACAAGTTACTGTTAGGGAAATTCACATAAAATGGGAATTTAAAGCTTTTAAGGGATATCTCTCTTAGCCTACCCAAAATGGGTTAAGACTTCGACTTTTGAATACCCTTACTACTTACAAAAATGTTTCTGTATAAATTGTACACTCGATAAAAGGAGGCGCTTTTCTTTGTGGTGTACCCATTGGATGCTGTTGGTGTCCAAAAACTGCCAATTTTATCACAATTTTGATGTTGAGGCGCCCTGGGAGGGTTAACTAATGCTGACCGGAATATTTTGTCCATGCAACTTTTAATGTCACACCAAGACCTGCGAATAGCCGATTTTTTCTTGAAAACCTACGAGATGTGTTTAGAGAAATCCACAGAAAGAGGGTATTTTAAGGTTTTAATGGGTATCTCTCTTTAACCAGCCGAAAATGGGTTAAGACGTCGAATTTTGAATACCCTTACCACTTTCAAAAATATTTTCCGATTAATTTTGCGTCCGATAAATGAAGGCCACTTTCTCTGGGGTATACCGTTTGGGTGCTGTTGGTGTCCAAAAACAGCCCATCTTATCACAATTTTTACGTTTAGCAGCTCGGGGAGGGTTAACTAATGCTGACCGGAATATTTTGTCCATGCAACTTGTAATGTCACACCAAGACCTGGGAGTGACAAATATTTCCTGAAAATCTACAAGACTCGTCTAGAGAAATCCACGGAAAACATGAAGTTTTGAGCTTTTTGGGGGTATTGCTGTTTAACCAGCCCAAAACGAGTTAAAGCTTGGTTTTGTGAACACCCTTATTACTTACAAAAATGATCCTCGATGAATTTCACTTCCATTAAAAGCAGTTTTGTGTATCTATCCTGTTTCGTTTGGGTGCTGTGGGAGCCCGAAAACAGCCCATTTTATCAAAATTTCGATGTTTGGCAGCCTGTGGAGGGTTACCATATGCATCGCCTGATATGTCGTGTGTATCAAAGGTCGTATCACAGGCAGGTCTAGCAATGATGAATGTTTAAAAAAAATCTACAAGACATGTTTCGAGAAAGTGCCGATAAACCCCAATTTTGACAGTTTTTTGCCAATTCTGACAAAATTAGGGTTAAATCGAAAAATCCGCTTCAGTAAATTTTTTAGATTTTGTGCCCCTCTATGTGTGTGCAAAATTTTGTGAAAATCGGTTCCAAAATGGCTTCTGAATCGTACGGACAAAATGTGTGGAAAAAAAAAAAAAAAAAAAAAAAAACCCAAAAAATAATAATCCGTAGAAAAACAATAGTCTTTTCCAGAGGGAAAAGCCTAAAAAAAAAAAACAAAAAAAAAAAAAAAAATAGAGTTTATGATTCTGGAGAATCATGGCTTTTCCCGATGAGATTCCATGATTTTTCATGACCCCACAGTGTCTTGTTGTTTTTAACTGTCTCACTGAAGTCCCTTCATTGGTGTTATGAAAAAGGTGAAGATAGTAATCTCAAATGACAGAGTTTGATAAAAAATTGTTTAGGTAAAAACCATCATTAACGGTGGACTGGTTTAATGTCAATATCGTCTTCCAACAAGTCAATGACAGACAAAAGGAGTTATGTTTGTTTGACACATACCCACTGAGAGCTGTGTCAATTTAAAAATGGTTCATTTTATCTCAAATGTATCCCAAATATTGATGTCTGGCAGCTTGTAGAGGGTTAACAAGTGGTAACAGGAATATTTATTTATGCAACTTGTAATGTCACACCAAGAACTGTGAATGGCCATTTTTTTCTTTAAAATCTACAAGATGTTTTCAGAGAAATCCAGGGAGAACATGAATTTTAAGCTTTTGATGAGTATCATTGTTTATCCAGCCCAAAACGGGTTAAGTGTTGTTTTTTGAATACTCTTATTACTTCCAAAAATAATCCTCAGTGAATTCTACTTCCACTTATTTTGATCTCTCCTCCCAACTTTGGGTGCTGTGGGTACGCAAACACAGCCCATTTTATCAACATTTTGATGTTTGAGAACCTGCAGAGGGTTAACAAATGCTTACAAGAATATTTTGTACATGCAACTTGTAATGTCACACTAAGATCAGAGATGGCCATTTTTTCTTGAAAATCTACGGCATGTTTTTAAAGAAATCCTCAGATAACACAAATGTTTAACCTTTTGAGGGGTATCTCCCTGTAACCAGCTCTAAAGGGTTAATGCTTGGTTTTGTGAATACCTTCATTACTTACAAAAATGAATTCCACTTCCAATGAAGGAGGTTATGTTTATCTCGTAGGTACACATTTGGTGTTATGGTTGCCCAAGAACAGCCCATTTTCTCCAAATGTTTATGCTTGGCAGCCTCTGGAGGGTTAACAAATGTTTACCGAAACATTTTGTTCATGCTTGTAATGTCACTCGAAGACCTGCGAATGGTCGATTGTTCTTGAATTTTTTTGTTGTTCAGAAATCCATAGAAAACTGGAATTTTAAGCATATATATATCTCCTTAAACAGTCAAAAATGGGTTTAAACCTCGATTTTTGAATCCATTTACTACTTACAAAAATGTTTCCCTGTCAGTTTTGCGTTCGGTAAAAGAAGTTACGTTTCTCTGTTGCATTCTCTTTTGATGTTGTTGTTGTTCAAAAACAGGCTATTTTTTCAAAATTTTGACATTTAGCAGCCCATGGAGGGTTAACAAATGCTTACCAGAATAATTTATCCAATCACCTGGTAATGTGACACCATGACCTATCAATGGCCATTTTCTCTTGAAAACGCTACCAGATGTTTGTAAAGAAATCCAGGGAAAACATAAATTTTTAAGCCTTTGATGGGTATCACTACTAACAACCACAAAAGGGGTTAACGCTTGGTATTTTGAATACCCTTATTACTTACAAAAATGGTCCTCGGTGAATTCCACTTCCAATAAAGGAGATTATGGGTAATTCCCAGGTACACGTTGGGTGTTGCGCGTGTCTGAAAACAGCCCATTTCAACAAAATTACGATGCTTGGCAGTCTGTAGAGGGTTAATAAACATCTATGATTTTTTATGACCCTGGAGTGTCTGAAGAATTGTTTTTAATTGTATCATTAAAGTATTTTTATTGATGTCTTGAGAAAAGTGGGTATAATAGTCTCAAATGACCCAGTGTGATAAAATAACGTTTTGGTTAAATCATCATTGTTTGTGGAGAGGGTTAATATTAATATCAGCGTCTGAGAATCAGCGTCTAAGGTAAATAGCCCATTGTATCTCAAATTTACCTAAAATTTCGATAGTTGACGGTTTGTGGGGGGTTAATGAAGGCTTGCGAGAATACTTCTTCTCCAGGGTTTATTTGTTCTTAAAAATCTGTAAGAACCAGTTGAAGATATCCACAGAAAATGTGAACTTTAAACTCTTGAGCATGTCAGGTATAGTCCCTGTATCAATTATCTCCTATTAGACCACAGTTGTTATGCATGATTGTGTCATTTTTTCACACCTTGTAGAGCTCACCTATCACCTGTCTGTTAATAGCAGAAGTAAATTTCTCTCCAATTGGTTTTTCCCCGTAGGATTAGTTTTATTTATTACAATGAAGATATCCATACATTCAACGACAAACATGAAGTTATAAACTACAATAATTACATGCGAAAATAGGAAGTGTTGTTTGTACATATGTGTAGATAAATATACCCTGGGACGGAGAAGGGGAGTATAACCGTCTTAAAAAAACTAGTATATATCTAGCCCCACTGCCGGGGGAATGTTGGCGCCATGCACCACTGCATTTGATAACCTACAAAGTAGTAAATATACCTGCCCCTCTTCCCATGTTGGGGATCCCCAAATTTTATTGTAAGGTTTCTTAGGCACAACATAGCGTCAGTAAGAGAGATATATACTGCCACGTCGCCACTCTGGGGCGGAGGAGGGGCAGTGTATAGCCGTTTTACAGACTATTATATACCTGGACCCACTGTCGGGGAAACGCTATAGTGTTAACACTATTTGATATTATAAGTAACTGATCCCATTGTAGCTAACGTTATTTACTGCTTTCTTATCGTGCAGTGGCGGAGCGGTGGCATTGTGGTAGCCGGTTCTCGTCAGATCACCGAAGTTAAGCAACGTTGAGCCTGGTTAATCATTGGATGGGTGGCCGTCTGAGCGATCAATTCGGACTCCCATGCTGTGTCCTTGGGCAAGGCACTTAACTCTGATTCTCCATATGGGGGCACGATGCCGCCATGTACTAAGGCGTACTGCACGTCGAAGGTACGCATGTCTTCAACCAATCTAACCCTGCCTGTGCTGCAGTTTGGAGTTACGATGTTCGGAAGCTGGAAGCTGCTCGTCGTTGCTCGGTGGTTCTCTCCAGGTACTGCGGCTTCCTCCACCCGTAGATTAGCCATTGTGCATAAGTATATGCCCTTAAACACCAATAAATAAATAATAAATGATATCATGCAGGGCAGTGTGGAATACGAGGTGAGGCGTACCTTTCAATGTGTGTTTGGTTGGAGAAAGAGGCAGCGGGGAGGTGGTAACCTTGGTAATTTTGTTTGGATAAATCGACCGCTGGCGACCGATGAAGCGGGACACGGTGAGAGTGGAACTTATGGGCGGTTATTCTTGATAATAAATAAATATACACTTACTTTTGAGTTCATACAAGGTGAGTATAGTAGTCTCAAATGAGAATGGCCAATATTTGTCTTGAAAACCTACGAGAGGCTTTTAGAGAAATCCTCGGAAAATGTGAATTTTTAACCTTTTGATGGGTATCGCTCTGTAACCAGCCCAAGACGGATTAATGCTTGGTTTTGTGAATACCTTCATTACTTACAAAAATGATCCTCAGTGAATTTCACTTCCAAAGAGGAAGGTTATGTTTATCACGCAGGAACACATTGGGTGTTATGGGTGCCCCAAAACAGCCCATTTTCTCAAAATGTCTATACTTTCCAGGCTCTGGAGGGTAAATAATTCCTTACTGGAATATTTTGTCCATGCAACTTGTAATGTCACTCAAAGACCTAAAAATGGTGAATTTTTCTTGAAAACGTGCTAGATTTTTTGGAGAAATCCACAGAAAACGGGAATTTTAAGCTTTTGAGGGGTATATCGCCTTAACCAGTCGACAATGGGTTAAGACCTCGATTTTTGAATATCCTTACTACTTACAAAAATGTTTCTCTATCAGTTTTGCGTCCAGTAAAAGAAGTTACGTTTCTCTGTGGCATTTCCATTTGATGTTGTTAGTGTCCAAAAACAGACTATTTCTTCAAAATTTTTGACATTTAGCAGCTCATGGAGGGTTAACAAATACCTACCAGAATAGGTTATCTACGCAACTGGTAATGTGATACCAAGACCTATCAATGGCCATTTTCTCTTGAAAACCCTACAAGATGTTTGTAAAGAAATCCAGGGAAAACGATTTTTAAGCTTTTGATGGGTATCCCTGTTAACCTCCCCAACAGGGGTTAACGCTTGGTTTTTTGAATACCCTTATTACTTACAAAAATGGTCCTCTGTGAATTCCACTTCCAACAAAGGTGATTATGTTTATCTCTCGTGTATACATTGGGTGCTGTACGTGTCCGAAAACAGCCCATGTCAACAAAATTACGATACTTGGCAGCTTGTAGATGGTTAATAAACTCTCACCGGAGTATTTTGTCCCTACAACTTGTAATGTCACATAAAGACCTACGAATAGTTAATTTTTCTTGAAACCCTACAAGTTACTGTTAGGAAAATTCACAGAAAATGGGAATTTAAAGCTTTTGAGGGATATCTCTCTTAGCCTACCCAAAATGGGTTAAGACTTCGACTTTTGAATACCCTTACTACTTACAAAAATGTTTCTGTATAAATTGTACACTCGATAAAAGGAGGCGCTTTTCTTTGTGGTGTACCCATTGGGTGCTGTTGGTGTCCACAAACTGCCAATTTTATCACAATTTTGATGTTGAGGAGCCCTGGGAGGGTTAACTAATGCTGACCGGAATATTTTGTCCATGCACCTTGTAATGTCACACCAAGACCTGCAAATAGCCGATTTTTTCTTGAAAACCTTCAAGATGTTTTTAGAGAAATCCACAGAAAGAGGGTATTTTAAGGTTTTAATGGGTAGCTCTCTTTAACTAGCCGAAAATGGGTTAAGACGTCGAATTTTGAATACCCTTACCACTTTCAAAAATATTTTCCGATCAATTTTGCGTCCGATAAATGAAGGCCACTTTCTCTGTGGTATACCGTTTGGGTGCTGTTGGTGTCCAAAAACAGCCCATTTTATCACAATTTTTACGTTTAGCAGCTCGGGGAGGGTTAACTAATGCTGACCGGAATATTTTGGCCATGCAACTTGTAATGTCACACCAAGACCTGGGAGTGACAAATATTTCCTGAAAATCTACAAGACTCGTCTAGAGAAATCCACGGAAAACATGAAGTTTTGAGCTTTTTGGGGGTATTGCTGTTTAACCAGCCCAAAACGGGTTAACGCTTGGTTTTCTGAACACATTTATTACTTACAAAAATGATCCTCGGTGAATTCCACTTCCAATAAAAGCAGTTATGTGTATCTATCTTATTTCGTTTGGGTGCTGTGGGGGCCCGAAAACAGCCCATTTCATCAAAATTTCGATGTTTGGCAGCCTGTGTAGGGTTACCATATGCATCGCCTGATATGTCGTGTGTATCAAAGGTCGTATCACAGGCAGGTCTAGCAATGATGAATGTTTAAAAAAAATCTACAAGACGTGTTTCGAGAAAGTGCCGATAAACCCCAATTTTGACAGCAGTTTCTGCCAATTCTGACGAAATAAGGGTTAAATCGAAAAATCCGCTTTGGTACATTTTTAGATTTTGTGCCCCTCTATGTGTGTGCAAAATTTTGTGAAAATCGGTTCGAAAATGGCTTCTGAATCGTACGGACAAAATGTGTGGAAAAAAAAAAAAAAAAAAAAAAAAATCCGTAGAAAAACAATAGTCTTTTCCAGAGGGAAAAGCCTAAAAAAAAAAAATAATAATCCGTAGAAAAACAATAGTCTTTTCCAGAGGGAAAAGCCTAACTAGACTTTATGATTCTGGAGAATTATGGCTTTTCCCGATGAGATTCCATGATTCTTCATGACCCCACAGTGTCTGATGAATTGTTTTTAACTGTCTCACTGAAGTTCCTTCATTGATGTTATGAGAAAGGTGAGTATAGTAGTCTCAAATGACTTGGCTCGATCCTAATTAACACCATAATTATGGAACTACCAGCGCGACTGAAGAGAACAATAGCAGCTCTGGGCATCTCTTGCCCTGTCACCTGGACTGTCCGGGAGACAGGCAAGAGAGTCCATCTGAACTTGGAGTTCGTCGTTGAAGAGCGCAACACCGCCCCACATTCTTCGGGGAGAGGTAGCACCTTTTGTGAGAGGAACCCCTCTCACACTGGTCCTCACCCGAAGAAGCCTGGACCTGGCCCTGAAAAGAAGAAGAGCAAGAAGAAGAAGAGTCCGTCCACCAAGCGCCGGGATTCCAGGCGCCTGGAGGCCTTCCGGAATAGGAAGAAAGAGGTGAGCGAGAGGATGGAGGTCCTGGAGGCAGCTGCCAGTTCCCCTCCTAGTCCCACTAGTACACCCAACCAACTGCCAGCTCCTGAGCCGGTACTGTTGGATGAGGAACGTCTGGTGGAGACTGGGGAGGAACCGGAGGTAGCCTTTTCACCACCTCCCACCCCTCACTCCCCACTTCCTTCTCTACTGGACAGCCCGGGTGTGTCAATCTCAGCAACACAGCCACCTAAGTCTGCAGTCACCGCCGAAGAATTAAAGAGAATAATATAGATGGGAAGGCGAGCAGTTGAGATGGGAAACCGAATCGCCTCCGAAACCCACGAGTTCAGGGAACAATCCAAGGCAGATCTCAAAAAGGAATTAGACGCAATCCATTCACCAAACTCAACACTAAACTCAACATCGTCTACTTCCACATCACAATCTCAACCAACTCCAAAGAAAAAGAGCCGGAAGAAGCCTAGACGGGGTTAAGCCACCTCCCTCCTTCCTTTTCCTCCTCCACCGCGCCTTGACATCCCACAACAACAACAAACAGCTAACGAGAGTCGAAAGGGGCTTGTCCTCCAAATCGTCCCTGCGCGCCTTCGGTGCGTCAAACCATTTCGTTCGTCTCAAATGACTCAGTTGATAAGAAAATTGTTTAGGTAAAAACCATCATTAACGGTGGAGTGGGTTAATATCAATATCGTCGTCCGACAAGTTAATGACCCACAAAAGAAGTTATGTTTGTTTCACACATACCCACTGAGTGCTGTGTCTATTTGAAAATGGTCCATTTTATCTCAAATGTATCCAAAATATTGATGTCTGGCAGCTTGTAGAGGGTTAACAAGTACTAACAGGAATATTTTTCCATGCAACTTGTAATGTCACACTAAGAACTGCAAATGGCCATTTTTTCTTTAAAATCTTCCAAGATGTTTTCAGAGAAATCCCTGCGCATACGCTCTTTTCCAATTCGACGTGACGAAATGCGAAATTCATGTCGCTCTTCATGGAAAGTGATGCCACAACTATTCATGAACAAGGAGTGAAAATTTCATGGAAATCTGCCTAGAATTGGCTGAGATATGGTGTTTTGGGGAGAGGAGGTAATTGTTTGAATTTGGTCCTTCCTTTTCAAGCCAGTTCGAAAAAAGACGTCGGGAATGGGCGCAGAATCCTTCAGTGCCTCCTCGCTGGAGTAAGTCCACTTAAATGTTACAATTGTGTGTGACTGGTGGAGAGTTGACTGTAAATGGAAGTTGCTTCTTTAAGACAGCCACCAGGGATCCCAACACAACCTTTAACCCTACGAGAATCTCAAAAGTTTAAAGTCAAGAGAAATTGGCGGTGATTGGGTTTCTGGCAGGCAGGAAAAGATTGACGAAGATTTGCATATTGGACATTAAAATAGCACTTCAGACATACACGAACGGTGTTCAGATCGCTGGAGGCAGCGACTTGAAATTTTCAGAACTTGTTCTACGAACCCTGGCCGACATTTTGGGATCTGTTTGGAGTGTCCGGACCGCGTGGAAAACACCACGCATCGCTTGGAATGTGAGAGTACTATTCGTCTCGACTCTGTCAGTTTCGAATGGACACCGGCAGTGTTGTAGACGACTGTAGAGCTGCGATTGAGCATAACTTCCCAGGTTTCGGTGCCACATTGCCTAACCAGCTCCAAAAGAGCGGCGGGGAGGGGTATCCTGACACTATCTTTAAACCTTAGATAATCGTCAGAAGTTGAAGTGAAAAGAAATCGGCGGTGAGTAGGTTTTTTGGCGGGTAACGATTAACGAAAATTTGCCAATTAGACATTAAAATTGCACTTCTCACAAACATGAAGCGTATCTAGACCGCTGAAGGCAGCGACATCTAATTTTCAGAACTTGTTCTACGCACCCTGGCCGACATTTTGGCATCTGTTGCGAGTGCCGAGGCCGCGTGAAGAACACCACGCATCACGTGGAAAGTGAGAGTACTATTCGTCCCGACTCTATCAGTTTGGAATGGACTTGAGGACTGTTGTAGACTACTGTAGAGCAGCGATTGAGCATGAAGTCGGAGTTTTTTGTGCCAAATTGCCTAACCGACTCCAAGGTATGATTTTTCGTCTGTACATCGCCCAGATCGACTGTAGTTTATACCGTTACCATACGTTGAAGTAGCCTTTTGTCATTTTCGCCACTTTCGCCCCAGATTTGAGGGTACCTTCCTTCAACCCCATTTTATAGCAAAATCTAGCCATGCTCCCAACAACGCCTTCTCCCCGTCGGCCCGGGTGCTTCTAAAAATAGAAAGGTCAATGGGTAGGGGCCCGTTAGCAAACGGGGGCAGGGCAGGTGTACTTGGTGAAAAAACAGTTGTGTGAACATCCCCAGAAGTGAAAACCTATGCTCAGTGGCTGTAATCAAGATGTTAATTTAGACTCCCATTACGGCCAAGATACTACAGAATGCAAATGGGTGGGTGGCGGGCATCATCACTGGATCTAATGTTGTATTTCATGTTTTCTTTATATTCTATTTATTTTTTTTATCTCTCTCTCTCTCAGTCTCTCTCTCTCTCTCTCTCTCTCTCTCACACACACACACTCTTCTCTCTCTCTCTCTCTCTCTCTCTCTCTCTCTCTCTCTCTCTCTCACACACACACTCTTCTCTCTCTCTCTCTCTCTCTCTCTCTCTCTCTCTCTCTCTCTCTCTCTCTCTCTCTCTCTCTCAGTTTAATTTGTGTTTGTCTATAATGTTTATAATATTTAGATTTTGCTAGATTCTGTTATTTATGGAATACGTTCTGCCATATTGTAAATTACTAGTCACCGTACAGGAACGGAGGGGCTTCTAAGTGGTAAGCACTTGTCCTCCAATCCTGATTTGCAATGTCAAATGGCAAATAAAATATGTTTAATCTAATCTAACAGTAGGGGGGGCATGTGTCCTAGGTCAAAAAAAACAGCAGGGGGCAGGTGTCCTAGGTAAAATAAACAGCATGGGGGGGGGGGGGGGGGGATGTCCCCGCTAATTAATTTTAATAGCAGGCAGTTGTTCATGGGGCAGGTGTCCTATCCCACAGCCCAGTATTCCAAATTTTCTATGGTACTTGGCCTTGATGGAAATAACATTTCAACAAGAAACAACGGGAAACTTATTTGCAATAAAGCTGCAAATATAAACTTGATTTTAGGACCATTCCATGGACATTTTAAAGCCTACTGCGATATCAGCGTTTCTTACTCTCGTCCTTTCACCACACCGCAGTATTTTACCCGAATCGAGTTCTGACGTCATGCAAGTTTGACCGACATGCTTTCAATTTTGTTATTGACAACAACATATTTATAATTTCGTGCTTACTGATCCGAATTTTGAAAACGACACACGCAATCGCGAAAGCGTTTTCTGTAAAACACGATTCTGTAAAAGGTTTTAGTGAAATTTGATTATTTTTTTTATTTTCAATTTCGATGGCTCTTGTTGAAAAGGTGCTAATCACTGATCGTCCCAAACGAGATCAAAGACACGCCGAAAATTAATAACAGACAGAGAATCTTCTAAGAATATACATGCGCAATCCTAAAATGCAATAAATCAAGTGTTTTTTCACGTTTTATGAGAGAAATATGTCCAATTGTATCATTGAATCATTTTTAGGTATATGTGGGTGAGAAATTTTCTATACGGACAAAATACAGGCTAAATAAAATATTTGCCATTATTTTCCGCAGACGTATTTTTGTCTTTGCTTCTTGGGGAAATTTCTTGCTGCTAAATACAACGAAGGTGTGTTATTTGATGTGGTCAGAACCGTCAGGTGGTCGGGTCCGAAACCGCACCTCGCAGAAGATTTAGTGGGGGGTGTCGATTTTACAAGTAATGTAGGCAGCGTACACGGCATGGGCTGTCTGTCTTTAATCCGACAAAACAGGGTTAAGGCTTGGTTTTTTGAATACCCTTATTTATTTATTTATTTATTTATTTATTTATTTATTGGTGTTTAAGGTCACATACTTCTGCACAATGGCTAATCGTGACCGTGACAGTTTTAGAGGTGGAGGAAGCCGGAGTACCCGGAGAGAACCACCAAGCATCGACGAGCAACTGTCAGCTCCTCAACATTCTCACTCTGTTCAGGCTCCGCTCAGGCAGGGTTACAGAGGTTGAAGACATGTGTACCATCGACGTGCAGTATGCCTTAGTACACGGGGACATCGTGCCCCCATGTCGGCAACCGGGCCAAAGTGCCTTGCCCAAGGACACAACGTGAGTCGTCCCGGACGGGGATCGAACTCGGGACCTCTAGCATGGAAGTACAACAGTCTACCACTGAGCCACCGCGCTCCCTTGAATACCCTTAAAACTATCATACATTATCCCTCAGGAATTCTAAGTCTGATAAAAGAGGTCATGTTTATCTATTGCATACCCATTTTGCTGCCCGAAAACAGCCGATTTTATTAAAATTTTGACGTTTAGCAGCCTGTAGAGGGATTAACAAACGACTAGCGGAATATTCTATCTATGCAATTTGTAAGATCTGCCAATGTCAAATTGTTCCTGAAAACCCCCAACAAGCAGTTAGCGAAATCCACGGAAAATGTAAATTTTAAGCGTTTAAGGGGCATCTCCCCTTATCCAGTTCAAAATGGGTTAAGTTTCATTCTTTTAAATACCCTTACTACTTACAAACCTTAAACACCAATAAATAAACAATATCATGCAGTGCAGTGTGGAATGTGAAGTGAGGCGGTCCAAAACATTTTAACAAGAAATACGGGAAACCTATTTGCAGTAACGCTGCAAACATGAACTTGATTTTAGGACCATTCCATGGACAGTTTAAAGCCTACTTGGATATCAGCGTCCCTTATTCTCAATCTTTCAGTGCATCACTGCAGTATTTCACCCGAATCGAGTTCTGACGTCATGCAAGTTTGGACGACATGCTTTCAATTTTGTTATTGCTAACTACATATTTATAATTTCATTATTTCTGATCGGAATTTTGAAAATGACACACGCAATCATTTTTGCTTATTTTAAATTTCGATGGCTCTTGTCGAAAAGGTGTTAATTACTGATCGTTCCAAACAAGATCAAAGACTGACGCCGAAGATTAAAAACAGACAGAGAATCTTCTAAAAATATACATGTGCAATCCTAAAATGCAATAAATCAAGTCTTTTTTCACGTTTTATGCATGTTTTATGAGAGAAACATGTCCAATCGTATCATTGAATCATTTTTAGGTATATGTGGGTGAGAAATTTTGTATACGGACAAAATACACACTAAATAAAACAATTGGCATTATTTTCCGATGACGTATTTTTATCTTTGCTTCTTGGGGAAATTCATGCTGCTAAATATGACGAAGGAATGTTATCTAATGAGGTCAGGTGGTCGGGTCTGACACCCCACCTCGCAGTAGATTTAATGGGGGTGTCGATTTTACACGTAATGTAGGCAGCATACATGGCATGGGCTGTCTGTCTTTAATCAGGAAAAAACAGGTTAAGGCTTGGTTTTTTGAATACCCTTAATACTATCAAACATTATCCCTCGTGAATTCTGATTCTGATAAAAGAGGATATGTTTATCTATTACATACGCATTTGGAGCCCGGTAACAGCCAATTTTATCAAAATTATGACGTTTAGCTGTCTGTAGAGGGGTTAGCAAATTATTAGCGGAATATTCTACCCATGCAACTTGTAATACCAACCAAGACCTGCCAATGTCCAATTGTTCTTGAAAATCGCCAACACCAGTTGGCGAACTCCACGGAAAATGTAAATTTTATGCTTCTGAGGGGTATCTCTCCTTATCCAGTCCAAAATGCGTTCAGCTTCATTCTTTTAAATACCCTTACTACATACAAAACTGATCTTCTGTGAATTCTACGCGCAGTAAAAGAAGTTTTGTTTAGCCTTTACATACCCATTGGGTGCTCTTGGTGTCTCAAAGCAGCCCATTTTATCAAACTTTTGATGTTCAGATGCTGGTGTAGAGCTAACAAATCCTGACCGGAATATTTTGTCCATGCAACATGTAATGGCACACTAAGACCTATGAATGACCATTTTTTTCTTGAAATTTACAAGATGTTTTTAAAGAAATCCAGGGAAAACTTGAATTTTTAAGCCTTTGATGGGTATCGCTGTTTAACCAGCCAAAAACGGGTTAAGGCTTGGTTTATTGAATACCCTTATTACTTACAAAAATTATCCTCGGTGATTTCCACTTCCAAGAGAGGAAGTTATGTTTATTTCCCAGCTACAGGTTGGGTGCTGTGAGGGGCTGAAAACAGCCTATTTTATCAAAGTGTTGATATTTGAGAGTCTGTGGAGGGTTAACAAATGCTTATCAGAATATTTTGTCCTTGCAGTTTATAATGTTACACCACGATCTGCGACGGACCAGTTTTTTCTTGAAAATCTACTTGACATTTATAGAGAAATCCACGTAAAGCATGACTGTTTAAGCTTTTGGGGGAATCACTCGTAAACCACCCAAAACGGGTTAACACTTGGTTTTTTGAATACCCTTATTACTTACAAAAATGGTCCTCGGTGAATTCCACTTCCAACGATGGAGATTATGTTTATTTCTCAGGTACACATTGGGTGCTGTGTGCGTCCGAAAACAGCCCATTTCAACAAAATTACAAAGCTTGGCAGCCTGTGGAGGGTTAATAAACGCTCACCGGAATATTTTGTCCATGCCACTTGTAATGTCACACAAAGACCTGCGAGTAGTCAATTTTTCTTGAAAACCTACAAGATGTTTTTAGAGAAATCCACAGAAAATTCGAATTTTAAGATTTTAAGGGGTCTCTCTCTTTAGCCTGACCAAAAAGGGTTAAGACTTTCCACTTCCAATAAAGGAAGTTATGTTTATCTCTCATGTATTGTTTGGGTACAGTGGGGGCCTGAAACCGACCCATTTCATCAAAATTTCGATGTTTGGCAGCCTGTGGAGGGTTACCATATGCATCGCCGAATATCTCGTATGTATCAAAGGTCGTGTCACAGGCAGGTCTAGAAATGATGAATGTTTAAAAAAAATCTACAAGACGTGTTTCGAGAAAGTGCCGATAAACCCCAATTTTGGCAGTTTTTTGCCAATTCTGAGGAAATAAGAGTTAAATCGAAAATTCCGCTTCGGTACATTTTTAGATTTTGTGCCCCTCTTTGCGTGTGCAAAATTTTGTGAAAATCGGTTCAAAAATGGCTTCTGAATCGTACGGACAAAATGTGTGGAATAAAAACCAAAAAAAAAACAAACAAAAAAACAAAAAAAAACCAAAAAAAAACTAGACTTTATGATTCTGGAGAATCATGGCTTTTCCCAATGAGATTCCATGATTTTTCATGACCCCCCACAGTGTCTGATGAATTGTTTTCAACTGTCTCACTGAAGTCCCTTCATTGATCTTATGAGAAAGGTGAAGATAGTAATCTCAAATGACAGAGTTTGATAAAAAATTGTTTAGATGAAAACCATCATTAACGGTGGAGTGGTTTAATGTCAATATCGTCGTCCAACAAGTTAATGACCGACAAAAGGAGTTATGTTTGTTTGACATACCCACTGAGTGCTGTGTCAATTTAAAAATGGTTCATTTTATCACAAATGTATCCCCAATATTGATGTCTGGCAGCTTGTAGAGGGTTAACAAGTGCTAACAGGAATATTTATTAATGCAACTTGTAATGTCACACCAAGAACTGTGAATGGCCATTTTTTCTTTAAAATCTACAAGATGTTTTCAGAGAAATTCAGGGAGAACATGAATTAAGCTTTTGATGTGTATTATTGTTTATCCAGCCCAAAATGGGTTAAGTGTTGTTTTTTGAATACTCTTATTACTTCCAAAAATATTCTCACTGAATTCTACTTACACTTATTTTGATCTCTCCTACCAACGTCGGGTGCTGTGGATACGCAAACACAGCCTATTTTATCAACATTTTGATGTTTGAGAACCTGCATAGGGTTAACAAATGCTTACAGGAATATTTTGTACATGCAACTGGTAATGTCACACTAAGATCTGAGAATGGCCATTTTTTCCTGACAATCTATGGGATGTTGTTAAAGAAATCCTCAGATAACACGAATTTTTAACCTTTTGAGGGGTATCTCTCTGTAACCAGCTCTAAAGGGTTAATGCTTGCTTTTGTGAATATCTTCATTACTTACAAAAATGATCGACGGTGAATTCCACTTCCAATGAAGGAGGTTATGTTTATCTCGTAGGTACACATTTGGTGTTATGGTTGCCCAAGAACAGCCCATTTTCTCCAAATGTCTATGCTTGGCAGCCTCTGGAGGGTTAACAGATGCTTACCGAAACATTTTGTTCATGCAACTTGTAACGTCACTCGAAGACCTGCGAATGGTCAATTGCTCTTGAAAATTTTTTTTGAGAAATCCACAGAAAACTGGAATTTTAAGCTTTTAAGGGGTATATCTCCTTAACCAGTCAAAAATGGGTTAAGACCTCGATTTTTGAATATATTTACTATTACAAAAATGTTTCCCTGTCAGTTTTGCGTCCGGTAAAAGAAGTTACGTTTCTCTGTTGTATTCCCATTTGATGTTGTTGTTGTTGAAAAACAGACTATTTTTTTTCAAAATTGTGACATTTAGCAGCCCATGGAGGGTTAACAAATGCTTACCGGAATAATTTATACAATCAGCTGGTAATGTGACACCATGACCTATCAATGGCCATTTTCTCTTGAAAACCCTACCAGATGTTTGTAAAGAAATCCAGGGAAAACATAAATTTTTAAGCCTTTGATGGGTATCACTATTAACAACCACAAAATGGGTTAACAAATGCTCACCGCAGTATTTTGTCCATGCAACTTCTAGTGTCACACCAAGGCCTTGGAGTGACAATTTTTTCTTGAAAATCGACAAGACTCGTTTAGAGAAATCCACGGAAAACACGAATTTTTTTAGCTTTATGGGGGTATTGCTGTTTAACCAGCCCAAAACGGGTTAACGCTTGGTTTTTTGAACTCCCTTATTACTGAAAAAAATGATCCTCGGTGAATTCCACTCCCAATAAAGGAAGTTATGTTTATCTCTCAGGTATTGTTTGGGTGCAGTGGGGGCCTGAAACCGGCCTATTTCATCAAAATTTCCATGTTTGGCAGTCTGTGGAGGGTTACCATATGCATCGCCTGATATGTCGTGTGTATCAAAGGGCGTGTCACAGACAGGTCTAGCAATGACGAATGTATAAAAAAAATCAACAAGACATGTTTCGAGAAAGTGCCGATAAACCCCAATTTTTGCAGTTTTTTGCCAATTCTGACGAAATAAGGGTTAAATCGAAAATTCCGCTTCAGTACCTTTTTAGATTTTGTGCCCCTCTATGCGTGTGCAAAATTTCGTGAAAATCGGTTCGAAAATGGCTTCTGAATCGTACGGACAAAATGTGTGGGAAAAAAAAAAAAACAAAACAAAAAACTAGACTTTATGATTCTGGAGAATCATGGCTTTTCCCGAAGAGATTCCATGATTTGTTATGACCCCCACAGTGTATGATGAATTGCTTTTGACTGTCTCACTGAAGTTTCTTCATTGATGTCATGAAAAAGGTCAGTATAGAAGTCTCAAATGACTCAGTTTGATAAAAAAAAATTGTTAAGGTAAAAACCATCATTAACGGTGGAGAGGGTTAATATCAATATTGTCGTCAATATTGTCGTCCAACAAGTTAATGACCGACAAAAGGAGTTATGTTTGTTTGACACATACCGACTGAGTGCTGTATCTATTTGAAAATGGTCCGTTTTATCTCAAATGTATCCAAAATATTGATGTCTGGCTGCTTGTTAAGAGTTAACAAGTGTTAACAGGAATATTTATTCATGCAACTTGTAATTTCACACCAAAAACTGTGAATGGCCATTTTTACTTAAAAATCTACGAGATGTTTTCAGAGAACTCCAGGGAGAACATGAATTTTAAGCTGTTGATGGGTATAATTGTTTATCCAGCCCAAAAGGGGTTAAGGGTTGTTTTTTTAATACGCTTATTACTTATAAAAATAATTCTCAGTGAATTCTACTTCCAGTTATGTTGATTTCTCCTCTTAACTTTGGGTGTAAACACAGCCCACTTTTTCAACATTTTGATGTTTGAGAACCAGCATAGTGTTAACAAATGCTTACTGGAATATTTTGTACATGCAACTTGTAATTCACACTAAGATCTGAGAATGGACAATTTTTCTTGAAAATTTACGTGATGTTTTTAGAGAAATCCTCGGATAACATGAATTTTCAACCTTTTGGTGGGTATCACCATTTAACCAGCTCTAAACAGGTTAATGCTTGGTTTTATGAATACCTGCATTACTTACAAAAATGATCCTCGGTGAATCCCACTTCCAATGAAGGTGGTTATCTTCATCTTGCAGGTACACATTGGGTGTAATTGGTGGCCAAGTGCAGCCCATTTTCTCAAAATTTGCTGCCTCCGCAGGGTTAACAAACGCTTACCGGAATCTTTTGTTCATGCAACTTGTAATGTCACTCCAAGACCTGCAAATGGTCAATTTCTCTTGAATACTAGCTAGATTCATTGGAGAAATCCACAGAAAATGGGAATTTTAACCTTTTAAGGGGTACATCTCCTTAACCGGGCGAAAATGGGTTAAGACCTCAATTTTTGAATACCCTTACTACTTACTAAAAATTTTCCCTATCAGTTTTGCGTCTGGTAAAAGAAGTTATGGTTCTCTGCAGCATTCCCATTTGATGTTGTTGGTGTCCAAAAACAGACTATTTTTTTTTCGAAATTTTGACATTTAGCAGCCCATGGAGGGTTAACAAATGCTTATCTGAATATTTTATCCATGCAACTGGTAATGTGACTCTAAGACCTATCAACGGCCATTTTTTCTTGAAACCCTACAAGACATTTGTGAAGAAATTCAGGGAAAACATGATTTTTTACGCTTTTGATGGGTATTGCTATTAACCATCCCAAAAGGGGTTAATGCTTGGTTTTTTTAATACCCTTATTACTAACAAATTTGGTCCTCGGTGAATTCCACTTCCAACAAAGTAGATTATGCTTATCTCTCGGGTATGCATTGGGTGCTGTGCGCGTCTGAAAACAGCCTATTTCAACAAAATTATGATGCTTAGCTGCCTGTAGAGGGTTAATAAATGCTCACCGGAATATTTTGTCCATGCAACTTGTAATGTCACACAAAGACCTGCGAATAGTCAATTTCTCCTGAAAACCTACAAGTTTCTTTTAGAGAAATCTACAGAAAATGGGCATTTCAAGCTTTTAAGGGGTATCTCTCTTTAACCAGACCAAAATGGGTTAAGACTTCGACTTTTGAATACCCTTACCACTATCAAAAATGTTTCCCCATCAATTTTGCGTCCGATAAAAGAAGGAACCTTTCTCGGTGGTACACCAAGTGGGTTCTGTTGGCGACCAAAAACAGCCCATTTTATCACAATTTTGACTTTTAGCACTCCGTGAAGGGTTAGCAAATGCTCACCGCAGTATTTTATCCATGCAACTTCTATTGTCACACCAAGGCCTGGGAGTGACGAATTTTTCTTGAAAATCTACAAGACTCGTTTAGAGAAATCTACGGAAAATACGATTTTTTTAGCTTTATGGGGGTATTGCTGTTTAACCAGCCCAAAACGGGTTAACGTTTGGTTTTTTGTACACCCTTATAACTGACAAAAATGATCTTCGATGAATTCCACTCCAACAAAGGAAGTTATGTTTATCTCTCGTATATTGTTTGGGTGCAGTGGGGCCCTGAAACCGGCCTATTTCATCAAAATTTCGGTGTTTGGCAGCCTGTGGAGGGTTACCATATGCATCGCCTGATATGTCGTGTGTATGAAAGGTCGTGTCACAGACAGGTCTGGCAATGACGAATGTATAAAAAAATCTACAAGTCGTGTTTCGAGAAAGTGCCGATAAACACCAATTTTGGCAGTTTTTTGCCAATTCTGACGAAATAAGGGTTAAATCGAAAATTCCGCTTTGGTACATTTTTAGATTTTGTGCCCTTCTATGCGTGTGTAAAATTTCGTGAAAATCGGTCCGAAAATGGCTTCTGAATCGTACGGACAAAATGTGTGGAAAAAAAAACAAAAAAAACCCCAAAAACTAGACTTTATGATTCTGGAGAATCATGGCTTTTCCCGATGAGATTCCATGATTTTTCATGACCCCACAGTGTCTGATGAATTGTTTTTAACTGTCTCACTGAAGTTCGTTCATTGATGTTATGAGAAAGGTGAAGATAGTAGTCTCAAATGACACAGTTTGATAAAAAATTGTTTAGGTAAAAACCATCATTAACGGTGGAGTGGGTTAATGTCAATATCGTCCTCCAACAAGTCAATGACCGACAAAAGGAGTTATGTTTGTTTGACACATACTCACTGAGTGCTGTGTCAATTTAAAAATGGTCCATTTTATCTCAAATGTATCCAAAATATTGATGTCTGCCAGCTTGTAGAGGGTTAACAAGTGGCAACAAGAATATTTATTCATGCAACTTGTAATGTCACACCAAGAACTGTGAATGGACATTTTTTTCTTTAAAATCTACAAGATGTTTTCAGAGAAATCCAGGGAGAACAGGAATTTTAAGCTATTGATGGGTATCATTGTTTTTCCAGCCCAAAACGGGTTAAGTGTTGTTTTTGAAATACTCTTATTACTTCCAAAAATAATTCTCAGTGAATTCTACTTCCACTTATTTTGATCTCTCCTCCCAACTTCGGGTGCTGTGGGTACGCAAACACAGCCTATTTTATCAACATTTTGATGTTTGAGAACCTGCATAGGGTTAACAAATGCTTACAGGAATATTTTGTACATGCACCTTGTAATGTCACACTAAGATATGAGAATGGCCATTTTCTCCTGAAAATCTACAGGATGTTTTTAAAGAAATCCTCTGATAACATGCATTTTTAACCTTTTGAGGGGTATCTCTCTTTAACCAGCTCTAAAGGGTTAATGCTTGGTTTTGTGAATATCTTCATCACTTACAAAAATGATCGACGGTGAATTCCACTTCCAATGAAGGAGGTTATGTTTATCTCGTAGGTACACATTTGGTGTTATAGTTGCCCAAGAACAGCCCATTTTCTCCAAATGTCAATGCTTGGCAGCCTCTGGGGGGTTAACAAATGCTTACCGAAACATTTTGTTCATGCAACTTGTAATTTCACTCGAAGACCTGCGAATGGTCAATTGCTCTTGAATTTTTTTTTTTTGAGAAATCGAGAAATCCACAGAAAACTGGAATTTTAAGCTTTTAAGGGGTATATTTCCTTAACTAGTCAAAAATGGGTTAAGACCTCGATCTTTGAATACATTTACTACTTACAAAAATGTTTCCCTGTCAGTTTTGCGTCCGGTAAAAGAAGTTACGTTTCTCTGTTGTATTCCCATTTGATGTTGTTGTTGTTGAAAAACAGACTATTTTTTTCAAAATTGTGACATTTAGCAGCCCATGGAGGGTTAACAAATGCTTAGAGGAATAATTTATCCAATCAACTGGTAATGTGACACCATGACCTATCAATGGCCATTTTCTCTTGAAAACCCTACCAGATGTTTGTAAAGAAATCCAGGGAAAACATAAATTTTTAAGCCTTTGATCGGTATCACTATTAACAACCACAAAATGGGTTAACGCTTGGTTTTTTGAATACCCTTATTACTTACAAAAATGGTCTTCGGTGAATTCCACTTCCAACAAAGGAGATTATGTTTATTTCTCAGGTACACGTTGGGTGATGTGCGTGCCTGAAAACAGCCCATTTCAACAAAATTACGATGCTTGGCAGCCTCTAGAGGGTTAATAAACGCTCACCGGAATATTTTGTCCATGCAACTTGTAATATCACACAAAGACCTGCGAGTAGTCAATTTTTCTTGAAAACCTACAGGATGTTTTTAGAGAAATCCACAGAAAATGGGAATTTTAAGATTTTAAGGGGTCTCTCTCTTTAGCCTTTCCAAAATGGGTTAAGACTTCGACTTTTGAATACCCTTACTACTTACAAAAATGTTTGCGTATAGATTGTGCGCTCGATAAAAGAAGGCATGTTTCTTTGTGGCGTACCCGTTGGTGTCCATAAACAGCCCTTTTAATCACAATTTTGACATTTAGCAGCCCGTGGAGGGTTAACAAATGCTCACCGCAGTATTTTGTCCATGCAACTTCTATTGTCACACCAAGGCCTGGGAGTGACAAATTTTTCTTGAAAATCTACAAGACTCGTTTAGAGAAATCCACGGAATACGCAAATTTTTGAGCTTTTTGGGGGCATTGCTGTTTAACCATGCCAAAGCGGGTTAACGCTTGGTTTTTTGAACACCCTTATTACTGACAAAAATGATCCTCGGTGAATTCCACTCCCAATAAAGGAAGTTATGTTTATCTCCCATGTATTGTTTGGGTGTGGTGGGGGCCTGAAACCGGCCTATTTCATCAAAATTTCGATGTTTGGCAGCCTGTGGAGGGTTACCATATGCATCGCCTGATATGTCGTGTGTATCAAAGGGCGTGTCACAGACAGGGCTAGCAGTTACGAATGTATAAAAAAAATCTACAAGACGTGTTTCGAGAAAGTGCCGATAAACCCCAATTTTGGCAGTTTTTTGCCAATTCTGACGAAACAAGGGTTAAATCGAAAATTCCGCTTCGGTACCTTTTTAGATTTTGTGCCCTCTATGCGTGTGCAAAATTTCATGAAAATCGGTTCGAAAATGGCTTCTGAATCGTACGGACAAAATGTGTGGAAAAAAAAAAAAAAAAAAAAAAAAACTCAAAAGAAAAAAAAAAAAAATAAATAATAATCCGTAGAAACACAATAGTCTTTTCCAGAGGGAAAAGCCTAAAAAAAAAAACAAAAAAATAATAATCCGTAGAAAAACAATAGTCTTTTCCAGAGAAAGCCTAAAAATAATAATCCGTAGAAAAACAATAGTCTTTTCCAGAGGGAAAAGCCTAATAATCCGTAGAAAAACAATAGTCTTTTCCAGAGGGAAAAGCCTAAAAAAAAACCAAAAATAATAATCAGTAGAAAAACAATAGTCTTTTCCAGAGGGAAAAGCCTAATGACTGAATTCTTGGAATTATCATTGTGTTATCAACCAAGAATTAACTGGATGGTATTTGGTACTTTTTGTTTGAAGTGGCGCGGATGCAGAGAAATTCTTGGGGATTCGTGCAACATCACTGGTCCAAATTGTGTCAGTAGACGGTTTGTTACCACAAACTGGACACTGATGGGCAGAGGAAGATAATTAATTGAATTATTGTGTTTAGAAAGAAGCACTTGATTGAACACAGAAGTGTAACTGAGTTGGAGTTGAATCGCATCCCATCCTCCACCACCAGAACTTGTGGGCTCAAATCTCGGTTTTAATACACTAAAAATCAGTCATTATAGCTACGAAATGTTAGATTTAGTATATATCTGGCATCTCAGGTTACAAAATTTACCGATCAGCAGTGATAATAACAAAAAGGGTTTTCCCTGGAATGAATTTATCAGATCCGCTCTGTATCCGCCATTACGATCAATTTTAGTAGTATGAGACAGATGGACCGTGCCCAGCTGGGGAGGTAATGGGGACCCGTAGGGGACCTATGAAGGGAAATGTGGAGGTAGAAGGAACGTAGTAGAAAAGGGATGGGTTGTACCTTGTTGGGGGAATAGGGGACCCACAAGCGGCCTCGGAAGGGAAAGGTGTGGGTGAGGGGAAGTGGTAGGAGAGGGATGGGTCGACCCTGTTTGGAGGTACTTCATGGGGACCCCGCAAGGGACCTAGGGAGGGAAAAATGGAGGGAGAAGAGAAGAAGAAGGAGAGGGATGGATCGTGCCTGTTTGGGGAGCGAATGAGGGACTCCGCAGGAGACGTAGGAAGGGAAAGGTGGGGGGGGGGCAGAAGGTAAATAGTAGGCGGTGTGGACCCCCAGTTTTAGAAACCACAGGTTTTTACGACAATTAGCCTCCTGTCCCCACCAGTCGCAATAGTCCCCACCAGACCCCACTAGTCCCAACCAGTCCCTCCAAATCACTTTATTTAGTTCGGATTTCTGAAGAATAATAATAACACATAAACAAGTCACCATACGATCAACAGACAGTTTCGTGTATGTAATGCATCCTAGCGATACACTGGGCTTTGACTGATACGGGATTAGATAAATGGTCGACGAAAGGGTCGTTATCAGAGATGGCTAGTAATCTTCCCGCAGTAGAGCTACAAATCAGTAGTACAGGTAAAGGCTGCAACTGGGGTTTCAGACTATAGCATTGAGTGATTACACCTTTCACCTTTCCCCCACCTTCCTCTTCCTAGGTGCCCTGTGGGGTCCCACATTCCATCCCCCAATCGGGCACGATCCATCCCTCTCCTACTAATTACCTTCTCCCTCTACATTTCCCTTCGTAGGTCTCCGCAGGGTCCTACATTCCCACCCCAAACCGCAGTGGCGTAGATAGCTTTTCGCTGGCGGAGGGGCAAGCCCAAAATTTTCCGACAGACCGAAAATTTACCGACAGTGTAACAACAACAAAAACCCAAACAGAAAGAATTTGTTGTTTACTGCAAATGTACTGAAAATTGGTCTTTTTTACCCAAAATTTACCCCAAATGGCATGTTTTTATCCCCAAAGCCAGCATTTTAATGTTATAAGGCAATTAGGCATAAATTCACCTAAAAATGGTCAAAGAAAATTTCCGCCACTGCCAAACCGGGCACGATCCATCCATCTCCTACTACTTTCCTTCTTCCTCCACCTTTCCCTTTCTAGGTTCCCTGTGGGGCCTTCATTCGCTCCCCAACCCGGACACGACCCATCCCCCTTCCTACTACTTCCCTTCTCCCACCACCTTTTCTTTCCTATGTCCTCTGCGTGGTCCCCCATTCCCTCCCCTAACCGGGCACGAACCATCCTACTACTCCCAGTTTTGCTCATCAATATGGCTTTCGAACCATGCAGGGATAACTGGGTGGATACTTAGGTTGAACGCTCACTTGCGTATTTGTTCGAAATCGATGTCTTTGGGTAAATCGTCGTTGACTAACACGCGTCATTCTGGCTTTTAGGTGCCCAAAGAGCGCGATGTAGGGTTGTGCTTCGTCTAGGCTCTGGAAGCTTGCCGGATAGCACGCCTTATTATTGGAAAAAGAGGATTCTCCAGAAACCCGGCCTCGTTTCCTCCCTCTCCTACTACATCACTTCTTACTCCACCTTCCCCTTTCTAGGTACTCTGCGGGATCCCTCATTCCCTCTCCATCCGGGCACGATCCATCCCTGTCCTACTACTTCCCTTCTCCCTCCACCTTTCCCTTCCTAGATCCCCTGCGGGGTCTCCATCTCCATTCCCTCCCACGGCCGGGCAAGATCCATCCCTCTCCTACTACTTCCGTCCTCCCTCCACCATTCCCTTCCTACGTCCTCTGCGGGGTCCCCATTTCCTCCCCAACCGCGTACGTTCCATCCCTCTCCTACTACCATCCACCTTTCCCTTCCTAAGTCTTCTGCGAGGTCACCATGAGATCTCCCGAACACGGTCGATCCATCCCTCTCTTATATCTTCCCTGCACCCTCAACCTTTTCCTTCCTAGGCTCCCTGTGGGGTCCCCCATTTTCTCCCAATCCGGGCACGATCCATCCTTCTCCTACTACTTCCTTTCTCCATCCACTTTTCTCTTCCTAGGTCACTGCGGGGTCTCACATTCTCTCCCCTCCTATACATCCCTCTCCTACTACTTACCTTAAATCTCCACCTTTCCATTCCTAGCTCACCTGCGGGGTCCCCCATTCCCTCTCCCAACCGGGCACGGTCCATTCCTATCCTACTACTTTCCTTGTCCATCCACCTTTCCCTTCCTAGGTCACCCAGAAAGGAGGCTGAAAGGATTTGCCAACCGATGTAGCCAGTGCATTCACCCTCCCTCTACTGCTAACGGTAACGTCCTGTAAAACCCTAGTTTCGGTATATGAGGCGAGGAGTGGTAGGAAGTAAAGTCAGTATTCGTCTACAAGTAGTGTTCAAAGTTATAGCTATAGAAGACGGTCTTGATTTTGTTTAGCGACACCTTCAACAGTCAGAACCATATTGTGTCGGGCAGTTGTACGAATGGAGAAAGCCGGAGTACCCGTAGAGAGCCACCGAGCAGCGGCGAGCATCAATCTGTCAGATTTTCCAACTTACTAACCCAATCATTTCCCGCACTTCGGGGATTAAGTCAATGTCATTTCCAACAATTCGTAATAAACGTGTCACCACGAGCATCGCTAATCTCTGTCGCAAAATGTTACGGTCTCGCCCCATCACCAGAATATCTAGCTTTGGCACTCACCAATGTATTGAGCATACATTTTAATAGTCTTGTTCAAACCTTACTTACCACAGTTGAATGTATGTGTGCGACCCTGACGTGGCAATTCGGGTTATGCTTTTTAATGTGTCCACAGGCTTTCCATTTAATTATTGAGACACTCTTGAAAAGTGGTTAATCAAGTCTTTGCCTCGAGTTTTAAAATATACGCCTCCCAGAAAATATATATTAATTTTGCTAAATGGTGTTTATGTGAATGTGTATGTACGCCAACAGAACGTCAAAAACCCGTTTTGCCACTGTTCCAAAACAATAAACCACGCATAACTGACTGAACATGAGGGTTTCCCGTAATTGAAGTGATTTCAATGCGCCGTCATAGGTCAGCGCTTTAACAAAATATTATTCTTTGCATTTATGGCCAGTACACTTCTGTTCCAGTTTTATACAAAATTCGTAATTAGTTGTTAGTCGAGTATGACCAGATTTTTATTGAAATATACTACTCTGTACATCAAACAAAGGGGATGTGTACGAATATACTTGGTAGATAATACCACACAATTCACCGTACTATAAAACTAAGCTATTTAAACCATTATTTAACCCTTTACCCAACGAATCGCCCGCATCCGCCCGCGTAATAAGTAAATTCCGCAGTTGAAAAAATATTATTTTTCAAAAAATTTCAACAAAACCATATCATGTGATCCCTCATTGGAACGAGCTCGTCGAGCTCGTTCCAACAAGGGGTCACATGATATGGTTTTGTTGAAATTTTTTTAAAAATTTAAAAAAATTATATTTAAAATAATAAATTTTGATATTGTCTGCGTTGGGTAAAGGGTTAAAATCTGAGATGGGATGTTGTTTTGTACATGACTGATAACAATAGAGACGAGCAGAAGTGTTAATGTTAAAACCAGTAGAAGTAGAAAACCAATTATAGTCGAAATAAGAAGACAAATAGTGCCGGCAGTGCAAGTGACAGTAAGCCCAGAAGCTGTCACAGCACTGACAAGAGAATAGCAGGCCTGTTGTTGTGATGGCACGCATCAGAAAACAGTAGTAATTAGAATTTTGAAACTGCATGGCAATTTCGAAATTTTTATGTGTAATGAATCAAAGGACCAGACAACGGACCAGATTTGAACATGACATATAGGCGCAAACAAATTTCGAACTCGATACCTCGAACCGTCTGCGGGAGTAGCGATTTCAAGAATTTTCTTTGAAGAACGTCGTCAGATTTTTTACCTTTTAGGTCTCCCGAACCCGAAAACGTACCCCAACCATTTTCGGACGGAATATACTAGACAGAAAGATGCATATAACGAAAAAACTCCGAACTCGATAGACCAAGCTCTTACGGAGGAGTAGCGATAACAAATACTTTGTAATAACACTTTTGGCCGGCCGCTCATTTGTCGCGGTTCTCGGGTGAGAAGGCCTTGGTTACCCCTGTACTCCCAACCGCCTCCCCGTACCCACGCTTCTTCTCTCCTCCCAACACTCGGAGACGAACTTCTTGATAACATCCATTGCCCCATTCTTCCCAATCTCTCCGATTAGCATATTAATCCTCTCCTTTGAGTCTCTCACTAACCACATGTCCTTCATTCTCCCATCCCACTTCCCCATTACACTCCCAGTGAATCTTATTCTTTTAAATAGGTATTTTGGGCATTCTAGTATTCTAGTCTCCACCACGCCTAAATTACACATCTGACACTCCTTTTCACTGTTTTTCCCAATATTTCCCCTCAGCTCCAGGGACCGCGACCTCAGCTTGAACAACAGTGACCCCCCAAAGGTGCCATCAAGGTTCTCTCCAAAACCAGACTTCGCTTTATTACGCAGGCCACCCAAAGACCTCTTTGATTTGACCCCCTCTCGCCAATTACGGTTAACATCTTCCATGACCCTTTCTCTGGCGATTTTTACCCTGGTTTGCCCCAACGTCTAGGTCCGAGATCTCCAATGAGTAGTTCTCTATTAGCTCCCTCACTTGGACCATCTACCCTGTCTTTGTATTTGAGTTGAAAATACTCTGGGACATTACTTTACACCATCGGCTGGCGGGGAGATTTACCAAATAATTAAGATAACCGAGTTTCAATAAGTCCATCCTGTCCTTGATCATCATCCACCCAAGCTCACCCCTGATAACTTCTAGCGTGAAGAGCGTTATATGCTAAGGTAAAATTTTTCAACCCATATCATCTCTCGAATCGAAAGTCTGACCCTCCCCATTTTTGGGACAAAATCGTCGCTACGTATAGGCGAACATGGTGCAAAAAGTCCAAACTCGATACCTCAAACCGTTCTAGAGCAGTTGTGATAACAAGTATTTTCCATAAGGGGCGACGCCAAATTTTCGACCTGTGCCGATCTCCCGAACTAGAAGTCGGACCCCTACCATTTCTGGACTGAATATGCTAGACATATGGGCGCACGTAATGAAAAGGGCGCAAACTCGACAGGTTAAGCATTTCCGGGGAGTAGCTAGCAAACATTTCATGTAATGAGCCTTAAACGCTATGGTCAAAATATTCAACCCATAGTATCTCCCGAACCGGAAGTCTGATCCTCACTATTCTGCACCGTATCTACCCCGCGTACAGGTGTACATAATGCGAACGTCCGAACTCGATATCCCAAGTCATTCCGGAGGAGTTAGAAACACGAAATGTCAGAAAAAGAGAGTTGGTGACGAAGGTAAATGCCGTTGCACGAAATTCGTAATAGCCCCAGCTGGTCCAACGCCACAAGGGCTATCACCCCTGCAAATTTCAAGGCTGTAGGCCTTGCCGTTCTTGAGATCTCAATAATGAGTAGTAGCAGAAAATCATAATAAAAACGAAAACTGCAATTATAATATACTTCCATGTTAACATTTAACTAGTAGTGTGGTATGGCTTGGAGACAGAAACGGCAGTGATTAAGTAATCACCAGATAGTTTTGAAATTGCAAAGCGAATTTCCAGCGGTCATCCAACGAAGAACGGTCAACGCCTAAGCGCCCAACAATGAGGGGATGTTGTCTGTCGCCCTTTTAAGTACTAAGCCAGGATGTTGTCTGTCGCCCTTTTAAGTATTAAGCCACTCAATGAAGCTTACCCCGTCGCACGTTTTTAATGAAAATGTTCAAAATAGGCTAAACTTTGAAGTGCGTAAAACGTCAAGATGATAGCAAATCTAAAAAGAACAAGGCCACCGTCAGGCGTGGGCTGTGTCCCTCGACAGCAAGTTCTTAAATTGGAAATATTTTCAAAGTCGAACATAAGGAAAAAGTGCCATAACTTAGCTTCAATTGTTCGGACTGAACCCAAATTCGAACTTGGCCTGCGTATTCATGAAACTTATGTACAAAATTTGGTGTTGATTCAATAATTCAAATTAAAGTTATCAGCCGGACATCCAATTTTCAAAGTCAAAAATGGAAAAAGGGCCATAGCTCAGCCAAAATTGGTCGGACTACCCCACAATTCGAACTTGACCTGCGTATTCTTGAGACAAACCTATGTTCAAAAATTTGGTGTTGATTCAATAACTCAAACTGAAGTTATCATCCGGATACCACATTTCCAAAGTTGCGAAATTGGGCGGAAAAGCATCGAAAAAGGGGTATAATTCCCAGCAAAAATTATCGGATCCAAAAATTATCGGATCCAGCCGATATTAGGAATTCCTCTAATCGTTGGGGTAAGAGACGTATACACCAAATTTGATTTTGATTCGATGGCAGAAACTTTAGTTATCACTCCGTACGTACGTACGCACGTACGCACGCACGCATCTGATTACAATAGTCCTCCGACAAAATGTTTGTCTGGGGACAAAAAAACAGGTATCTCTTAATTTTTTAGCTCTATAGCACAGTGGCGTAGATAAAGGGGGGGGGGCGGAGCCCCCCCCCCCCCCCCCCCACCAGAAGTTTTGTCGGAAATTTTTTGGGACCATTTTTAGGCGAATTTATGCCTAATAACATTAAAATGCTGGCTTTGGGGATAAAAACATGCCATTTTGGGTAAATTTTGGGTAAAAAAGACCAATTTTCAGTACATTTTCAGTAAACAACAGATTCTTTCTGTTTAGTTGGGTTTTTGTTGTTGTTACACTGTCGGAAAATTTTCGGTCTGTCGGAAAATTTTGGGCTTGCCCCTCCGCCAGCGAAAAGCTATCTACGCCACTGCTATAGCATACTAAACATACTAAAATTTAAAAAACTCGGACGCATTTTAATTTTTTTACCATTTGACTCTCTATGACGTTTCCTCGGCATTCGATTATAACGGTTGAGAATTTTCTTGAACAGCACCATATTTTAGAAATAGTTTCCTGCAGAGATTATATTCCCGAAAATTCGAAAGGCTAAGGCTCAAAATTATGTTGAAAATAAAAGGTGTGGAATAACAAAAAACGTAAAATTGGCATAGTAGGCATCGGGTGTGTCAAATTGAACTGAAAACTTAGGGTTAACAACTTAATATGGTCACAAATAGGTGTGGTAGATTTCATGTTACAAGTGTTTCCTGTATTAATATGGCTCAATTGGACTCAAGAACGTAGGGATTTTAATTGAGAACAGAGAAAAAAGACAAATATTTAACGTGACGAAAACGCGTCAAAATGGCGCCAAATCGAAAATAAAAAAAACACCTATCTCCTAATATTTTGAGCTCTATACGGTGTACTAAAATTTCAGAAAACCTGACATATTTTAATTCTGGGCCACATGACCCTCTATGACATCACCTCAGCGTTTGGATTTTACTGTTGAGAATTTCCTAGGAGGGCAGAACATTTTTAAATATGTTTTTTTTTTTTTTGTTTTTTTTTTTGGGGGGGGGAGGGTTACAGTTCCAAATTGGAAAGGGTAGGGCGGAACATGTGGTTGAAAGTAAATGATATAGAAAAATGCGTAAAATTGGCACCGTTGGCATAGGGTGCATAAATTTAAAAAAAAAAAAAAAAAAAAAATAACATTGAACAATTTCAAATATGTAGAAAACAGTGTTTGAATTTTGGTAGCTGTATCTTTTATAAATATGGAGTTACATGAATCGAAAGACAGCGTTTTTAATGGAATATGTCAAAAATAGGCTAAACTTTGAAGTCACGTAAAAACGTCAAAATGCCGCCAAATCGAAAAAACAAAAAAAACAGCTATCTCTTAATTTTTTAGCTCCACAAAATACTAAAACTTCCGAAAAATCCGCCGTATTTTACTTTTTAACCATATGACTCCCTATTTCAGAGAGATAAATTTAAAAATGAGCTGGAATTTGCTTAAAATCCGACGCTTTACAATGAAGTATTGAAATTCCGAAAAGTAAAACCGGATCGATCAACTTTAAATAACAGGAAATGTACAACTATTTCTATCCCCCTAGATGCGCGTGCGTGAAAACAGAGCTATTTTCTGTATCCAATCTACTACAGCGGTCAATGGGAGAAAACAATAAAAACAATAAAACTTCATTTTTCATCCAAATGTGCTTTTCAATAAAATGTGCATACATATGATGAAATAGTTTAGGATATCCTCTTTAACCCTTTACTCAACGTAACGATCAAAACCGGCCAGCGTTATTCACAAAAATCTCCAATTAATTTTCATTATTTTTTTTCATTTTTTGTCTCAAAAAACATAGGTTATGACCCCTCTTTGGAACGAGCTCATCGAGCTCGTTCCAGTGAGGGGTCATAACCTATGTTTTTGAGACAAAAAAAATGAAAAAAAATAGTTATTCAAGAATTTTTTTGCAAGTGTCGTCTGCTTTTTATGTTAGGTAAAGGGTTAAAGTGATGTTAAATACTTATTGCTAGACAAAATTCTTCATGCTTCCACTTTTGTTTTAAATTTCTTATTTTATCTGTGTGCATTTCCTTATGAATTAATGAAAAAAGGCTGATTGGGGTAGTTTTAAAGTTAAAAAAAATATTAACTATCAATAGCACGCATTCTGCGTACATCATTCGGAAAAAAGAAAACTTTAAATTATTTGATTCTATAAAAATATTTCATTTATGGTTTTGTTTTAATGTTTCCATTTCACTTTGAAAATAGTGATTTTTATATTTCTGCGAGTTCAACAGCTAATAATGTCTTCACTGACTTGAAAGCTCTATCATTTCTAATGACTTGCCAATAAAATTGTTTAATTTTGCATTGAACACAATGTATGTGATTTTAACAAGTTAGAATTAATAACTTTGCTGACGGTACAGATTTCGAACAATTGGATTGACTTGAAGTTGACAGCTAATATGAAAACCTTTGATATGTATGACGTACGAACAGGATCATAAATCAGTGAATTAAGCATGATGCTAAAATAAAGAGGATGATACTCAATTAATATTGTATGATACCCAAATAATATAGTATTATACTGAAATAATTCAGTATCATACTCAAATAATTGAGTATCATACTTACTTATTTATGCAGCATTTATGAAATCATACCAAATAATATAGAATCATACCAAATTATTAGAGTATCGTACTAAAAAAACAATTATGACCCTCCCGTACGTGAACCTGATTTCAGTATCATGCTATTTTATTTATGCTGCATTCATGAAATCGTGCACAATAATATAGTATGATTCTAAATTAACTGAGTATCATACTAAAATAATTAAGTATCATACACAAATAATATAGTATGATTCTAAATTAATTGAGTATCATACTAAAATAATTAAGTATCATACACAAATAATATAGTATGATTCTAAATTAATTGGGTATCATACTAAAATAATTAAGTATCATACACAAATAATATAGTATGATTCTAAATTAATTGAGTATCATACTAAAATAATTAAGTATCATACACAAATAATATAGTATGTTGCTAAATTAATTGAATATCATACTGAATTAATTCAGTATCATACACAAATAATATAGTATGATGCTAAATTAAATGAGTATCATACAGAATTAATTCAGTACCATACACAAATAATATAGTATGATGCTAAATTAAATGAGTATCATACAGAAAACCTGTCAATCAACACATTCTAACCAATCAGTGGCGCCGATACATACACGCTAGATTTTCTGGCGCCACATTTAAATAACACGATAAGCAAATGGAAGACCGATATAAAAAATGAATCTGGGAGGTTTTCTTGAAGGCGCTCCGCAGTATCGCGTCTACAGTAACCCGTACTTTACAGTCCTCGATCAACGAAGCATCTGTTTCAACAGCAAGTATGAGACTGGAAGCTTTAGCAAGAAATGTGAATATAATGGTTGCGAGGTTCCCGGAATGTTCAGCCCTCTTACCAGTATTAACAGAGGCTGTGCAGATTGTTGAAGAAATGAAAAGGTAAGAATAAATCTTCGAAAACACCACGTTTTGGAAAATTGAAACGATCTCATCGATCAAAATATGGCAAGACGCGACACCTTGAAGGGGGGTGGTGGTGGGGGAGTGGGTGGTTGGTGGTGGTGTAATATGTACACTGTTTGAAACAAAGCAATGGGCGAGAACATGGATGTTACGACGGGGGGGGGGGGGGTCTCACGCCCCGCCAACACAAAATCCGGACACAGGTTTTGAACGTTTAGAAGTTCCCGCGGGACATGTCAAATGCTGAAACTTCACCCTGCAAAGTGAGTAGCTGTCATAGTAATTAGAGTCAAACACTCGTTTTAATTTTCCTTCTTCCAGTAAAAATTTAGCCTGAGAAAGTTTCCTGAAAATTTCGTGCGGTTGAAATTTTGCAACACTTAGAACACTTGAAATATCAGTCGAAAAATTATATCCCAAAGATTGGGGGTGGGTGCGCTTAACGCAAATTCATCTCCAATCGTTGGAAATTTTGTCTGGCCCGGGTTATGGGGGGGGGGGGGGGCGGGTGCTGTTTAAAAGTTTGAAGATGACAATATTCTCCACCGAAGACCCACTAAACACCCTGTAGCCACACCCAGATGAAGATTCAATGATGGGTTATATATTTATTTATTTATTGGTGTTTAAGGTAAAATATTTCTGCACAATGGCTAATCGTGACCATGACAGTTTTACGGCTGGAAGAGATTGATGGAGAGAACCACTGATCAATGACAAGTAACTGACAGCTCTCAAGCAATCAAACTCCACACAAGCAGAATTCAATTCAATTCACTTTATTTCACAGAATACAAATACAGTACGTTTTAAGAGAAAATGATGTTACATGATTTGAGAAATGAGTAGATGTATACTGTGGGGAATGACATAGTCTCGCGACTGTCTTCCTGCCATCCCCTCGAAAAAAATAGAAAAAAAAACATGGCATATAAAACAAAAATTAAACAAAATATAAATGTCAAATACGGCGAATGACAATTTTTTAGAAGAAAGGTAGATCTGGATAATAGATGGTTAAATTGAATAGTTCAGAACAGTGTTGGTTTATTTTGACATTTAACTCCACTGTTAGATTAGTTGTTATTCTGACCTTGTGATTAACTTTGTTTCCAACATGAAAAATAAATTTCTTTATTCCTCTATTTTAGTAATACGGATTAGGATATGTACAGTTGCACAAACCATAGACATTTGGGGACGGGAAAAGTAAGACCCCCCCCCCCCCCCCCCCCCCCCCCCCCCCCCAGATACGAACTAGTTATGTGAGCAGTCGGAACATCTCGGATTTGAGTAATTTATGTTGTCACTATAAGCGTTTATGAACTGATTGGTCAGTGTTTTTTTAAATAACACGCGGGGGAGGAGTTTTAATCTTGAATCTATGTCATTCCATAATTTCGGGAAAGAGAAGTAGGGAAGAACGGCTGAGAACTGAGTGCGGGGTTTGTGTGTGGTTAGATTCCCACATTGTCTGGTATTTATGCCTAAAGGGTTTTCGTACACTTGGAATGTATTATTAAAACTGACAGGGAGAGTTTTTTGAGTCCAATCGTAGATGAATAGTAGTGAATGTAATTTGTAAAGATCAGTGAATTTAAGAATTTTCAAATGTTTAAAGAGAGGATCGGTATGAGAGTTAAACTTTTTATTTGCTATTATACGCACTGCTTTTTTCTGCAAATTCAGAATTAGTTTTGTTGCAGGTGTGTTACCCCATACAGTGATTCCATAAATTAAGTGGTTTTGAAATAACGTAAAATAGAGTACACGTAAAGTGTCAACTGGCAAATTTTTTTTCACTTTATTCAGGATTTTATACGAACAGCTACCACGTGGTGATTAAATTTGAGATTTTCATCTATGTTAACACCTAAAAATTTTACTGATTTCATTTCACGATCATTACCTGCTACTGTGATGTTTTTATTTTTTATTAGTATTTGTGTCTGTACATGGCTATAATTATAATTATCATTTGGTGGATGAAGAAGTAAAGCATTGGTTTTGTTAGCATTCAGTGAAAGCTTATTGGCAAGACACCAGTCATTGATTTTCGTTAATTCACCGTTTGTCCTCTCAGTCAATAAGTTAAGATTATTTCCTGATGTATAAGCAGTTGTATCATCCGCGAAGGACAAAACATTCATATCAGTCGACTGGGATAAGTCATTGATATATAGAACAAATAACAGTGGGCCGAGTATAGAACCTTGGGGAACACCGGTCATAACATTTTGCAGATCGGAGGATTCATTCGTAAATTGAACAAATTGAGACCTTCCTGATAGGTAGTTTTGAAACCAGGCATTTGCTATGCCCCTAACTCCATAATGCTCGAGTTTACGCGCGAGTATTTCATGGTCGATGGTGTCAAATGCTTTTGAGAAGTCAAGGAATATGGATAAGGTGCAGTCCTAGCTTACTTTGTTGTTCGTTGTTGAAACGTAATTGATAAGATGCATTATCGGGTGAAAAGTTGAATGGCCCCTTCTGAAACCAAACTGGAAATTGTAGATTATGTCATTTGCATCTAAAAAGTCCATTAACCTTTTGTGCATTAACTTTTCCAGAATGTTAGAGAAAGAGGGGAGGATACTTATAGGCCTGTAATTTGCAAAGGACTGCCTATCTCCAGTTTTAAAAATTGGTATTACTTTAGCAATTTTCATTTTGGATGGTACAACTCCTGTTAAAAATGAAGCGTTAAAGATATGTGTCAAGGGAACGGCCATCTCATGAATTATGCCTTTAAGTAGTTTGGGGGAAATGTTATCCAGGCCAGTGGATGTTTTTGTAGGCAAGGATCTAACTACGGATATTGTGGTAATGCCACATCGAAAATAGATAGAAAGTATGAATTACCTTTGATGACTTGATCCTGATCTCCAACAGAGTCCATGAAGGAAACGTCTTGCTGCTGCAGCTGGTTGAAATCAAGAGATGGTCTTCGTGGAGCATCAAGGGAGAGCAATCGATGGAGGTGTTCTTCCGATGTCCAGAGCAGGTGCTAGAAGAGGACATTCACCAATACTCCATTCTCACCCCCGCACTGGCAACTCGTACCACACTCCTCCTTTGCCTATAAAAGTTTGTCATGTGGTGATTAAAACTGTATTGAGATGGTAATAATAGAAATTTAGAATGTTTGAGGGAAGCAAGAAAGCAAACTACCTTCCTACTAGACTAAATGTGGATAAATGGGTGTTGACAAGAAAGCAGATTACCTTCCTATCAACTTTACATTATTCTGTAATTCTCACAAGAAAGCTGATAACCTTCCTGTCAGTATAATTCCAACATTTCGTTTACTGAGGGAAAGTTCCTGTCTTTCCAACAATTGAGAAAAACATTTTTTACACTTTTATACATTTGTACATATCTACAAAAACTCTGACAATTCATGTTTTAAAGTCTGTATAATTTCCTGACATTGCTAATAGTAATTTCCAGCAAATCAGGCAAGGGTATTTTTCTGCAGCCTGCCATCAATTTTGCAGTTTTAATTACACTCCAAGGAGTACTAAACTTTTCAGGGGTAGTTGGTAAATAAGGAGCATCTGATTCTAAAAGGAGACGATCCAACTTTGCTTTCGTTGAAGCCTCTTTAGTGAGGGTGTCCTAAAAAGCTTTACATGTAAAGCCAAAGTACACATTTGGTAGAACTCTTTGCCAGTGATTTAATTCATCAACGTTTCCCATGAAACAATGACGATGGATTGGCAATGAAGTGAGATCTAGATCTGTCAATATTTTTAACAAATCAGCCGCAGCGTTTCCAGTATGATGATCACGGCAGTGTAGAATCAATGGTTTTTGATATTTTTCAGCTAATGGTAGAATTCGATTCAAGAAAGACTTTTGAGCTGCTATTTTCATGGATCTGCAGTGTAATTTGTCCCAACATGTTGGCTTACAACGACAAGATGTGGTGTAGTCCAACCCAACCTCTCCTAAAGCAATTATTTTATCATTTTTCAGCTTCTCTTCCAATTTAACAGAAAAGGACTCAACTACACCGGGAACCAACAAATGGGGGTGAATTCCTAATGACATGAAGATTCTGGAATCTCCAGCAATAATTGAATCAATGTATGGCCAGGATTGTGGGAAAACAAAGTTGGATATTGCCCATTTTAGTGTAAATCTTTCTCCGTTAAAGGTAGATTCAAATTGTTTTAAACTTGTGCAATTACTCTTCTTGAAAAGTTGATCGAGATGGCAATGAGAATCTACAAAGTTTAAATTTTGATCTTCCAGAGTTGTTACATGAATTATTTCTATACCTGTATAAGTAAATTCAGTGAAGAGATTCTTTAACTGGGTTAGTAACTGTTCTTCAAGATTTAAATTAAAAATGAGGTTGCAAAGAATTCTCCAATGCATTACACAGATTATAAAGTTTGGTGGAGAAAGAGAGAATTGATGTTCCTGTACAGACTGTTCAGTGGAATACTCCGTATATTTTTTCATGAAACTTCTTTCCTCATTACTAAACTCTACATTTGACTTTTCATAAGCAGGGAAAAGACAGTTGTTAACAATATATTGTAATAGTTCTGACAGGTTGTCCAAATGTAAGAGGTTACAGAAAAAATAAAATAAACCATTCATGAGGTGAAACCACCGTTCAACTGTACAGTCTGTATCGGGACATGTAATTGGTGTTTTGTGCCAGCAAGCAGTGTGGAAGGCTAGAAACCATGGTAAATGGTCTTTTAAAACATGTCGCTTCAAATGAGCGGTTTTAGCAGGGCACAGTTGACAAACTTTCATTTTTCTTTTATTTTTATTTGCAGGCGTTTCTACATGTGTTGGTGCAACAGTATTGACGCTTTGAGCAACTGTGTCATGCGAGCCTTCACCAAAGTGTAAAGAGGGAATACTTTCATTTTGAATTGCCTTTGCTGACTCTCCAGTTATACAGTCTGATTTACTGACATGTGTGGAAGGGCTATCTGTTGCTACATCGAACTCATCCAAGTTATTAGCATCATCAGGATTGAAAACGAATTCATCAAGATCCATTTCTAAAACATGAATATAATAAGGCTTACTTGTATTTACAATAAAATTAACTAAAATAGTACTGTTCATTTTTTTTTTATATTTTACAATCAATCCAAGAAACGTGCAGGTTTATGGATTTTCCTGCCAAATGAAGAGACTGGTATCTCTTTGAAGAGTTTGGGCAGAATATTTTCATCTAAGAAAGTAAAGCTATCAGGCTCAGAATCAGGGTCAATTTTGTAATTCGAATCTGACAATTCATTTCCCTGAGCTGCTGCAACAAGACTATCTGAAGCGTTTACCAATACATTTTGAATGTCTGAAGAGCATGATTTGTCATGGGGGCTCTCATTCGTTGAGCTTGCTAATGCTCCATCATCAGAATCTGCTACCGACACTCCATTTGAGTCAGCAAAAAGTTCCGACCCCCGAAAATGGATGTGTTTGTTCGGCATCAGAAGTTGATACCACTTCACCACTAGAGTCAGTGAAAGGTTCCGACCCAGATGATGCAGGTACTGATAGACCAGAAGCAAGATCACAGCTTTTAGAATTTGAATCTTTTTCAAAGAAATTGTGTCGTAATCGACGTAACCACAAGGGTAAAACTCTATCTTGGCAACACTTCAGGCAGTCATGATGAAGAAGAGATATTCCTTTCTTGCCTTGGACTTTGTACAGGGGTGCCTTTTCCTCAAGTATTAAAAATGGGCCCACCCATGGTGACCTTAATTTTGAGCTCACACCAATCTTTGTTGCAGAATTACGTTTATAGACAATGTCACCAGGTTCAAAGTGTTTTTCATTAACCCGTAGATCATAATTTCTTTTTTGTCATTTCTGATATTGTCCAAGGTTATTGCGGGCACATTTATGGGCCTGGCCTAATGCGGCCTCAATTTCCTTTACCCATTCTGCAGGAGTTGAATTGTGAGGAAAATTTTCACCAAACATTAAATTTACTGGCTGAATGAGTTCACGACCGAACATCAAACAATTTGGTGTGTACCCTGTGCTGCGATTAACAGTTGCATGTAACGCCATAGCCAACAAAGGCAAGTCTCTATCCCAGTTTCTGTTTTTATCTTCAAGGAAACAGCAGATCATCTGCAAGAGTGTTCGATTATAACGTTCGACCTGACAATTTGCAGATGGATGGTATGGGGTGGTTCTTTTCTTTGCAATTTCTAATAAATTACAGAGGGACTCAAACAAGTGACTTTGGAAATTACTTCCCTGATCTGTTAGAATTTCAAGGGGACATCCAAAAGTAACAATGATGTGAACCAAAAATTTCTGTGCTACACTGACAGCACTCTGATCAGGGAGAGCAGCAAATTCGACCCACTTTGTAAATTGATCCACCATTACAAGTACATATTTGTTTCCATTACTGCTTTCATTAAAAGGTCCAAGGATGTCTAAATGGACCCTTTCCATTGAAAAACCTGCATGAAATGATTTGAGATGAGCTCTAGGATTGATAGTTGCCTTTTTGTTAGCATTACATACTGGACATGTTTTCACGTAATCCTTACCATTTTCAGTCATACCGCACCAATAAAAGGACTGTTCAAGTCTCGCAAGAGTCTTGTCCTGCCCTAAATGTCCACTACTTTTTAAGTCATGACACATGAAAAGAACCTTTTCTTTCAAAGCATCAGGGACCACAAGAATCAGACAGTTTTGGTCATTTTCAACCCAGTTATAGTAAAGAACACTCTGTATGAACTTTAATTGAGACTTACAAAGCCACATGGTTCGAACGTTTGCGCTGCATAAATGAAGTTCAGCCTCTGAAGGAGAAATGCCATCTTGTAACCAATTTATTATTACATTCAAATCAGGGTCTTGCCACTGAATCTCTTTTAACTGCTTGTGTGTGTATGACTTGAACCATGTACCACTACTAGAATTCACATCACTTAAAAAAGATTCATCAACCCGAGCTGAATCAACCTGAGAATTTATGACTCTAACAGCTAGGGGAATTACGTCATCCACATCATCCTGAAAATGAGACCATTGAGAATGAGCTCAACAACAGTAGTCACAGCCTTTGCATGGTAACCTTTCCAATTGAGATCCAGCATTAAAACAATCACAGTCCAGAATTTTTGAGGGAATTCGAGACAGCGCGTCAGCATTAATATGCTTTTTACCATCCTGGTGAACAATCTGCATATCAAACTGGGACAATTCCTCCATCCATCTAGCTAACTGTCCTTCTATATGTTTGAAACGCATAAGCCAAACAAGACTATTGTGATCAGTTCTTAAAATGAAAGATCGGCCCAAAAGGTAATGTCTAAAGTGACGACAGAATTTCACTATGGCCAATAACTCTTTCCTAGTTGTGCAATACTTGCGCTGTGGTTTCAACAGTATATGACTGGCATAAGCAATGACTCTTAATTTACCATCCTGTACTTGTGACAACTCGGCAGCTATCGAACAATCTGAAGCGTCAGTATCAAGGATGAATAACCCACTGGGAGAAGGATAAGACAAGACAGGTGGATTTGTTAACATTTCCTTAAACTTTTCAAAAGCTATTTGATGCTTGTCTTCCCAAAGATACTCTTTGCTATGTGCTAGTTCAAATAAGACAGCTGATAATTGAGCAAAATCTTGCAGGTGATCACGATGATAGTTGATGAAACCTAAGAAAGACTGCAATTGAGTTTGATTTTCAGGAGTTGGCCAATTTGACACTGCTTCAATTTTATCCCTAGAAACAGAAACTCCCTGACCACTAACTGTTTTCCTAGGAACTCTACTTCTCTTTTGAACAAAGCACATTTTCGGGGTTTCAACTTTTACCCATGCTCCTCAAATCTTATCAACACCTTTTCTAGGTTAAAAAAGGCATCGTCGAAATTTTTGCCCAGAACAATTATATCGTCGAGATAAACTAAAAGAATTTGCCAGTTGAGCCCTCGGAGCACAAGCTCCATAGCTCTTTGAAATGTACTTGGCGCATTACACAAACCAAACCCCATTCGGGTATGCTCAAAAAGGCCATAGCGTGTGACAAAGGCTGTTTTCTTAATTGCTTCCTCTGATATGGGAATCTGATAATAACCAGAGGCCATGTCAAGGGTTGAAAAATATTCCGTACCATACAAAGTATCCAAACAATCCTCAATATTTGGAAGTGGGAAGCAGTCTTTGACAGTACACTCATTCAAGACCCTATAATCGACGCACCAGCGAACAGACCCATCTTTTTTTACGAACAAGAACTGGTGCGGAAACCCAACAAGAAACCGATGGCCTAATAACACCAGCGTCCAACATTTTTTGTAGATGTTCTTTCTCCTGATCCTGAAAACCAAGAGGGGTACGTCTAATTTTATGCTTTACAGGAGGAGCTGAACCTGTATCAATATCATGCACAATTCCACTAATGCAACCAATGTCAAGGTCATGTTTAGCAAATACCCAAGAATAATTTATAAGAAGTTTTCCTAACTTGATTGCCTGACTAGTTTTCAAACTGACTACAGTTTTCAAAAATAACTCTTTTAAGTGATTGGGAACTTCAAGTTTAACCATTTCCAACTCATTAAACAAGGAACCATTTTCAGACTGGACACCAGCCATTCTGATATCAACTTCATAACTCTTTTCTGCAATGGGTTCAGAAACGGCGTCAATTTCTTCAGCATTCCCTACATGCAACCCTCGCTTGAAGTGAACAAAATGTTTACCATCATTGAGGACATTCACAAAAACTTTTGTGCCTCGACCAACTGTTGCAGATATAAGTGTTCCCTTATGCTGAATTTTTGGTTCAATTATAAAATCACTAGGCAAAGAACCATTCATTTTTAATTCCACAGACCCAATTGAATTTGGTGGAATGGTAACACCTTTTTGTACTGTAGCTTGAAATACCTTGATCTCAGAATTTTTATTTTTTTTGAATGAAGCGTTTACTTCTTCTCCAGAAACAGTGACGACATTATTTCTCAAATTTACAATGCACTTATTTTCAACAAGAAAATCAAGACCAAGGATTACCGGATCAGAAATTGGGGCAACACAAACATCCCATTTAAAAGAATTAGAGCCAATACTAATTTCAACATTCTTAAATATTTTTCCAAGAACAGGTTGTTTGGAAATTCCATGCAGTTTTACAGATTTTGTAGGCAGTAAATTTGGACAATGTTTTTTAAACAAACTTTCACTAACCAAGGTTAACATAGCGGCAGTATCTACTACTGCCAATGTGGGCTGATTAAAAATATTTACATTCAGCACTAAACTAAAACCATCAACTTTTTGTACAAAAATTTCCTCATATGAATTATCAGATTCTGCACATGATTGTTGACCCTGAGTTATCTGGACCAAGTTTGGGGTCAATTGCTTGGCCCTGTGCCATTTAAATTTTCTTTCTGTATGTCTCTTTCGGGAGACCTAGTTGAGTTGTTACCCTCTCTGGGGGGGGGGGGGGGGGCAGGAATGTTTCTAGAATACTGAGTGGGAGAAGTATATCTTGGTGTTGGCCTGAATGATAATTTATGTTGTGGAGAGAGAGAACGAGATCTGCCAAAAGTATTATCTGGAGATGACCAATGGACATTTTGACTGAAATTTCTAGTGTTACCTGGGCTACCTTGATTCAAAGGAGGATTCCTGTCAAAACTGTAATTAGCTGATGAAGGACTTTGTTTTTTTTCATAAACAGCAGCTGATAAGGACTTAAGCATATGTTTAATTTCTTTGACTTCTTCCTTCAAATCCGAGACAAGAGTATTCCGTTGAGGTTTTTCATTATTTTCCTCGGCACTTGACTCATTTGATGCGAAAGAAACTTGTCTATGAGCATAATTTGAGGCCCTATAGCCGAAAATGTCCGTTGGTTAGCCAGTGAAGCTTTTACATATTTTAAAGCTTTATTTACAGTTTGGGGATTTTTTTCCATAGCCATTTTTGCTGCCTCTTTCTCCCTACAACCCCTTAAAAAACATTCGGTGGAAATCTGATCAATGGTTTTTTTGTTGGCATGTTTAAATCCATCAATTGCCATAAAATGAACCCTTTGAGAAAATTCTTCCAAATTTTCGTCATCTTTTTGACACATGAACTGTACCTGCCTTCTGGCAGCAACAGGTTCATCTTTAAGGCAGAATCTTTCTTTAAGTTCTTTTTTTATTTTTTTGTAATGCTTGCCCAAATGTAAAGCTCTCGCATATTCAAGGGCAGTACCCGAGAGACAGTCAATTAGCCTTTCATTTTTTTTCTTAGTACTCCATTTTCTACGTTTTGCAATTCGCTCAAACTGATATATAAATGGCTCCCACTTTAAAATGCTGTCTCCTGTAAAAATTAACATTTTGGGGCGATTTGGGCTTTTACTATGTTTTCTATACCTACGAGATCTGTTGGAATTGTAATCTGGAGAATCAGAATCAGAACTGTCTGAACAGTCATCCGACAATGAATCAAATTCAGTGTCACTGTCTGAATGGCTAGAAGAACTGGAATAAGACCGTTTGTGTTTGTGATGAGATCTGCTCCTTCGAGAGGAGGACTTGTGAGGTGAGTCAGTACTAGTACTTGCAAATAAACTTGTTTTTGTTGAATCACCTTGATCATGTATTTCAAAGTCAGATTTGGTAGTTTTAGGGGTGCTATTTGAATTTTTTCGATGATGGCCATCTGCTGGAATGGCATCAATAATTCTTGACAAGTGGGGATCAGCATAAGCATCTGCAGCTGAATTGCTGAGTTTACGGCTTGTCAAGTCTAAATTTTCTTGTTTTTTCCCTTTTCAATTCAGACAACAATCTTATCATATTCTTGATTAAATTCCCATAGTCTACTATGTATCTCCCTAGTAGCGTCTTGTTTTACCCTTTCCATTTCCCGATCTTTGATTTTAAGCCTGGTTTGTAAAATTTTATTTTGTGCAACAGAGGCCTGAAATTTTCTAGTCCAATTTTCATCATTTTGAGTTAACATCTGTTCTAATTTGTCCAACCTTGACTTCATTGTGTTTAACTCTGGGTTGTTAACAGGCTCTTTTAAACTCATTTTTTCTTGGGCTAGCCACTCAGCCCATGTTTCTAATGGAATTTCTGTCTCTCTAATTACGTCTTGCAGATCCAGTTGTTTTTTTTGTTCTCTACATTTTATTATTTTTTCTGATTTCATTTGCCCAATTCCATGTAATTTTTTTAATTCATCTGCAGTGGCTGTTTGTATATAGATGGTAGTCATTTTGAAATAAAGTAAATAAAAAAATAATTTCTATTTTATTTAAATTGAAAGTGAATTGTGTTTAATTATGATTCATTTAAATACTGCAAAGAATAGTTGCAAAATCAAAATCAATTGAGAATTGATAAAAAAATTATCGGTGTTTCTCGTACTGAAAAGTACGAAGTATTTGTGAAATTTTTTTACAAAAATAGGTTTCCTAACGTGGGAAACGAGTCATCTCGTCGCCATATGTGGTAATGCCACATCGAAAATAGATAGAAAGTATGAATTACCTTCGATGACTTGATCCTGATCTCCAACAGAGTCCGTGAAGGAAACGTCTTGCTGCTGCAGCTGGTTGAAATCAAGTGATGGTCTTCGTGGAGCATCAAGGGAGAGCAATCGATGGAGGTGTTCTTCCGATGTCCAGAGCAGGTGCTAGAAGAGGACATTCACCAATACTCCATTCTCAACCACGCACTGGCAACTCGTACCACAATATCACTTCATCGGTACATGTAGGTAGTATATAAAAAGAGTTGGAAACGCTACTTTTAAGATACTCAGAGAAGTGGTGTGTTGGTCCTTCCATGTTTTGGGTTACTTGTTTAGCAATATTTATGAAATAGTTATTGAATTTTTCAGCAATCTGTTTGGGGTTGGATAACTCCACGTTATTATCAATGAATGATGATGGTAGAGGAGGAGGGGTGTCTGACTTTTTTATTGCCTTGCGAAGAATTTCCCAAGTTTTCTTAATGTTCCCCTTGTTTTCAATTATGGACTGGCTATAATAGTTTTTCTTTTGTTTTCGTAAAAGTTGGTTGAAAACTTTGCAATAAGTTCAGTAACGAGTAATATTTTCGTCAGTTGGGAATTTGTATTTCTTAGTAAGTAATTTCTGTTTGTTTATTGAAGATTGGAGAAGTCCGGAGGTCATCCAAGGTTCTCGTTTTATGTATCTATTGGGGATTTTTAACGACGTCAATGGAAAGACTTGATCAAACGCTGTGTTGAGGGTTTCGAGAAATTTCTCATAAGCTTCATTGGAATTGGACTCTAGCGATACATTGCTGAAATCTGATTCGGAGAGCAGATGTTTGAATGTATTCATATTCCTAGTGTTGAAAATTCTTTTAGGAGGACAGGTAATGTTTTTGAGGTGGGTCGTTTGGAGATTTTCGATACAGAATGTGGCAAAGTGATCACTAACATCTGCAATGATTATTCCAGTAGTATTATGACTTGCTTTATTGCAGAAAATATGGTCAATTTTTGTTGCCGAGTGACTAGTAACTCTCGTCGGTTTGGTTATCCTAGGGAGGAATCCAGTAGTAAATAACGATTCTAAGTATTGATTAGTTTTGGAATGTTGATTAAAATTGAGCAGATCGATATTGAAATCACCCATAAGATAGGTTGTTGTATTCTCTGAGTTAATTTTGTCAAGTAGATTTGAATATTCGGATAAAAACAAGTCTAAGTCAGCTTTTGGTGCAGTATTGGGCCGATATATAATTCCTACAATTGATCTGTTTTTTCCAGTGAGTTCGATATATAATGATTCGAACACATGAGGGATAAAAATACTCAAATCGGTTCTGATTTTGAAAGGTATGGAATCTTTAATAAACGCCCCGACACCTTCTCTACCGTCATCGCCATCTGGGCGAGAACGTAATACTAGTGGGTGGTAACCATTTAAGACGTAAGAAACGCCTTCCTTCACACTGAATGTTTCGGTCAACCCTATGATGTCGAATAAGTTTTCATCTTTTTGAAGGTCACATATAAGGTTCTGTAGGTGTTCAAAGTTAGCATTTAAGCTTCTACAATTAATGTTAAGGAGGGCAAAGGACTTCCTATTCATGTCGATTGTTGAGGAAAATGTTTCAGGTGAGTAGTATTTGCAGCTGTTGCCATCGGACTGGAGTGGAGCAATGGAATCATTATCGGAAACACTGTTGATCACATGGTTAAACAGAGTAACAAAGTCAAATGAGACGTCATTTTGTACTTTATCGGGAGATACCACATTAGTCATCGCTGGAAATGACACTATGGGAGAATTAATCAATTGTATAAGTTTTCAGATCTACAGTTTTCTGGTAGATACTTTGTAGTACGATTCTTCTCTGCTGTCCAGTAGCTGGTGATTTGTTTGAGTAAAAATATGCGGGTATGGCTAGGGTTAGGCGTTTTCTTTTTAATGATTCGGGTAGAGACGCTCACGCCGAAGGGATTGGGTTCAGAGCATGTCGGGATTTGGGCTAGAGAGTGGGTCGGTTAAGGATGTTCACTAAATAGGAATGGTGTTCACAACATGTAGAGATTTGGGCTAGAAGGAGGTCACAATATTCGATTAGTTCACAGGGTGGTAAGACTTTTCTATTCAAATTTAGTATCATAGCAATGGGCTGAACGGGCAACTAAAAAAGTAAACCAAAAAAATTGTTGGCCAATTTGTACGGTTAAGAGCGGTTAGGTCCTAGCCGTCCATTCATTCACATGTCCATCCAACAACCCTAGAAATCGATGGGTGAAAATATGAATGAGTGGATATAACCATGGCCAAAGGTTCAAACTGATGAACAATGTAGTTGATATGTAACGGTCTTTCAGCATTAGAATACTATGCGACTTCAAGGCGAAAATAAAATTAATTTACCATTCTGTATCTGTGGTTGATAATGTGTGCATACTATCATCAAATGACAAAGAGAAAATAGGTGAATGGATTGACACATAAAAAGAGATGTATGGATGGATGGATGGATGGATGGATGGATGGATGGAATGAACTTTGTAACATGATTGAATAAATGAATGACTGAACGAATGGATGAATGAATGAAAGAAGTGAGATGTTCAGTAGTTTGGATGCACAAAATGAATGAATGAATGATTGAGTAAATAAATGAAAGAACAAATAAAAAATGAGTGAATTAATGAATGAAAGAATGAATGTAGATGCACATCGTACAGCATCACAGTGAATAAGTGAGCGAATGAATGAATCACTGGTACTCAGCCCACTCAGCCATGCACACAATCAAAGAATGAATGGATGGATGGATGGGTGGATGGATGGATGGATGATCCAGTTTGTCAGCCTCAGTTACTGGTTAAAGCAAATGAACACGGCAAGTAGGACAGGCGAATTATATCGATAATTGAATCATGTCATTTCTGGATAGGCTCGTTTATATGTCATCGAGATGAATAAGTGATGGGTGGGTGGACTTATAAAAGTCATAAACTCGTGTGGTATAACATACATTCAACATAAATATGATTATTCAATTCTAGTAAAGGATATTCAGTTCTAGGGGTTTTGGGAAAGAGAGAGAGAGAGAGAGAGAGAGAGAGAGAGAGAGAGAGCTATTGTGTTTCTACTGTTCATCCATTCGATCAGACATGCACAAATTCTTGGTTGAATGAATGATGACTGGGTGAGAGAGTAGAATTGTTTAACTCTCAGATCGTTAAAAAAAAAAAAAAAAAAAAAATATTAAGCCAATCACAGATAAGTAATGTCTTGAATATGGTTTACTCGCCGAGTCCCATTTCACATGAGTCGTTTTAGTCCAAAAAGTCTGGAAGGTGTGTGGATGAATGTTGTAGTATGGACTGAAAGGAGGATGAATGATTATTATAGTCTACATTATACAGGGGTCATCATATAGAAAATCTGGGATGTATGGATTTATGGATGGATGGATGGATGGATGGATGGATGAGGATGAATCGATTAGAGTCAAATTGTACACGAATCGCAAAAATCGGAAATTAAGTTGATTACAGACACGCGTTATTTGAAAAGAAGAAGCACATTGAACCATGCAATCTATCACACAGGCACTCAAACATCTAGATGATGTTTGAATGGGTGATAGAATAGCTGGGTGGATGGGTGGAAAGATGGATGAGATGTTACTCTCTGGGTTCTATTTCACACAAATTGTATTTGTCCTTTCACACAAGTTGTGATAGTCCTATGAATGAATGAGTAAATGAATGAATAAATGAATGAAGTTTGCAACAGAACGAATGAATGAATGTAGTGACAAGTACAGTATTTTGGATGCATAAAATGAGTGACTGACTGAATGAGTGAACGAATAAACAAATAAATAGTTTAGTAATGTAGCTGATATCGAGAACAAAATTGATTTACCATTCGGTCTTTGCGGTTGATAATGTATCCATTCTATCATCACATGACAAAGCGAAAATAAGTGAATGAATTGATGTATGATGGATGGATGGATGGACGACTGGATGGAATGAAATTACTAAACGTGAATGAATGAATGAATGAATGAATGAATGAAGTGAGGAGTACAATACTTTGAAGAATGAATGAATGAATGAACGAACGAACAGAATTGGCATTGATGGAAGACAGATGCACCATCGACGTGCAGTACGCCTTAGTACCCAACGCCACCGTGCTCCCATGTGGATAGTGGGGGTGAAATGTTTTGCCCAAGGACACAACGCGGCTGCGGCAGGGCGCAGGTGGGATTCGAATCAAGGATCCCTCGTCTCGCAGACTTCCCCTTCTACCTACTGAGCTACCGCGTCCCCTGATACACTTGTTAAATTAACAATGCATTTGCTGAAAAACAAAATACCGTGGTGTGCAAACAATTCAACTCAGGAATTCTTTTCGAAATCAAAATTAGTAATTTTGAGTGGATTGGTGGTACTCGTAGAGGTGGAAGCCTGACTCTCGTACCATCGCAACTACACGCATAACTGCACACACATGCTTATACTTCACTATCTTTGACGTACCCATTAACTTACAGATATCTCCTTACACATACATACACGTACACCCCCTATCCACACTCGTGTTCAACCCCCCCCTCCCCCACCCCCACACACCCCATCCTCCGCCACACATGCACACTTACATTCTAACGTAGATTTTCTTAGTTTACAATGCGAAACTGCCTCGAACCGATGTGGTATGGTAATAGTAATTCGGAGGTTACGAGTGACGCTTGGTGACGAAAATTTATTCATTGCAGAGATTGGACTGTTTTATATTTTGTGAGTTGTGTATTAAGTAATAATTGTGTCTTGTGTTCGAAGGGTCGATGCAGCTCTGGTGGTAAAATTTTATACAAAACGTGTGCAAACTTGAAATGTATTTATTTATTGGGATAACGTCACCTATTGTCGGTCAGTTTTACGGGTGTAGGAAGCCGGAGTTCCTGGAGAGAACCACCAAACAACGGCGAGCAACTGTTGAACTCACGTTGGTGCTAAGTCCGCACAGGCAGGGTTGGCACTGGTTCAAGACAAATGCACCATCGACGTGCAGTGAGCCTTAGCACACAGCGCCGCCGATTCCTCACGGGATTAACTGCCGTGCCCAAGGACACAACGCTGTTACCTCTGGCAGGATCGAATCGTGAATCGTGAACCTGTCGGGTTGAAGTTCATTGTGGTCACCACTGAACCACTACGCTCCCGTCCAAAAATTAATGGAGCTGAAATGTCCACTCCATCCAATGTAATATGAATGTATACAGTAAGATTTCATGATATAGTTTTCTGTTATATGATTTTGAACCGAAAAATTAGGCTGTACAAAGATGGTAACGGTAATGGTGATAGCTCCCCTTGCGAAACCCGGTAAGCGAAGTAGTGCTTGGTATCTGTGGTTAATCAACAAATGGGGTTTATGTCGACATAAATAGGTGACAGGAGTAGTATGTAATGTGGTTTTGGGGCCTAGTTGGGAGGACCCCGTTGCAGGACCCCGGAAGTGACGTCACGTCACGTGACGTAATGGCGCCGTGTTGTGTTGTCATGGTAACCCGCGTGGGCGGGCATGTTGTGACGTGATCCCCATAGTGATACGTGTTGTTAGTGTGCATGGGCAGCGCGTGTTGTTAGGGTGATACGTGTTTCCGTCGTCCATTTTGTATACTGGAGGCCGCCATCTTGGTTTCTATGGTGGCACGTGGTTGCTATGTTACCCAATTTTTCTGCAATAGGACGGGGTATGTTCGGAGGGTATGTTCGATTGAATCGGAGTATTTTCTGGGACGGCTTCCCTGGATAATTACCACAAACAACACGACAAGTTTTACTATTTCGAATTCTTCCAGAATTCTCTGCTTCTATCTATATATGCAATAGTTATCGTTTATCTGGCCATGTTCCTTTATCTAGAGTATACTCCAGTAGCGTAGAAGAGCCTATCTGTTGGAACAGCTTTGCTTATTGTTACTATATTTAGCTATTTCTGGTCTATTCTTGTTAGTTCCGACCCTATTCTAAGTACTCTTGTTGTTTCATTTATCTAGAACATTTATAACCAATCAGATTGCTTGATTTCCCATAACCTGAACTTAATCGCATAGAGTTATGACCCCTTATACAACGATGTTGTATCCGATTCTCATCACATCTATATCCAATGGCAATATCCCCGGGCACCCCAAATTTCGGAACCCCTTTTTTTGGAAAAAACATATGACCTTCAGCACCCCTTTTTTGTCATATCTCCTTATGTGAAAAAACACAATGTGACACAATGTGCCCTAGCACAAAGGCACATGCTTTATGTGCCGATATGTGCAGATGTGAAAAGGCACAATGTGCCCTAGCACAATGGCACATACGGGTATATGAGGATACCTATGGCCCGGCATTGCATTATTTGAGGATACCTATCGAGGATACCTTTTATAGGTGTGTGTCTGGGGGGGGGGGGGGGGGGGGTGAACACGTATGTGGATAGGGGTGTATGTGTATGTATGTATGTGTAAGGAGATATCTGTAAGTTAATGGGTACGTCAAAGATAGTGAAGTATATGCATGTGTGTGCAGTTATGCGTGTAGTTGCGATGGTACGAGAGTCAGGCTTCCACCTCTACGAGTACCACCAATCCACTCAAAATTACTAATTTTGATTTCGAAAAGAATTCCTGAGTTGAATTGTTTGCACACCTCGGAGTTTTGTTTTTCAGCAAATGCATTGTTAATTTAACAATTGTATCAGGGGATGCGGTGGCTCAGTAGGTAGAGGGGGAAGTCTGCGAGACGAGGGATCCGAGGGATCCCACCTGCGCCCTGCCGCAGCCGCGTTGTGTCCTTGGGCAAAACATTTCACCCCCACTATCCACATGGGAGCACGGTGGCGTTGTGTACTAAGGCGTACTGCACGTCGATGATGCATCTGTCTTCAACCAATGTCAGTCCTGCTTGTGTGGAGTTTGATTGCTTGAGAGCTGACAGTTACTAGTCGTTGATCGATGGTTCTCTCCGTCAATCTCTTCCAGTCGTAAAACTGTCATGGTCACGATTAGCCATTGGGCAGAAATATTTTACGATAAACACAATAAATAAATAAATAAATAAATAAATAAATAAATAAATAAATAAATAAATAAATAAATAAATAAACCATCGTTGAATCTTCGTCTGGGTGTGGCTACAGGGTGTTTAGTGGGTCTTCCGTGGAGAATATTGTCATCTTCAAACTTTTAAACAGCACCCCCCCCCCCCCTCCTCTCCACCCTCCCAACCTGGACCAGACAAAATTTCCAACTGATTGGAGATGAATTTGCGTTAAGCGCACCCACCTCCAATCTTTGGGATATAATTTTTCGACTGATATTTCAAGTGTTCTAAGTGTTGCAAAATTTCAACCGCACGAAATTTTCAGGAAACTTTTTCAGGCTAAGTTTTTACCGGAAGAAGGAAAATTAAATCGAGTTTTTGACACTAATTACTATGACAGCTACTCACTTTGCAGGGTGAAGTTTCAGCAATTTGGCATGTCCTGCGGGAACTTCTAACCGTTTAAAACCTGTGTCCGGATTTTGTGTGGCGGGGCGTGAGACCCCCCCCCCCCCCCTCGTAACATCCATGTTCTTGCCCATTGCTTTGTTTCAAACAGTGTACATATTACACCACCACCAACCACCCACTCCCCCACCACCACCCCCTTCAAGGTGTCGCGTCTTGCCTTATTTTGATCAACGAGATCGTTTCAGTTTTCCAAAACGTGGTGTTTTCGAAGATTTATTCTTACCTTTTCATTTCTTCAACAATCTGCACAGCCTCTGTTATATAATACTGGTAACAGGGCTGAACATCCCGGGACCTCGCAACCATTCTGTTCACATTTCTTTCTAAAGCTTCCAGTCTCATACTTGCTGTTGAAACAGATGCTTCGTTGATCGAGGACTGTAAAGTACGGGTTACCGCAGACACGATACCGCGAGCCCCTTCAAGAAAACCTTCCAGATTCATTTTTATATCGGTCTTCCATTTGCTTATCGTGTTATTTAAATGTGGCGCCAGAAAATCTAGCGTGTATGTATCGGCGGCACTGATTGGTTAAAATCTGTTGATTGACAGGTTTTCGGTATGATACTGAATTAATTTAGCATCATACTATATTATTTGTGTATGATACTGAATTAATTCTGTATGATACTCAATTAATTTAGCATCATACTAGATTATTTGTGTATGATACTGAATTAATTCAGTATGATACTCAATTAATTTAGCATCATACTATATTATTTGTGTATGATACTTAATTATTTTAGTATGATACTCAATTAATTTAGCATCATACTATATTATTTGTGTATGATACTTAATTATTTTAGTATGATACTCAATTAATTTAGAATCATACTATATTATTTGTGTATGATACTTAATTATTTTAGTATGATACCCAATTAATTTTGAATCATACTATATTATTTGTGTATGATACTTAATTATTTTAGTATGATACTCAATTAATTTAGAATCATACTATATTATTTGTGTATGATACTTAATTATTTTAGTATGATACTCAATTAATTTAGAATCATACTATATTATTGTGCACGATTTCATGAATGCAGCATAAATAAAATAGCATGATACTGAAATCAGGTTCACGTACGGGAGGGTCATAATTGTTTTTTTAGTATGATACTCTAATAATTTGGTATGATGCTATATTATTTGGTATGACTTCATAAATGCTGCATAAATAATTAAGTATGATACTCAATTATTTGAGTATGATACTGAATTAATTCAGTATAATACTATATTATTTGGGTATCATACAATATTAATTGAGTATCATACTCTTTATTTTAGAATCATGCTTAATTCACTGATTTATGATCCTGTTCGTACGTCATAGATATGGGTGTTGTTGTTTTTTAACAATTACTCAATGTCGGGTTTCTAATTATCATAAAACCAGTACATCTTCATAGGTGATAGTTACAGCTTAACTGTGGCCTTCTACCAGAAAGGGCTGCCTTCAGCGACTCAACTAAAAATTACATCAGGATTAAATACTGTTACAAAAACTAAACTAGAGGGGTGTCGTTTGTGTGCAAAGCACACTATAGTATATCCCCGCATTCGCATTTGTGATTATTGTCGGGGCCGAATCAAAAATTCAAAACCTTTATGCACATCTACAGACGTTATTGATTAACATGAACACACTTTTAGTGTTTTGAATTGAAACCCCTAGGAGTTTTTCTCTGGAAACCATTCCTCTAAGGACAAAAATGGTGCCCCTTGCACCACCCCCCCCCCCCCCGGGGCCAAATAAAAAATCCAAAACCTTTATGCACATCTACAGACCCTATTGATTAACATGAACACACTTTCAGTGTTTCGAATTGAAACCCCTAGGAGTTTTTCTCTGGAAACCATTCTTCTAACGACAAAAATGGTGCCCCTTGCGCCCCTCGGGGCCGAATCAAAAATCCAAAGCCTTTATGCACATCTACAGACCCTATGAATGAACACGAACACACTTTCAATGTTTCGAATTGAACCCCCTAGGAGTTTTTCGCCGGAAACCATTCCTCTAACGACAAAAGTGGTGCCCCTTGCATCCCTCGGGGCCGAATCAAAAATCCAAAACCTTTATGCACATCTACAGACCCTATTGATTAACATGAACACACTTTTAGTGTTTCGAATTGAAACCCCTAGGAGTTTTTGTTTGGAAACCATTCCTCTAATGACAAAAATGGTGCCCTTGCGCCCCTCGGGGCCGAATCAAAAATCCAAAACGTTTATGCACATCTACAGACCCTACTAATGAACATGAACACACTTTCAGTGTTTCGAATTGAAACCTCTAGGAGTTTTTCGCCGGAAACCATTCCTCTAATGACAAAAGTGGTGCCCCTTATGCCCCCCGAGGGCCGAATAAAAAATCCAAAACCTTTATGCACATCTACGGACCCTACTAATGAACATGAACACACTTTCAGTGTTTCGAATTGAAACCTCTAGGAGTTTTTCGCCGGAAACCATTCCTCTAATGACAAAAGTGGTGCCCCTTATGCCCCCCGAGGGCCGAATAAAAAATCCAAAACCTTTATGCACATCTACGGACCCTATGAATGAACATGAACACACTTTCAATGTTTCGAATTGAAACCCCTAGGAGTTTTTCGCCGGAAACCATTCCTCTAACGACAAAAGTGGTGCCCCTTGCGCCCCCTAGGGCCGAATCAAAAATCCAAAACCTTTATGCACATCTACAAACCCTATTGATTAACATGAACACACTTTTAGCGTTTCGAATTGAAACCCCTAGGAGTTTTTCTCCGGAAACCATTCCTCTAACGACAAAAATGGTGCCCGTTGCGCCCCCAACGGCCGAATCAAAAATCCCAAACCTTTATGCACATCTACAGACCCTATGAATGAACATGAACACACTTTCAATGTTTCGAATTGAAACCCCTAGGAGTTTTTCGCCGGAAACCATTCCTCTAACGACAAAAGTGGTGCCCCTTACGCCCCCGAGGGCCGAATCAAAAATCCAAAACCTTTATGCACATCTACAGACCCTATGAATGAACATGAACACACTTTCAATGTTTCGAATTGAAACCCCTAGGAGTTTTTCGCCGGAAACCATTCCTCTAACGACAAAAGTAGTGCCCCTTACGCTCCCGAGGGCCGAATCAAAAATCCAAAACCTTTATGCACATCTACAGACCCTATGAATGAACATGAACACACTTTCAATGTTTCGAATTGAAACCTCTAGGAGTTTTTCGCCGGAAACCATTCCTCTAATGACAAAAGTGGTGCCCCTTACGCCCCCGAGGGCCGAATCGAAAATCCAAAACCTTTATGCACATCTACAGACCCTATGAATGAACATGAACACACTTTCAATGTTTCGAATTGAAACCCCTAGGAGTTTTTCGCCGGAAACCATTCCTCTAACGACAAAAGTGGTGCCCCTTATGCCCCCGAGGGCCGAATCAAAAATCCAAAACCTTTATGCACATCTACAGATCCTATGAATGAACATGAACACTCTTTCAATGTTTCGAATTGAAACCCCTCGGAGTTTTTCGCCGGAAACCATTCCTCTAACGACAAAAGTGGTGCCCCTTATGCCCCCGAGGGCCGAATCAAAAATCTAAAACCTTTATGCACATCTACATACCCTATGATTGAACATGAACACACTTTCAATGTTTCGAATTGAAACCCCTAGGAGTTTTTCGCCGGAAACCATTCTTCTAACGACAAAAGTGGTGCCCCTTACGCCCCCGAGGGCCGAATCAAAAATCCAAAACCTTTATGCACATCTACAGACCCTATGAATGAACATGAACACACTTTCAATGTTTCGAATTGAAACCCCTAGGAGCTTTTCGCCGGAAACCATTCCCCTAACGACAAAAGTGGTGCCCCTTACGCCCCCGAGGGCCGAATCAAAAATCCAAAACCTTTATGCACATCTACAGACCCTATGAATGAACATGAACACACTTTCAATGTTTCGAATTGAAACCTATAGGAGTTTTTCGCCGGAAACCATTCCTCTAACGACAAAAGTGGTGCCCCTTACGCCCCCGAGGGCCGAATCAAAAATCCAAAACCTTTATGCACATCTACAGACCGTATTGATTAACATGAACACACTTTCAGTGTTTCGAATTGAAACCCCTAGGAGTTTTTCTCTGGAAACCATTCTTCTAACGACAAAAATGGTGCCCCTTGCGCCCCTCGGGGCCGAATCAAAAATCCAAAGCCTTTATGCACATCTACAGACCCTATGAATGAACATGAACACACTTTCAATGTTTCGAATTGAAACCCCTAGGAGTTTTTCGCCGGAAACCATTCCTCTAACGACAAAAGTGGTGCCCCTTGCATCCCTCGGGGCCGAATCAAAAATCCAAAACCTTTATGCACATCTACAGACCCTATTGATTAACATGAACACACTTTTAGTGTTTCGAATTGAAACCCCTAGGAGTTTTTGTCTGGAAACCATTCCTCTAACGACAAAAATGGTGCCCCTTGCGCCCCTCGGGGGCGAATCAAAAATCCAAAACGTTTATGCACATCTACAGACCCTACGAATGAACATGAACACACTTTCAGTGTTTCGAATTGAAACCTCTAGGAGTTTTTCGCCGGAAACCATTCCTCTAATGACAAAAGTGGTGCCCCTTATGCCCCCCGAGGGCCGAATAAAAAATCCAAAACCTTTATGCACATCTACGGACCCTACTAATGAACATGAACACACTTTCAGTGTTTCGAATTGAAACCTCTAGGAGTTTTTCGCCGGAAACCATTCCTCTAATGACAAAAGTGGTGCCCCTTATGCCCCCCGAGGGCCGAATAAAAAATCCAAAACCTTTATGCACATCTACGGACCCTATGAATGAACATGAACACACTTTCAATGTTTCGAATTGAAACCCCTAGGAGTTTTTCGCCGGAAACCATTCCTCTAACGACAAAAGTGGTGCCCCTTACGCCCCCTAGGGCCGAATCAAAAATCCAAAACCTTTATGCACATCTACAAACCCTATTGATTAACATGAACACACTTTTAGCGTTTCGAATTGAAACCCCTAGGAGTTTTTCTCCGGAAACCATTCCTCTAACGACAAAAATGGTGCCCGTTGTGCCCCCAACGGCCGAATCAAAAATCCCAAACCTTTATGCACATCTACAGACCCTATGAATGAACATGAACACACTTTCAATGTTTCGAATTGAAACCCCTAGGGGTTTTTCGCCGGAAACCATTCCTCTAACGACAAAAGTGGTGCCCCTTACGCCCCCGAGGGCCGAATCAAAAATCCAAAACCTTTATGCACATCTACAGACCCTATGAATGAACATGAACACACTTTCAATGTTTCGAATTGAAACCCCTAGGAGTTTTTCGCCGGAAACCATTCCTCTAACGACAAAAGTGGTGCCCCTTACGCTCCCGAGGGCCGAATCAAAAATCCAAAACCTTTATGCACATCTACAGACCCTATGAATGAACATGAACACACTTTCAATGTTTCGAATTGAAACCTCTAGGAGTTTTTCGCCGGAAACCATTCCTCTAACGACAAAAGTGGTGCCCCTTACGCCCCCGAGGGCCGAATCAAAAATCCAAAACCTTTATGCACATCTACAGACCCTATGAATGAACATGAACACACTTTCAATGTTTCGAATTGAAACCCCTAGGAGTTTTTCGCCGAAAACCATTCCTCTTACGACAAAAGTGGTGCCCCTTATGCCCCCGAGGGCCGAATCAAAAATCCAAAACCTTTATGCACATCTACAGATCCTATGAATGAACATGAACACTCTTTCAATGTTTCGAATTGAAACCCCTAGGAGTTTTTCGCCGGAAACCATTCCTCTAACGACAAAAGTGGTGCCCCTTATGCCCCCGAGGGCCGAATCAAAAATCTAAAACCTTTATGCACATCTACAGACCCTATGATTGAACATGAACACACTTTCAATGTTTCGAATTGAAACCCCTAGGAGTTTTTCGCCGGAAACCATTCCTCTAACGACAAAAGTGGTGCCTCTTACGCCCCCGAGGGCCGAATCAAAAATCCAAAACCTTTATGCACATCTACGGACCCTACTAATGAACATGAACACACTTTCAGTGTTTCGAATTGAAACCTCTAGGAGTTTTTCGCCGGAAACCATTCCTCTAATGACAAAAGTGGTGCCCCTTATGCCCCCCGAGGGCCGAATAAAAAATCCAAAACCTTTATGCACATCTACGGACCCTATGAATGAACATGAACACACTTTCAATGTTTCGAATTGAAACCCCTAGGAGTTTTTCGCCGGAAACCATTCCTCTAACGACAAAAGTGGTGCCCCTTACGCCCCCTAGGGCCGAATCAAAAATCCAAAACCTTTATGCACATCTACAAACCCTATTGATTAACATGAACACACTTTTAGCGTTTCGAATTGAAACCCCTAGGAGTTTTTCTCCGGAAACCATTCCTCTAACGACAAAAATGGTGCCCGTTGCGCCCCCAACGGCCGAATCAAAAATCCCAAACCTTTATGCACATCTACAGACCCTATGATTGAACATGAACACACTTTCAATGTTTCGAATTGAAACCCCTAGGAGTTTTTCGCCGGAAACCATTCCTCTAACGACAAAAGTGGTGCCTCTTACGCCCCCGAGGGCCGAATCAAAAATCCAAAACCTTTATGCACATCTACTTACCCTATGAATGAACATGAACACACTTTCAATGTTTCGAATTGAAACCCCTAGGAGTTTTTCGCCGGAAACCATTCCTCTAACGACAAAAGTGGTGCCCCTTACGCCCCCGAGGGCCGAATCAAAAATCCAAAACCTTTATGCACATCTACAGACCCTATGAATGAACATGAACACACTTTCAATGTTTCGAATTGAAACCCCTAGGAGTTTTTCGCCGGAAACCATTCCTCTAATGACAAAAGTGGTGCCCCTTACGCCCCCGAGGGCCGAATCAAAAATCCAAAACCTTTATGCACATCTACAGACCCTATGAATGAACATGAACACACTTTCAATGTTTCGAATTGAAACCCCTAGGAGTTTTTCGCCGGAAACCATTCCTCTAACGACAAAAGTGGTGCCACTTACGCCCCCGAGGGCCGAATCAAAAATCCAAAACCTTTATGCACATCTACAGACCCTATGAATGAACATGAACACACTTTCAATGTTTCGAATTGAAACCCCTAGGAGTTTTTCGCCGGAAACCATTCCCGGACGTACGGACGTACGTACGTACGGACGGACGGACGGACGGACGGACGGACGGACGGACGGACGGAGACGACCAATATATCCCCGCATTTTTTCAAATGCGGGGATAATAATAAATAGGGAACGAGAAGGTGAACAAACAGGCAGAAAAACAGCTTAACTGTGGCCTTCTACCAGAAAGGGCTGCCTTCACCGACTCAGCCTAAGATTAAACCTTAAGATTGAACAAGATGTGCTACTTTTATCTTTACAGTTTACATACTTTAATGAAAACTAATTCTACCTTCTTCTTTTAAGCAGGTACACAGAAGATGCTTTTTGACCAGCACCCCAATAACCGCTACAGACAGTCTAACCGTTATGGAAACAGTCACCCCGCGGTTCCTGAACATCCTCCGCTCCATCCCTAAAAGTGGTCGACCACTTTAAGGTAGGCGAGCGTTGGTCCTGCGTCCCGCCTCTGCCCCTTTTTGTAAGCGCATTGCGCATCTTTTGGCCCAACCCAATAGGATTACAATGCAGACCTGCCTCCGAACCAGGGAAGTTCGGGTCTTCTTCTTGGTGGTCCCCGAAAGGGGTCGTTGTTGTTTTCCTTCAAAGAGTCCAACCAAACAGAGACAGCCTGAGGCAGATTATACTTGCCAGTGATGGCCATCACTCAAAATCATCCTCGAAGCGGCAGACTATACTTGCCCGAAAATCCAGATCGACTGCACCCTCGGGGAGAGGTAGTACCTTTGTGAGAGGACCCAACCTCTCACACTGGTCCTCACCCGAGGGTTCAACCGACATCAGTCAAAGAGACCATCACGCTGCAACCGGTGACACCTGCCGAGTACCTGAACCTGTTCCAATTTCGACACGAGAAGACATGTGGAAACTAATCATTAACAGCCAATGAGGGTCGAAAGGGGCTTGTTCCCCATACCGTCCCTGCGCGCCTTCGGCGCGTTAAACCATTCCATTCGGGATCAGGTGATAGTTCGCCAGACGTTACACACATTCGCACCTCTGAACTCAGAGTGCGAGCATCCTAATTAGAATCTCAATTATGGAAACACTGGAACTACCAGCGCGACTGAAGAAAACGATAGCAGCTCTGGGCGTCTCTTGCCCTGTCACCTGGACTATCCAGGAGACAGGCAAGAGCGTCCATCCGTCTCTTGAGTTCAAGATCGAGGAAGACAAGAAATCACCACCCTACTCGAGGAGAGGTAGTACCTTTGATGAGAGGATCCCCTCTCACACTGGTCCTCACCCGAGTAGGTCAAGAGGCCCTGAAAAGAGAAAGAGAAGAAAGAAGAGCCCGTCCACCAAGCGGAGGGATTCCCGACGCTTGGAGGCATTCTTGGAGATGAAGAAAGAGAAAGGCGAGGAAAAGAATGAGCCAGAGGCGGCCACCACTTCCCTACCCACTCCCACAGACAGCCCCATCCAAATGCCGGCTTCCCAGTCGGTATTGTCGGATGTGGAAGAGTCTGTGGAGACGGAGGTGGAAATGGAAACTGCTCTCTCGCCTCTTCCTGATCCCCACTCGCCTCTTCCTTCTAAACCAGAATGCCAGGACGCGGACGACAGGATAGAGAACATCTTACGGGAACACCAAATACAAGGGGACCTTCACAGGCAAGAGATGGACAGGAAATACCAAGTATTCCTCCAACAAGTCGAAGAAGCCAAAAAACTAATAGACGCCAGAAACCTACAACAACAAAAGACTCAGCAATCACCCACAACCACTCCAGACTCGGCTAGGACCAGACCCTACAAAACTCAGCAACCACCACCAGGCAGCCCACCAACAACACCAACTACCACTGCCTCTCCTTCCAAACCTCCACCTCTGAAAAAGAAGCAGAAAAGACACAAGCACCGCTAACAACCCACAACTTCTCCTCCTTTACCACGGTCTGACACTTTCAAATTCTACAGCTAATGCGGGTCGAAAGGGGCTTGCTCCCCAAATCGTCCCTGCGCGCCTTCGGCGCGCAAAACCATTTGATTCGGAGGTGATAGTTGAATAAATTCAGCTCTTTCATAACTGAATATATAAACTTTGAGCCATGGCAGAGCCTCACCCATGGGCACTTTCCAAAATGTTGGAAATCGGTCATTGGTGTAATGATACCCAAACCGGATAAGGACCTGTCCAATCAACCTCCTCAGCTGCATTGGTAAGATCTTCGAAAAAGTCCTTACCAATTGACTGAGGGAGCACCTCGAAGATACCGGCTTTTTCAACGACTGGCAAAGGGCCTATAGAAACCACAAGGAAGGAATGGAACACGTCCATCGTCATGTGGAACAAACGAAAACAGCCATTAATAATCAGCAAATAGGCACTGCAATCCTACTTGATGTAGAAAAAGCGTTATATTCCGTTTTGGCAGAACGAAATACGCTACAAACTGTCCAAAATGAAACTCCCAATGAAATTGCTAAGACTGCTCTCCTCCTTTCATGACGACCGTAAAATAAAAAGCAAAGTCAACAATGAAATGTCTGACAGCGTCCATCTGGAAGCAGGCACCCCCAATGATCCGTTCTAAGCCCCTTGCTCTACAATGTCTATGTTAACGACCTCAAAATCACTGACAAACGCGTTCAGATATCACAATTTGCGGATAATAAAGGAGTTTGGGATTCTAACAACACTGCCAACCAAGTCTAAAATTCTCTCCAACGCGCTCTGAATGACCTGGAGCTATGGTGTGTGAAGTGGAGAATCAAGCTAAACACTAGAAAAACCAAAAAATCGCCTTCACCTGTAAGAAGAAAACCGCGATGTTGGCCTCAAAAAATATGGATAAAGTCCTCCCTGAATGCACCGTGGCAAAATTCCTCGGCATAACCATTGACCAAAACTTGTCCTTTAATAAACACACCATTGATACGGCCACAAAGCAACAAAACGTATTAATCTTCTAAAAATGCTTCGCGGCACTTCCTGGGGGGACAATGAGGCAGTCCTACTGGAACTATACAAAGCATTCGTGCGCCCCGTACTCGAGTGCGGGGCTTTCGTCCTCTGTAAAATAAATAAACCTAACATGGGCAAACTCTAAAGGGTTTAGAACCACGCGCTCAGGGTTGTCCTCCGACCCCCCTGGGATACCCCAATCGAACTACTTCACGTAAAAAAAATGGAATTCCATCCATAGAAAAACGCCTGTCATCTCTAGCCGCCAAAAACCGCGAACGCCCCAAGGACAACAAGCTAATATCAGAATTACACATCTGTGCCAGCCGGCAAAAAAGGAAAAATACCACACAATAATTATCGCGAACTGCTACCTAGTGGTCATCCAGACTGGGGGGGGGGGGGGGGGTCGGGCCAGGAGACCCCGACCCAAGAGGATTCGGGCCCGCCTGACCCGACCGATCCGCTCGCGCCCACGATCAGTATGGCTCCCAGGTTCACACATAATCAGGATGACCCCTAACCACCAGAAGCACAAGTAAGAATAAAACCGCGGAGGTATCGAGCAATAAACACCTTCGGGTGGGGGCATACTAGCGTCATAGACTGCTTCGCCTCTCATAATCTAAATCTCAGGGGAATTAAACCGCGGGTGTGGCCATAGGCGTACGAGCCAGGTGGGCAGGGTGGGGGCACCTGGATTCGGGCAAACCAGCTTTAGAAATCCGGGCAAGGAACGACAGAGAGAGGGTTGGGGTGCGGGACGATACGAAACAAAACAACATTATTTATTTATTGGTGTTTTAAGGTCACATATTTATGCACAATGGCTAATCATGACCGTAACAGTTTTACGGGTGGAGGAAGCCGGAGTACCCGGAGAGAACCACCGAGCAACGGCGAGCAACTGTCAGCTCCCCAACATACTAACTCCACACAAGCAGGGTTAGCATTGGTTGAAGACAAGTGCACCATCGACGTGCAGTACGCCTTAGTACACAATGCCGCCACCGTGCCCCCACGCGGGCAATGGAGATGACATTCTTGCCCAAGGACACAACGCGGTTGCCGCAAGTGGGATTCCAACCGAGGACCTCTCGGCTTGCAGCCTGCACCTCCACCTACTGAGCCACCGCGCTCCCACAAAATAACATTAAAATAAAAGATAATCATTAGCAGTGACAGCAGATTCTTGTTTCCTGAATGTTATTCCGTTAGAAATCTTTGAATAGCGCCCTAATTAGCTCATCTATAGCGGCTCTCCTTAATAACTATTTTGCGTTCAGTTTTATGCTTTCGTGATTGGGATAAGGTCATGACCTCGTCCCGTTGAACGCCCGAAACGAAACAAGCTCATGATTCTGCGAAATCTGCGAAAGAAAAATAGCAGCGAATCTCTCACATATCCTCACATACTGACCCTTTAATATCTTAGGTGCCAGGAAAGCGGAAAACGGTATTTCTTTTAACTCCCGGCACACCGACGTCAAGACATCAACTTTTACGTTTAGAATTACCCCCCTTGCTTTGCGTAGATCTCAACAATAAATATTTGCATGACAGAGCTCTGTTAACACTGTGTAAGGGAAAATAACCGTGGACTGAAATACAAGATACATTGACATCAGAGTGAAGGGAGTTAAGTTCATTACTTGGTAATGCATACCACATTTTAATTAAACATCTTGGACACCATCATGTATATTCGTATTCCATCCATGCAGGACTTCGGGCATATCAAAAGGTTTGCCCCCCCCCCCCCCCCCATGTCACAAAGGCCCCGTACGCCCATGGGTGTGGCATCCATACACCTATCAAACCACTCCACGACAGAGCCGAAATTCCAACCATTAAAGACCGCCTCGCCTCCCTGGTCGCGAAATATCGCGATCGTCTCACCGACAGTCAACTAAAATCCGAACTCCAGGATATTTGCGAGAGCCGACAAAAACCTGAAAACGCCACAATTTAATCTAACCACCCTGTAAGCAGGAATCAAACCGCGGAGATAAGGGCAGGAAATAACACCCGCGGGAGTGGCATTTTGTGAAGGCCTGCTCCCATCCCTCTAATTTTGACCGCAACATACCTAACTAAGAGTACCTGTAAGTAGGAATCAAACCGCGGAGGTAAGGGCAGGAAATAACACCCTCGGGTGTGGCATTTTGTGAAGGCCTGCTCCCGTCCCTCTAATTCTGACCGCAACATACCTAACTAAGACGACCCATACCGACTTTTATAGGCACCATTAATAACAGGTAGGAACTTAGGGAAGGTGAATTAACAGGCAGTAAAATCAGCTCAGCTTAGACCATTGACCAGGTTGGGCTGCTTTCACCTATGTAGCCATCATAATAACTTAACCATTAATAGGAGGTAACTAGAAACAAAGGAAAGGGGAACAAAGGCAGTCAAATCAACCCTGCTGAGATCATTTACCAGATAGGGCTGCCTCCACATATTTTAACTTAACCATTAATAGCAGGTAATTAGGAGGATAGGGGAGGTGAACAAACAGGCAGTGAAATCAGTCCAACTTAGACCATTTACCATAATGGGCTGTCTTCACCTATTTAGCTATCATAATCACTTAACCTTTAATAGAAAGTATATAGGAACATAAAAAAACAGGCCATGGGAACGTTATGGGCTGCTCGCAGGGATCGATACCTATAACGATGTAATTGCAGATTTTTGTTGTTTTTAAAACCCACTAATTTTGCCTTTTCTTTATTAGCAGGTACACACAGATGCTTTCTTCTTGGTCTCCAGCTCCCCAATAACCGCTAAGGAAAAACTCTAACCGATATGGAATATAGTAACCGCTTTGGTCTTTGAACATCCCCCGCTGCATCCCTAGAAGTGGTCATCCACCTCCTGGGAGGCGAGCGTTGGTCCTGCGCCCCATTTTTTTGCCCTTTTTTTCTGTCAGCGCCGGTAGCGCGCATTCTGTCCCGCCAAATAAGTTACCATGCAGGTCTACCCCAGATACAGGGAAGTTCGAGTCTCTCTCTGTGTGGGACCGAAAGGGGCCGTTGTTGTTTTTTCTCCACGTTCCTACACAGAATCCAATAAAAAGTTTCTAACTCAACCAACGATCGATTGCCTGAGGCAAACTATATTTGCCAATGATGGCCCACCACCACAACATGACAATCCTATAAGTGGCAGACTTTACTTGCCTGAACATACCATCATAGCACCCTTGGGGAGAGGTGGCACCTTTGCTGAGAGGACCCCCTCTCGCTCTGGTCCTCACCCGAGGGTTCAGACCAACGAACATTAAAAAGACGAGCCACAACTCCCAAGAACACCTAATCCCGGACATCCACCGAGTACCCAACCTACAATCTACAGTTAAAGAGGGTCGAAAGGGACTTGCCCCACAGTGTCTCTGCGCGTCTTCGGTGCGCGAAATCATTTCTTCATCAGAGCCATCAGCACGATCTGATGCTCGAAACGATATTCTACAGTTAAAGAGGGCCGAAAGGGCCTTGCCCCACACCGTCCCTGTGCGTCTTCGGTGCGCGAAACCATTTCATCTACAGAGCCATCAGTGTGGGACGCCAGGAGCGTTAACAATAAAAAAAAAGTACAAATTAGCCACTACTTCAAAGATACCGACATAATAGGTATTTGCGAACTGTGGATATCAAAGGATAAAAACTTCTCACTCAGCGGATTCAGTGTTGTTAGAAGAGGCCGCCTGCTCACCAAAGGTGGGGGCGTTGCTCTTCTGATCAAGAAAAATATAAAATTCAAACCCATCAAAACAGACCACCGCGAAGCCGACTTGCTTGCAATCGAAATCACGGCCGAAATAAGAAAGTGGCGATAGTCTGTTATTACAACGATCCCAGTAAGATAGTTAATGAGACAGTATTTGATTTTTTACAGGAAAATACAACCATTGTATCTTCCTTGGGGACTTCAATGCTAAGCATCAATACTTCGGCTGCCAGTCCACTAGACCCAACGGGGACGCCCTTTTAAATATCACTGAGAAATTTAATCTACATGTAGTCATGAATGATAACTCCGCGACCTATATCAGGAGCAACCCACAAACAATTCCGTCCCGATATCCTAGACTTAATTATCACTAGCGATTCACTCATAAACCACATTGACGACCACTGGGTCGGCGATGATGAGTTAGGCAGTGACCACCTCTCGGTCGTTCATGCCTCAATCAGACTGGGTTGTGGTCCAAGAAGGTACCCCCCCCCCCCACCCCACACCATCCGCAGAAACTTCAAAAACATAAATTGGGATCTTTACTGCGAAATAGTTAATGTGAAACTGCCCAACAACACCTCCTCAAACGTCGATGAACTTGAAACCCAATGCGCATGCCTTGAAAAAATCATCAACACGACCCTAGACGAAATATGTTCCAAAGAGGAGGTGCGCCCGTGGAGAAGAACAATCTCAGGGGGCACCCTCTCACTTATAAAAACGAAAAGAAAAGCCCTACGCGCACTAAAATCAGAAAGCGACCAGACAAAAAAGTGGACCTCAAAAAAACCTATAACCGCCTTCATGGCGAAGGGAAAAAAAGCTCTCCAGGCCGAACAATAAGCTACATGGCAAAATGCCACAGCCAACCTCAATGGAGCTAAAGATGCCAAAAAATTTTGGAACACCTTCAATGTGTTGACAGGCCGAAAAAGTAATAATCGCAATAAAACAGTCACCAAACCCCTCAGTAAAGAGGATGTCTCCACTGCCGATAACGACAAGGAGAAGGCCGACACCTTTGTAGTCTCCTGCGCATCCCACTAGGTATTCACCAAGAGGTCTGCTATCAGCTTCAGCCATTTTAAAATGGCGGATCAAATAGAGTAGAAGAAAGATTTTTCTCGGTAGGGAGTAGAAATTTTGCTGTTGTGTATGTTAAAATGCCCAGACCTTTCCCATTTCTTTCCCAATCTTTTTTCAAGAGATTTCGTGATCGACTTGAACAAAAATGAGTGCATGTCACCGCCAAACAACAGCATTCGACGCGTTTTAATGTGTGAGAGTCGCGTCGATTATTCATGTTTTGATCTCAAATGTTTATTTCTAAGTTCGGCATAGCATCTCGGTATAGTGTTTCGTAAAGTACGCCCGATACTCGTCATTTTGACACCAACCGCACTACTGTGCTGCACCCACGGGCAATGAACTTCGCGTACAACGATGAATGAAAATCCCGGTCCAATTCCCAAGTAGGCCTACAGGTAACAGGATTTTCAAATGTTCATTTCCAAATTCCCGGTGTGGTATCACTTTCTCACATGATGCATCTGAAAATAAGGTCCATGACTATTATAGTGATTCTAACTGCACCCCTTGGTTACACTTGTTTTAAATGCTGCAGGTAATTCCCCCCCCCCTCCCATCCAACCCACTGCCCACACACCCGTGGAGTAGACGTTTACAAAACGTGCTGCCATTTATTCTTCCAAGTTGAAAGAATATATACAAAAGAAAGAACTAGGAATTCATATGTTTAGTAATATAATATTTTTTCAACTTATTCAGATATACATGTGAAGACAGTGGCCACACTATAGAGTGGGGTGCCTCCCCCTTTTCTCCCCCCCCCCCCAAAAAAAAATCAAACCTCAAATTGCTATCTGACTGTGGTTTTCCCACCCAATATCACATCCGCAAACGGCACATAACAATACACATCATGTCGGGTGTTGTAGAAATGCTGAGATATCGCTCCCAGGGCGTCCAAATATGAATTTTTTTCATGGGGAGATCCCCCACATACGCGAGGGGGACAGCCCTTCCCTACCCTCCTCCAGCTAAGGCCTGCGGGCTTTGGGAGATGCCTTCAGCATCTCGACGTTGAACCCCCTCCCATATCTTACTTAGGTAGCCCCCACCCCACCCCCTCCCCCCACCCCAAATTGAAATCCTGGCGCCGCCATTGTGTGGAGAACAGATATTAAAATATCAAACTGACATTCACCGATTCGATAAAAATGAATGTAAAGTCTCTGTTGGAATGCCACTCTGCAAATGTTTTAGTGACAATCCACTCTCCAGATACATTTTTGTTCAGTTAAGTGCATTTATCAACTTTGCTGTTGTGTCATAAATACCACTTTGTATTTGCTTTTCATAAATGGAATGTATATTTTTGTGAATTGTTACATTCATTTTTATCGGATCAGCGAATGTCAGGTTGACATTAATTTTTAGTACCCGTTCTTTACATGTATATCTGAACAAGTAGGAAAAAACCCATTACACTACAGAAAATCTGAATTCCTAGTTCTTTCTTTCGTATATTTTCTTTCAACCCGGAAGAATAAATAGCAGCACGTTTTGTAAACTTCCTCTAGACAGGTGTGTATGCAATGGGTTGGGTGGCGCGAGGGTGTTTTTTTTTTTGGGGGGGGGGGGAGGGGTGGTATCTGCAGCATTTACAAGAAATGTGACCAAGGGATGCAGTTTTGTATTACCATAACAACCATGGAACTTATTTTCAGATCCATCACGTGAGAACGTGATACCCACAGCTGAAATTTGGGAATAACCATTTGAAAATCCTGTTATGGGAATTATACCGGGATTTTCAATCAGCTGTGTCGACATTTATAACCTGTTTATTTTAAAGTGAAAAACAGTGTTATTTCGCTATATCATATCACATACGAGAAGTTCCATACGTCCACTGTCCGTGAACCAAACCCTGCGGTGTGGGGGTCGAAAAATAAAATCTGCTGTAACATTTGCGGCAGAGATGTGTAATTAGTGTCAAATTGACGGGTGTCGGACATACTTTGCGACACACTATGTTAGGATGCCATGCCGCGCTCAGAAATAAATACTGGAGACCGAAAAATGAATAATCGGCGTGACTCTCGGGATTTAAAACCCGTCGTATGCTGTTATCTGGCGGTGGCATGCAGTCAATTTTGTTCAAGTCGATCACACAATCTCTCGGAAATAGCTTGGGACAGAAATGGGCAAGATCTGGACATTTTAACTTGCACAGTAGCACAATTTCTACTCCCTACCGCGAAGCGTTTTTATACTACTCTATTGGCACCGCAGTCTGTGTTGAAAGTCCATTCTGCAGGAGTTTTAGTGACAATCCGCTCTCCAGATGCATTCGTGTTCAGTTAAGTGCATTTATCAACTTTGCTGATATTTAGGCTTTCCCAAACCCAGTTTGGGAAAGACTTTTGTTATTCTTCTTTTTCAAAATTTTTCTTCTCTATTTTTTTTCAAAATTTCACCATTTTTCGAAAGTCTCAAAATTGTTTACAGTTACTTAGCTCAACTTTTTCACACATTTAGAGCATAATATGATACACCGCAATCACTACTCAAATCTTTAAATATTAACCCCCAGTGGCCCAAAATTACATTAATATAGCTTTTTTCTTCAAAATTGATCAACTTCAAGGGCAAATTTCTCTAATTGTAAGGTTGTTGTAACAATTATTTTGGTATGGATAGATGCAACAATGATTGTGGAAGAAAGTTACTGTTTACTTTTTAATATCAGATTTAACCCTCAAGCACAATGAGGGCGAGAATAAGAATACTGTTTGGAAATGCCAAAATTGGCCAAATTTGGTTGCATTTTCTATCATTTTGGAAAGGGTTAATTTCAAACACTTTTCATTTACATATTCACAATTGACTACCGAGCATATTTACTATTGTAAGTTTGGTTGTAAAGTTTAACCCTATCCCATTCTGGTCGCATAAATGTATGTACCATCCATAAAAACTCCAATTTTTTCAGAATTTGGTAAGTTAAGGTGACAATTTACTCCATTTTTAATTGTTTAGGTGACAATTTACTCCATTTTTAATTGATTGAGCTCTGAATGCTTTTATAGCTGCATGCAGCAGTCAAAGTAATACAAATTTTGTTTTATATGTTATTATTAAAAGTTTAACCCTTGACAGATTTGAGGCTTCCCATAAGGGTACTGTCAGAATAATTATTATTTTCGCCAACTTTTACCAGCAATTTCTCAGCACTGGAGCCATATTGTCTCAAAACCTTTCCCGTGAGAAGATAGGGCATTCATTCAAGAATAATGTTGCTGTTATATGTTTTATTCCAAGTTTTAACCCTCACCCAATTGCCAGGCCTTGAATTGCAGTACCCTCAACTTGTATTTGTTCATTCAAATACCAAAATTCAAGATTAGTCCATGTCTCTTTTCAGACACTCAGTCTGTGATTGTTGTTCACACATTAAGAGCATAATATGATACACTAAAATCATCACACAAATATTTCAAAATTAACCCCTACTGGCCACAACTGATATGAATATGTCATTTTATATTCAAGATTTACTAACTTCAAGGGCAAATTTCTCTTAATTTCCAGGTTGTTGTAACAATTATTTTTGTATACATAGGTGCAACAATGCTTTCAGAAGAAGGTTACTGTTTAGTTTTTAATCTCGTCTTTAACCCTCAAGCAAATGAGGGTAAGAGTACCATCCCAAAATGCCAAAATCAGCTAACTGTGGTTGCATTTTCTCATTATTTTGGAAAGGGTTAATTCTAAACAATTTGTTTTGCTATAGGTAGAGATGCCTAATGAACAAATCCTCTGCTGTAAGTTATGCTTTGGGACTTAACACAATATAAGCTTTGGCCATGTAAAGAATAGTACTGTCAGAAAAAAAAAGATTTTCAGTGAATTTTGCAAATATCTGTCCTCATTTCCTCTAATTGCAAGGTTGTTGTAGCAATTATTTTGGAATGGATAGATGCAACAATGATTGTAGAAGAAAGTTACTGTTTAGTTTTTAATCTCAAGATTTATCCCCCAAGCAAAACGAGGGTGTGAATAAGAGAACCGTGAGAGAATGCCAAAAATAGCCAACTTTGGATGCTTTTTGTCTATCATTTTGGAAATGGATAATTTCAAACACTTTGCTTTGCTATATGTAGTCTGCATTTTCACATTGGAATGTTGGGAAAGCCCGTACTTTGTCCAACAAATTACAATTCTCTAGTTCATAAATGCTATTTAGCTTTAGCTGTCAGGTTGACATTTTAACTGGTTGAGTGCTAGAAGCCCCTATCAGGGCTTTCAAAAAATGAGGGTACCAGAGCAAAAGCCAACATTTTCCTTGCTTATATTTCATATTCAGTAAAACACAAATAATATTTTGTTTATATAAATTTGTTTTATTACAAATTATTGGAGAGTGCCTGCGGGCATTCTCTAATAATTTGCAATAAAACAGGTTTTGAATAACAAATTCAGACCACCAAAAAAAATCTAGCCCTCAACCAGTTAATACCCGTTCTTTACATAGAAATCGGATATAAAAAGACTAGAATGGCTGGTCTGTGATTGGTCCATCTCATTTGAGGCAACGTCCGCCATTGCTCGTACAGGCAAAAGAAGTAAACAAATACACGTGTTTTTTGTTTGTTTTAACGACAGCGGAGCATAGTAGGTTCACGTTTTTCCTCTATTTTTTGGTACAGAAGTTTGAAAGCGCGATGACAAGAGTAATGTGCCTCGTCGAATAGATCAGCTATCGATTTTAATCCGCCGGGATGTTTATCGAAGCGCTTTGGTGATGATAATTGACAATTGTTGAAAGGGGAGGGGTTTTGTTGGCATGTTGCACTAACGCAAGGATAACAATAACAACAAAAAAGCAAAAAAGAATACTGCTTTCAAAAATGGAAATAGGAAGAAAGGAAGGTTAATAATACGATTTTCAATCGATGCTCTACAGATTCTCGATGCGCATGGATAACGTGGCCAGATATTTGTGTAACGTCAATTGAAAACAAGAGTGTCCTAATTTCGTCCCACAAGGCATAACGTTGCAATTGTTGTATGATGAACTACAAATTGCGGAAGCAATCTGTTTCGGTCTCCCTATATATCGAATCTGACCGAATCTGACCGAAACTGACTTCAAATACCGAATCTGACCTCAAATAAATTAATTATACGTTTTTCCTAATGGAATTGTCGGTTTTGAGTGGGTCTAGTGGGTATATAATTATTTTAAAATAAAACTGTCACAGTAAATGTCCATGAATTTCATGTAACGGTAGTTATTGGTGAAACGGCGCAAGTTCAGTTTTCGAACATCACCTAATTTTCTCAGAAACAGGATGTGGAGCAGGAACGGGTACCTGATCTCAGGAATGCAAGAACAGAGAGAAAGCGCATTAATCCACGCAAGTGAATAAACTTTATTCAAATGTTTGCCCACCATAACAAAACACTAATCATACCTTTAACCCCCCCCCCCCCCCCCCCCCGTGCCTCTCGTCTATATAATTTGTAAAATGTGTCTTTTTCTCGCCTTTATCAATTTTCATTGAATTCACAGGAACAGTTACCGCCGGAGGGGAGTAAATTTCAGCAGCCAAATATTTCTGCTCGACAGGTTTTATTTATTTACTAAACATTCACCAGATTAGTACCGATTACAACCTGTTGTTTAATGTTGTTTCAGTGAACTATTAATACAGAATGTAGTTTATTGTTACATGATTCCATATCAAGTTATTTTTGAAGGATAATAATAAATCAAACAATTTGCTTTAACGTGTTATTTTCTTATAAAATCCAACATGAAGTGGGTGGGGTTGATGCGGTCATTGCGCATCGTACTATCGGGTGGGCACGTAAATTGGCTGGCTTCTGTGCGGGGAGAGACACACCCTGTGCAGGCTAAAGATCTCTCTGTGGTAGCCTAGAGCACAGCTGCAGATATTCGTCCCACAAGCCCAGCTGACAAAAACCGAAACAGTGAAATATCGCTAACGGGGTCGCAAGAGACACACAGTACCACTTCGTTGCCCGCAGGCATACAGCCGTAAAAAAACGTTCTCTACTAGGCGGGGGGAAATGACTGACTGACTGACTGATCATTTTTTTCGGAATGGTGGAGGGAGGGTATTTGGAATTCTAGGACAACCAGATAGGCGTACCACATTTTTTTCCCCACACACGACATCCTATCTCATCCTATCCTACCCAGGAAAACGCATCTAAACACATCAATTTAAAAAAAAATCTGGGGCAGAACCCCCAGATTCTCCCATCAAAGCTTTTGCGCCTATGGCATTCACGTGTCGGGATTTCACTATTCAACGTTCGGGCAAGTCAACCCATCTGTCCCCTTAACCAAAGTGTCTCCATACACCTATGGGCTATCCTTTTACAAAACCTGAATTAAAGAACATTCTAGAATTTAAAAAAATACAAGCAAATTTGCAGTGACGTTAAAAAATTCTGTTTCGGGCCAAGAGGTCTGCCTTGTCTTTATTCACCATTTCGGTATTTGTTGAATTAAAATCGTGCAGCAGTGATAAATTTTTAAACCCTCCAAAAAATTAAGCGGTGGTGAATAACTTGGGAGTTCTCCAAAAAGATGCGGGTCTGCAGACAAATTTGCCAATTGAGTAACCCAGGTGCGTCGGGGGCAGTAGGAGGCGAGCGTGTGGTTGATGCCAGTTAAAGATAAAACAGATATGGGAAAACTATACTGTCATAAATACCCGGTACCTCGGATATTTATCACGTTTAACCATGCGTGGGACAATTCGCGTGGGATGAATAACACCGCGTTACACCGGTGATGAGTTAATGGAAAATTCAAATAAAGATGCATGAATTCTGAATTTTCTGTTGTTTGTCAGCTATAATGTTTTTCATACCAGAAGTACGTCCTTCCATGCTGTGTCAACAAATTACAACAGTCAGTACATGTAATCATAATCTGTGAGATTCCCTTCATGGGGAATGAAAATGTCAATTTTTAAATATATATTTTTAGTTTAAACATAACAATGAGAAGCGCGAATAAGATTAGCCTATAGCGATTTATAGGTGTAATATAATATATTTTGAAATAAAGCAATATCTCATCAAACAAAAAATAATGTCATGACATGCCGCGAACCATTTTTTCCTTCAATACAAAAATATCCCATGTTGTCCATATGGCATTCGTCCAGATGATTTTTGGCAATTGACATCTCTGAAACTAGAAGAAGAAAAAAATGTATAAAAAATCGCGAAATCAGTTTTTTGGGGTATCATTGGTTTGAAATCGTTCTAGTCTCAAAATGTATTAAAAAATATACGTCATACCAAAACCCAAGCCTGTTAAGTACCCTTGTGGGGCTTGCAGCCGTGATTGTAGGCGCCTTTAGCTGCAGTGAGGGCCATTGGAATGCAGGGAGGGGTCGAGGGAGGAGATATTTCCATTCTTGTCAGATCAGAATATTTTTACTATACTAGAAGTATGTTTTTGGTGGGGTTAACTACATATTTAACAACCAGCACACTCTTAAATATTGTTGTTCTATCGTGGATTTGATCAGATCCACATGAATCAAATTAGATCCACATTGACCCGAGCGTCATCTGTTGACCACACGTATTCGTAACCCAGAATGACCTTGCAACGTAAAACGACAATAATTATAATGGTGGGGTGTGTGTGGGAGGGGGGGGGGGGGGGCTAAAATGTTTGCTGCCCCGTCCCCAAAGAAACATCGGCCCAATGTAAGTTTCACATAACATAGAGCCGGGAACATAACCGGGGTCTAGTTCTTCTTTTTTTTGGGGGGGGGGAGGCATTATCAACCTCGTCTCCCCGTAGGGACCCCGGGGTGTGAAACAGTGCTTCTTAACTGTGGCCAACAAGTTCTGCTTTACTCGTAAATTAGGATCCGTTCACCAGTACCTGGGGTGGAAGTCCTCTAAACTGGACAGCGAAGGTGTACGCGATTGGTTAAACTTGACTTTATACCTTTGTCATGGTCACAATCAGCCATAGCTGCATAAAGTGACCTTAAACGCCAACAAATAAATAAAACCCGTCGAGCAGAAATATTTGGCTGTTGAAATTTACTCCCGCTGCAAAGAGAATCGTTCCGCCGGCGGTAACTGTTCCTGTGAATTCAAGGCGAGAAAAAGACACATTTAAAAAAATTATATAGAAGAGAGGCGCAGGGGGTTAAAAAGTATGATTAGTGTGTTTTCACTTGCGTGGATTAATTAACTTTCTCTCTGTTCCTGCATTCCTGAGATTAGGTACCCGTTCCTATTCCATATTCTGTTCCTGAGAATTGGTAGCCCCGCGTCATACATAAAATTAGGTGATGCTCGAAAACTGAACTTGCGAGAAGGGTATGGCTGGAGACCGGAGACGTAACAAAATTATGGAATGTAATAGAAAAATCAGGGGAGATTACTGGAGAATTAACATCGAGTTTGTCGAGCAAAAGGATGAAAAAGGAGAAAAACATCAGGGGAGCTCACTGGAGAACAATATTGGATTTCATTTGACTTCGTTTGAATTTAACACTCTTCGTTGAACGAATCTCTTTACAAAAAGCAGTGGCGGCGCCGGATATCGATTTAGGGAGGGGATGGGGGGGGGGGGGGGGGGGGGGGGTGGCGGGGCTGGCTAAGTAAGATTGTTTTCTTCGGGGTGATGCTGATGGGGGGAATAGGTGAGGTACGTGTGTTCCTCCTACTGGGACATGTCTGCGAAGTCTCCATCAGGAAAAATGTCAAATCTGGACGCCCTGAGAGCCATATAGAGCGTTTCTACAACACCTGGCGTGGTCTTCAAAGGCACCCAGCCTAGGTTGTGCCTAAAATTGGGCTCGCATCATCAAGGTCGGATCCAGGAATTTGGAATAGGGAGGGGGCGCTATTTGATCATATGATGCGATGGTCATCATCCGAGCCGCAGGTAGATGGGCGCGTGAGAGGGGGGGGGGGGGAGGGGGTGTTCCCATCTCGCCGGCGGGGATGCGGGGGCCCCCCGGGAATATTTCACAAAGAATGCACCAGAAAACACGCGTTTTCCTCAACTCTGAGCTCTCATTCGAATAATAAATGCTGTATTGTTACTTGTCTCTGGCAAAAATAGCCCCCCTCCTCCCCCCCCCCCCCGTACTCGCCCTTGATCACTACGTGTAAACACTTCCGCGATGTATTATCATGCCAATATAATTATTACTCGTATTGTTGCAATATCAGAGAACTATTTTCACTGAAAGCACACCAAACTTGATCGGTAAATATAATTATTCTTCCAAAATCGACAGAGCATTGTAGAATGTTGTCAGGTGGTACAGTCCGTTTTGGTGACATTGTAATATAGCCACATAGTCCTACTGTATATATATAAAGAAATAGAATGTTGTCAGGTGGTACAGTCCGTTTTGGTGACATTGTAATATAGCCACATAGGCCTACTGTATATATATAAAGAAATAGAATGTTGTTAGGTGGTACAGTGCGTTTTGGTGACATTGTAATATAGCCACATAGGCCTACTGTATATATATAAAGAAATAGAATGTTGTTAGGTGGTACAGTGCGTTTTGGTGACACTGTAATATAGCCACATAGGCCTACTGTATATATATATAAAGAAATAGAATGTTGTTAGGTGGTACAGTGCGTTTTGGTGACATTGTAATATAGCCACATAGGCCTACTGTATATATATATAAAGAAATAGAATGTTGTTAGGTGGTACAGTGCGTTTTGGTGACATTGTAATATAGCCACATAGGCCTACTGTATATATATATAGAAATAGAATGTTGTCAGGTGGTACAGTGCATTTTGGTGACATTGTAATATAGCCACATAGGCCTACTGTATATATATATAGAAATAGAATGTTGTCAGGTGGTACAGTGCATTTTGGTGACATTGTAATATAGCCACATAGGCCTACTGTATATATATATAAAGAAATAGAATGTTGTCAGGTGGTACAGTGCGTTTTGGTGACATTGTAATATAGCCACATAGGCCTACTGTATATATATAAAGGAAAGGTAAGTTAGACATTGTAGTAGCGATTAACGGTACATGATGTGTATTGTTGTGTGTCATTTGCGGGTGGGATATTGGGTGTGAAAATCACGAGCACCCCCTTCTCTCCCCGCCGGCGCCGCCACTGACAAAAAACCTGATTAGTTTTTTACTTCTGTTGTTGCTGTTGTTTATCGTAGAATTTATTATGTTTGGTAATTTGTGTGTTACCACAGTTATTTCTATCGCCCGTGTTGTTTCCGACTCAATATGCCCATGGTTGTTAAACGTAAACACCCAAAATACAAACATTCCACTACTGTGTTGAAGTTGTTCCATTCGTCGTCCTTGTGTGCTAATATTGATATCACCCAGACTGTAATAATTTTCATATTGTTTCTCTGCTGCCTGGGCTTGTTCACGCTGGACGAGATCTGAGCGTTTCGAGCGATGCCAGAAAGGCAGAAACTTGAAATTATCAAACGTTATCGACTGATATCGCATTGCGGTTCACTTCGGCGCTTTAAAACTGTTCCTTGTAACACACAAAGGCAATGCTTTTCGATGATTTAGTTTGAAAACAAAGCGCATTATATTCTGATAAGTAGTTACAGAAGACAACAACAATATTATGCTAAAAGTAGATACGCGTGCTGTAGGCGCAGACCGCTGAAAAAAAACAAATCAATCAAATGTTAGCGGACCAGATAGCAGTAGCGTAGCCCTGTGTGTGTGTGTGTGTGTGTGTGTGGGAGTGGGGGGTCCACCTAAAAATTATAGTACTCCCCCCCCCCCCCATATTTGGGAAAGATGAGGCTCCAGATTCACCCTGAGGGTATTGATTTGAAGGTACCAGTGGAAGAGGGAAACCGTAGGCCTTAGGTGGGAGTGGGTATGGCCCGCCCATTGGTGGGGGTTCGTATTTTGTCCTTTATCACAGAATCTCTGAACCTGGGGCACAACTTTACATTACTCATAAAGCATGTCATGCTAAGACATACATTGCTACATTTTCTCCATATTTACTCAGTATGCAGGTCAGTCATGTTATGACAAGTATTGCTACATTTCCTCCATATTTTGTCATATAGCACAGAATCTATGAACCTGGAATGCAATTTTCCACTACTCCGCAGACATGTCTGTCATGCTATGACAGTCATTAGTACCTTTTCTCCATATTTTGATATTTAGCACAGAGTCTCTGAACCTCGAATACAATTTGACACTACTCAGTAAACATGTCAGTCATGCTATGTCAGTTATTGCTACATTTTCTCTGTATTTTCTTATTTAGCGCAGAGTCCCTGAACCTGGAATACAATTTTACACTACTCAGTAAACATTCCAGTGGAACAATGATGGGTATTGCAACATTTTCTCCTTTTTGTCTTGTAGCACGGAGCCTCTGAATCTGGAATGCAATTTTTCACTACTCAGTAAACATGCCAGTTATTCTGTGACAGTCATTGCTACCTTTTCTTATTTTGTTGTCATTTAGCACAGAGTCTCTGAACCCTTAATGCAATTTTACACTGCTCAGTAAACATGTCAGGCAAGCTATGACAGGTATTGCTACATTTTGTCCATATTTCGTCACGTAGCACAGAGTCTCTGAACCTGGAAAGCAATTTTACATTGCTCAGTTGCAGGCCAGTCATGCTATGACAGGTATTCCTACATTTTCTCCATATTTTGTCTTGTAGCACAGTGTCTCTGAACTTGGAATACAATTTTACGCTCCTGATTAAACACTCCAGTAGAGCAATGATGGGTTTTGCTACATTTTCTCCATATTGTGTCTAGTAGCACTGAGTCTCTGAATCCGTAATACAATTTTTCACTACTCAGTAAACATGACAGTCATGCTATGACAGTCATTGCTACCTTTTCTTCTTATTTTGTCATTTAGCACAGAGTCTCTGAACCCACAATACAATTTTACACTACTCGGTAAACATACCAGTCATGCTATGGTAGGTACTGCTACATTTCCTCCTTCTTTTGTCATGTAGCACAGAGTCTCTGAAATCGAAGAGCATTTTTACATTGCTCAGTATGCAGGCCAGTCATGCTGTGACAAATATTCCTACATTTGCTCCATATTTTGTCTAGTAGCACAGAGTCTCTGTACTTGGAATACAATTTTACACTCCTGATTAAACACTCCAGTAGAGCAATGATGGGTATTGCTACATTGTCTCCTCATTTTGTCATGTGGCACAGAGTCTCTAAACCTGGAATGCAATTTTTCACTACTCAGTAAACATGCCAGTCATGCTATGACTGTCATTGCTACCTTTTCTTCATATTTTGTCATTTAGCACAGAGTCTCTGAACCCGTAATACAATTTTACACTACTCGGTAAACATACCAGTTATGCTATGACAGGTATTGCTACATTTTCTCCATATTTTCTCATTTAGCACAGAATCTCTGAAGCTGGAATACAATTTAGCACTGCTCAGTAAATATGTTTGTCATCCTATGGCAGGCGTCGATACTTTTCGTCAATGCTTGGTCATTTAGCACAGAATCTCTGAACCTGGAATACAATTTATCACTACTCAGTAGATATGTTTGTCATCCTATGACAGGCGTTGGTACTTTTCTTCAATATTTGGTCATTTAGCCCAGAATCTCTGAACCTGGAATACAATTTTGCACTACTCAGTAAATATGTTTGTCATCCTATGGCAGGTGTTGGTACTTTTCTTCAATATTTGGTCATTTAGCACATAATCTCGGAACCTGGACTACAATTTGGCACTACTCAGTAAATATGTTTGTCATTCTACGGCAGGTGTTTGCACTTTTCTTCAATATTTTGTCATTTAGCACAGAATCTCTGAACCTGGAATACAATTTAGCACTACTCAGTAAATATGTTTGTAATCCTATGGCAGGTGTCGGTACTTTTCTTCAATATTTGGTCATCTAGAACAGAATCTCTGGACTTGGAATACAATTTAGCACTACTCAGTAAACATGCCAGTCTTGCTATTGCAGTCATTGCTACCTTTTCTTCATATTTTGTCATTTAGCACAGAGTCTCTGACCCTGTAATACAATTTTCCACTGTTCAGTAAACATGCCAGTCATGCTATGAGAGGCATTGCTACATTTTGTTCATATTTTGTCATGTAGCACCGAGTCTCTGAAACTGGAATGCAATTTTACATTACTCAGTATGCAGGTCAGACATGCTATGACATGTATTGCTACATTTTTCCCATATTTTGTCTTGTAGCACAGTGTCTCTGAACTTGGAATACAATGTTTCACTACTCATTAAACATTCCAGTAGAGCTTGGTGGGTACTGCTACATTTCCTCCTTCTTTTGTCATGTAGCACAGAGTCTCTGAAACTGGAGAGCAATTTTACATTGCTCAGTATGCAGGCCAGTCATGCTGTGACAAATATTCCTACATTTGCTCCATATTTTGTCTAGTAGCACAGAGTCTCTGAACTTGGAATACAATTTTACACTCCTGATTAAACATTCCAGTAGAGCAATGATGGTTATTGCTACATTTTCTCCTTATTTTGTCATGTAGCACAGAGTCTCTAAACCTGGAATGCAATTTTTCACTACTCGGTAAGCATGCCAGTCATGCTATGACTGTCATTGCTACCTTTTCCTCATATTTTGTCATTTAGCACAGAGTCTTTGAACCCATAATACAATTTTACACTACTCGGAAGACATACCAGTTATGCTATGACAGGTATTGCTACATTTTCTCCATATTTTCTCATTTAGCACAGAATATCTGAACATGGAATACAATTTAGCACTACTCAGTAAATATGTTTGTCATCCTTTGGCAGGTGTTGGTACTTTTCTCCAATGTTTGGTCATTTAGCATAGAATCTCTGAACCTGGAATACAATTTAGCACTACTCAGTAAATATGTTTGTCATCCTATGGCAGGTGTTGGTACTTTTCTTCAATATTTCGTCATTTAGCACATAATCTCTGAACCTGGAATACAATTTAGCAGTACTCAGTAAATATGTTTGTAATCCTATGGCAGGTGTCGGTACTTTTCTTCAATATTTGATCATTTACCACAGAATCTCTGAACCTGGAATACAATTTAGCACTACTCAGTAAATATGTTTGTCATTCTATGGCAGGTGTTTGTTTTCTCCAATATTTGGTCATTTAGCACAGAATCTCTGAACCTGGAATACAATTTAGCACTACTCAGTAAATATGTTTGTCATCCTATGGCAGGTGTTTGTACTTTTCTTCAATATTTGGTCATTTAGCACAGAATATCTGAACCTGGAATACAATTTAGCACTACTCAGTAAATATGTTTGTCATCCTATGGCAGGTGTTTGTTTTCTCCAATATTTGGTCATTTAGCACAGAATCTCTGAACCTGGAATGCAATTTTTTACCACTCAGTAAGCATGACAATCATGCTATGACAGTCATTGCTACCATTTCTTCATATTTTGTCTTTTAGCACAGAGTCTCTGAACCTTTAATACAATATTACACTACTCAGTAAACATACCAGTGATGCTAGGACAGGTATAGCTACATTTTCTGTATATTTTCTCATTTAGCATAGAATCTCTAAACCTGGAATACAATTTAGCACTACTCAGTAAATATGTTTGTCATCCTATGGCAGGTATTGTGACATTTTCTCCATATTTTCTCATTTGGCACAGAATCTCTGAACCTGGAATACAATTTAGCACTATTCAGTAAATATGTTTGCCATCCTATGGCAGGTGTTGGTTCTTTTTCTCAATAATGGGTCATTTAGCACTGAATCTCTGAACCTGGAATACAATTTAGCACTACTCAGTAAACATGTCAGTCATGCTATGACAGGTATTGCTACATTTTGTCCATATATCGAAGTGTAGCACAGGGTCTCTGAACCTGGAATACAATTTTTCATTACTCAGTGTGCAGGTCAGTCATGCTATGACAGGTATTGCTACATTTCGTCATGTAGCAGAGTCTCTGAACCTGGAATGCAATTTTTCACTACTCAGTAAACATGCCAGTCATGCTCTGGCAGTCATTGCTACCTTTTCTTCATATTTTGTCATTTAGCTCAGAGTCTCTGAACCCGAAATACAATTTTACACTACTCAGTAAACATGCCAGTCATTCTATGACAGTTATTGATACATTTTTTCCATATTTCCTCATTTAGTACAGAATCGCTGAACCTGGAATACAATTTTGTATTGCTCAGTCTGCAGGCCAGTCATGCTGTGACAGGTATTCCCACATTTTCTCCATATTATCTCTTGTAGCACAGGGTCTCTGAACCTGGAATACCATTTTTCATTACTCAGTGTGCAGGTCAGTCATGCTATGACAGGTATTGCTACATTTCGTCCTGTAGCAGAGTCTCTGAACCTGGAATGCAATTTTTCACCACTCAGTAAACATGACAGTCATGCTATGAGAGTTGCAATCGTTTCTTCATATTTTGTCATTTAGCACAGAGTCTCTGAACCTGTAATACAATTTTACACTACTCAGTAAACATACCAGTCATGCTATGACAGGTATTGCTACATTTTCTCCATATTTTCTCATTTAGCACAGAATCTCTGAACCTGGAATACATTTTAGCACTACTCAGTAAATATGTTTGTCATCCTATGGCAGGTGTTGCTACATTTTCTCCATATTTTCTCATTTGGCACAGAATATATAAACCTGGTATACAATTTAGCACTACTCAGTAAATATGTTTGTCATCCTGTGGCAGGTGTTGGTACTTTTTCTCAATAATTGGTCATTTAACACAGAATATCTGAACCTGGAATACAATTTAGCACTACTCAGTAAACATGCCAGTCATGCTAAGGCAGTCATTGCTACCTTTTCTTCATATTTTGTCATTTAGCACAGAGTCTCTGAACCTGTAATACAATTTTACACTACTCAGTAAACATGCCAGTCATGCTATGATAGGTACTGCTACATTTTGTCAGTATTTCGAAGTGTAGCACAGGGTCTCTGAACCTGGAATACAATTTTTCATTACTCAATGTGCAGGTCAGTCATGCTATGACAGGTATTGCTATATTTTCCCCCATGTTTTGTCATGTAGAACAGCGTCTCTGAACCCAGAATACAATTTTACACTACTCAGTAAACATGCCAGTCATGCTATGACAGTTATTGGTACATTTTCTCCATATTTTCTCATTTAGTACAGAGTCTCTGAATCCGTAATACAATTTTACACTACTCATTAAACATTCCAGTAGAGCAATGATGGGCATTGCTACATTTTCCCCATATTTCGTCATGCAGCACAGAGTCTCTGAACCTGGAATGCAATTTTTCACTACTCAGTAAACATGCCAGTCATGCTATGGCATTGCTACCTTTTCTTCATATTTTGTCATTTAGCACAGAGTCTCTGAATCCATAATACAATTTTATACTACTCTGTAAGTGTGCCTGTCATGCTATGACAGGTATTGCTACATTTTCTCCATATTTCCTCATTTAGCACAGAATCCCTGGACCTGGAATACAATTTTACACTACTCAGTGAACATGCCAGTCATGCTATATCTGTTATTGCTACAGTTTTTCTGTATTTTCATATTTAGCACAGAGTCTCTGAACCTGGAATACAATTTTACACTACTAAGTAAACATGCCAGTCATGCTATGACAGTTATTGCTACATTTTCTCATTTAGCACAGAATCTCTGAACCTGGACTAGAATTTAGTACTGCCAAATAAATATGTTTGTCATTCTATGGCAGGTGTTGGTACTTTTTCTCAAGATTTGGTCATTTAGCACAGAATATCTGAACCTGGAATACAATTTTACATTACTCAGTAGGCAAGTCAGTCATCCTATGACAGGTATTCCAACATTTTCTCCATATTTTGTCCTGTAGCACAGGGTCTCTGAACCTGGAATACAATTTTTCATTACTCAGTGTGCAGGTCAGTCATGCTATGACAGGTATTGCTACATTTCGTCATGTAGCAGAGTCTCTGAACCTGGAATGCAATTTTTCACTACTCAGTAAACATGCCAGTCATGCTATGACAGTTATTGCTACCTTTTCTTCATATGTTGTCATTTAGCACAGAGTCTCTGAACCCGTAATACAATTTTACACTGCTCAGTAAACATGTCAGTCATGCTATGACAAGTATTGCTACTTTTGGTCCATATTTTGTCATTTAGCACAGAGTCTCTGAATCCGTAATACAATTTTACACTGTTCAGTAAACATGTCAGTTATGCTTTGAGAGGCATTGCTACATTTTATTCATATTTTGTCATGTAGCACCGAGTCTCTGAAACTGGAATGCAATTTTACATTGTTCAGTATGCAGACCAGTCATGCTATGACTGGTATTCCTACATTTTCTCCACATTTTGTCTTGTAGCACGGAGTCTCTGAACTTGGAATACAATTTTGCACTTCACAGTAAACATCCCAGTAGAGTAATCATGGATATTGCTACATTTTCTCCTTATTTTGTCATGTAGCACTGAGTCTCTGAACCTGGAGTGCAATTTTACATTGCTGAGTATGCAGGCCAGTCATGCAGTGTAAAATTGTATTATGGATTCAGAGACTCTGTGCTAAATGACAAAATTCCTACATTTTCTCCATATTTTGTCTTGTAGCACAGAGTCTCTGATCTTGGAATACAAATTTACACTACTCATTAAACATTCCAGTAGAGCAATGATGGGTTTTGCTACATTTTCTCCATATTGTGTCTTGTAGCACTGAGTCTGTGAATCCGTAATACAATTTTTCACTACTCAGTAAACATGACAGTCATGATATGACAGTCATTGCTACCTTTTCTTCTTATTTTGTCATTTAGCACAGAGTCTCTGAACCCACAATACAATTTTACACTACTCAGTAAACATACCAGTCATGCTATGGCAGTTATTGCTACTTTTTCTCCATATTTTCTCATTTAGCACAGAATCTCTGAACCTGGAATACAATTTAGCACTACCCAGTAAATATGTTTGTCATCTTATGGCAGGTGTTGGTACTTTTTCTCAATATTTGGTCATTTAGCAAAGAATCTCTGAGAGTGGAATACAATTTTACATCACTCAGTATGCAAGCCAGTCATGCTATGACAGGTATTGCTACATTCTCCCCATATTTCGCCATGTAGCACAGAGTCTCGGAACCCGTAATACAATTTTACATTGTTCAGCCAACATGTCAGTCATGCTATGACAGGTATTGCTACATTTTGTCATTATTTTGTAATGCAGCACAGAGTCTCTGAACCAGGAATACAATTTTACACTGCTCAGTAAACATGCCAGTCATGCTATGAAAGTTATTGTTTCCGTTTCTTCATATTTTGTCATTTAGCAGAGTCTCTGAACCTGTAATACAATTTAACACTACTCAGTAAACATGCCAGTCATGTTATGTCAGGTATTGCTAGATTTTCTTCATATTTTGTCATGTTGCACAGTGTCTTAACCTGGAATACATTTTGATAAAAGTAAGTGTATCTGTCATTCTATGATGGACATTACCAGTTTGTCCTTATTTTCTGATTTAGCACAGAATATCTGAATCTGGAATATCTTTTTACAATACCAAGTAACTTGAGTAAGTGCATGTCTCATGCTATGACATGCATTGCTATATTTTGTTCTATTTCCTCATTTTGCACAGAATCCATGAACTTGGAATACAATTTTACAATAGTAAATATGTGTATCTGTTATGCCTTTGTCTATTGTCAAGCTGTAACATTTTCTTCTGCATCTCTGTTTTTTTTCATTTACAAAAAATTTTCCTCTTAATTAAAAACTTGATTTTTGAGGACATAATAAGTGCTTCATGCATTGTCATTGTCATATTTCCTCACAATTTTTAACTCAAATGACTGAAAGTGAGGCGGCACACTTGTGAGAACTCCCTTTCTGCTATCTCTTGTCTGTCCGTTGCTCGTTGCCTGTGGACATGTTATTTGCGACTTTCACGTCAAACCCCTGAACAAATTTCAGTGAGATTTGAGGATATTGTTTGTTGTGTCGGAATGTGATTTTGTTTATGTTGAACCAGCCAATAGGGAGGGGTTGGTTGAATATGATCCCACATTTACATTTCTACTGATCCAATGCCTTCATAGTTGGTACTGTGCTTGCTTTTGAGGTGTTGAAGAAAATTTGTTCAAATGATGTTTGTAGTGCAATATATCTCCATTTTGTTTGAGGTGGGGGTGGGGCAAGATAACAGGTTGGTATTGTTGGGTCATAAGTACTTAATTCAGAATAAAAATTTAACTTATCCTTGTGGAATCATCATACATATTTGCCTGTATTTCCCAAACCGCCCAGAACAGAGAAATGTAAAAAATTGCAATTGTTTGTGTCATAAATTACAGTAGGGGAAAATGAAAAAAAATGTTTATTCGGCATATTTTAAAATTGTTTAAATATCCTTTTCTCCAGAACCACCAATCATATTCTTTTAATATTTGGTATACAACATTCCTAGGAAGATCAGATTCAAGTTTGTCAAAATCAAGGACTCACTTTATATTTGGGCTCCACACAGTAGCCCAAATTTTAACTTTGTCCAATATAAGGAATATTCTTCAAACACTTTTTTCTCCAGACCAAGCAGTCAGAATCTTTATATTTGGTATACAACATCTTCAGAGGAGCCAAATTCAAATTTGTTGAAATCAAATCTCTCAGTTAATATTTGGGCTCCCTATGGGTGCATTTTTATTTTAACTTACTCCATTATTATGAATAGTCTTTAAAATCTTTCTTCCACCATTTTCAATCTTTTGCATATTTTAAAAACTAAAATAAAATCTTTTTTCTCCAGAACCATCAACCGAACAGAACGTTTGGATATTTGGTATACAACATCCTTAGGTGGATCAGATTCAAATGTGCTAAAATGAAGCCTCTTTGTATGTATTTGGGCTTAGTGCAATGTGAGGAATATTCTTTAATAATCTTATTCTCTTGAACCACCACTCGGTATCTAGTTTAAACAATATTTTATACAATAAGTGTTAGATAGAGACATCAGTGTATTATCAACTCAAAAATAAATAAACATTAAGACAATATAACGCAATAACCAGTTAGATGAAACAAGGTAAATGAGGGATTTGATGAAAAGCTTGTAGCTTATGTTGGTCAGCACAGAGACACTAAGTGAGCAACAGATATTTTTAATAAACGCATGTATGTAATAGTGTTTCATGTTTTGTCTCATTTCTTGGTCATGTTTTCATCCGGCACAGAGTGTTGAAACAGAAATGAAAATTGAAGCTCATCTTACATTTACACACATTTTTTCTTTACTATGATTCCCCCCCCCCCCCCCCCCCCCCCTCATTCAGTATAGGGTGTTATGGGAGAAGCATATGAGTAGAAAAAGAGGCACGGATAAATCCATTTCTTATTGCACATGCCATCAACACAGCAAGTGATGTTATGATTGTCAAGAGTAGTACTGTCTTGTTGGTTTTTCTGGTACCCAAAATAAGGGTAACATCATGTTTCCTTTGTCCGGCTGATAAAAGTAAGTTCAGCTTTCATGATGTTCATTTATAAATCTAGAACAATTTGTTCACCCCTTTTTTTCATTCTTCAAAAAAAATGGAGTTGAATATTAGAAAACAAAATTACTTGCTTCTCTTTCTTTGAATTATCTTTTTCCATTTATCATGGGACTCTTCTGACATGTAAATGAATGCTACTCTCATTTTGCTTCTGGTCTAAGGGCATCATGTTTACTTGTTTGTTTATTGACATTTAATGACACTTTCAACAGCAAGGCCCACATTGGGTTGGAAAGTAAAACAGTGAAGGAAGCCAAGAGTACAACCAGAGAACCACAGAGTAGTGGTCAGAGTCTAATTTAGGAACTTTGCACAGAGAAAACCAATAGTGACTAAAGTTGCAATGTACCCGCAGCCCCCCCCCCCCCCCCCCTCTCAAAAAAAAAAAATACACTAAATGGAATTGATATCAAAGGTTGATGATCATAGCCAAAACAGTTTCTGAATTATGGCTTAGAATGACATGCAGCCTTCAATGTATGTACAACTTTGACTTGAACATTTGAGGGAAAGTTAATTTTTTCTACACACCCGTTGACTGTTCATAACATTTGTAGGAAGTTTGATAATAGTACTTTGATTTTTTTTCTGAGTTATGGTTGAGACCCGATCAAGCATGATCTTGACCTTTGAGTAACTGACCAAGCTGTGGTTTGTCACACATCCTCCCATTGTCTATTAGGATTGAGTAAAGTATGATGATTGTAGCCCAATAGTTATTGAGTTATGCCCAAGACATGGAGGTGTGGTGGCTCAGTTGGTAGCGGTGCAGTCTGCAAGCCGAAAGGTCCACGGTTTGAATTCCACCTGCGGCAACCGCGTTGTGTCCTTGGGCAAGACACTTCACCCCCATTTCCCACGTAGGGGCATGGTGATGTTGTGTACTAAGGTGTACTGCACATCGATGGTGCACCTGTCTTCAACCAATGCTAACCCTGCTTGTGTGGACTTCGTATGTTGGGGAGCTGACAGTTGCTCGCCGTTGCTCGGTGGTTCTCTCCGGGTACTCCGGCTTCCTCCACCCGTAAAACTGTCGAGATCATGATTAGCCATTGTGCTGAAATATGTGACCTTAAACACCAATAAATAAATAAATATACCCAAGACATATTTATTTAGTTATTGGTGATTAAGGTAACGTATTTCTGCATAATGGCTAATCATGACATAAAGTCAAATTTAGTTAATTGCTTTTACCCATGTTGCCCATTTCAGAGGACTTCCACCACTTTACCTGTAGAAATGAGCTTATTTAGTACAGTAAACAGGCACTTCATCAGTTTGTGGGATTCCCACAGGGGATGCTTGACAACATGATTTGTGATCTTGAACATCAGAGAGTCAGGCATCACCTTCACTCTGAAGATGTGCAAGCTGAAATATGTGACATACTGTCTGTCTTCAACATTTTTATTAAGTTCTGTTTACTACAATTCGACTTGTTCCTACACATGAATAATGACCAATTTTAAATGTGAACATGTAATGCAATGCAATGCAGTGTGACCTTGACCATCAAGTTACACACTGTCTATTGTGTACACATATGTTAATTATCCTTTACGATTCTGTTACGTTTCATGACACCAGCCGCAATATTATTCAAATTATTGACTCAAGACACACAACCACACACACACACACAAATTTGCCCCCAACCTTCCTACACAGGACAGGTGGGTGAAGTTTCTTTTCATAAATTGATTTCAAATCATTTGAAAATTTCAGAGCAATAAAAGAGAAATCTCCCATAGGTGGAGGAGCATTAGATGTTACCCCTGTTGATTTGTCTGTCAGTCTGACTCACCAAAGAGCTTTTGGGGTTTTGTTTGATACCTAATCATACCTTGAGAATGGAATAAAAAAAAAAATTCAAACTTTTACATATCACATAGATTGACAAAATACTGAGCATTTTCTAATTTGACCATATTTACATTCTCTGTTCTTGAGTGAGTCCCCTCGAGTTACTGGAATATAACATTTCACATGTTTTATGGAATGACAAAATACTGATCAAGTTCTCATTTGGTCTTTTTGCATTCACTGTTTTTGTGTTATTCCCCTTGAGTTGGTGAAAAATAATAATAAAATTTTTTTTATACACTTTACAAATTTGTTTCAACGACAAAATACAACTCAAAATTGCATTTGATCACATTCACATTTTTATATTAGATTTATTCTCCTTGACTTTGTGAAAAAGAGTATAATATAAGGTTTTTGAATGGTAACTGAAGTTTGACTTCATATACCGATTTTGTTTTTTTCATTTTGGCTTCATAAAGATTATGGTGAAGTGTAGATAGTGGTAGTGTCCAATGGACAGTTTTGGTTGGCTATTCTGACTGGGAAATAAACTAGAAAAAACAAAAGCATAATGAAATGTATTTTATTAACAAGTTCATCCTTATTGGCCGTACCAAACACAAAAGTTATAGCACATATTTCAATATTCAAAATAGAATTTGTTAATGACAAATTATTACATTTTAGTGCAATTAATTGTCTTGAGACACCAATGTACATATTATACTTTCCTCAAACTTAATACAAAAGGAAATTACATTAATACAAACACTTTTCAGAAACAGAAAAATACATTTCCATAAAATACAGAGAAATAAAGTTTAAAGAGATAAAATGACTGAGGACCTGATTAGTAAGAACTTGATTTGAATCAACTTGAATCTGACATCACTAAGGATTTCATAAACTAAATATCAACAAATTCTGACTGGTGGATCCGAATAAAAAGGTTTTTCAAGAATATTTCCCATATTCAACCAAGTTAAAATTTAGGATCCCACTGAGAGACCAGATATAAACCCAGGGACTTGATTTGAATAAATTTAATTTCCCCCCCCCCCCCCCCCCTCCCAATCCAAGGATAAATAGAAATACAACAAATATCAGAAAATTTTGACAGTTTTGACCGCTGGATCTGCACACGATTTTCTTAAGAATTTTCCTCATATTGCACTAAGTTAAAATTTGTGCTCTGATAAGATGCCCAAATATGAATCTATTGACTCAATTGGAACAAACATGCATATGATCCCCATGAAGATGGTGTATCAAAAGATTTTAACTGTTGGATCAGAAGATTTTCGAACAATATTCCTCAAATTGCCCCAATTTACAATTCGGTCTCCAACAGGAAGCCCAAATATGGACGTAGGGAGTTGATTTGAACAAATATTCAACAAAACAGAATTTGACTAACCCCCCTCCCTGCCCCTCCATCCCCCAATGGATGCTGTATAAAAAGATTTTGAACAAGGACAAAGACTTTTTTTACTGAATTTTCTTACAGTGCAAAAAATTGTTAAAATTCCAGCCTGCATAACAAGCCCAAATATACTTAATTTGAACAAACTTCAATCTGGCCTGAAAAAGGATGCTGTATACCAAATATCATGACATTCTGTGGGGTGAATCTGAAGAAGAAGATTTGTAAAGAATATTCCTCATATTGCCCTAAGTCACAATTTGGGTTCCCATAGGGAGCCCCAATATGTAGCCACAGACTTGATTTGAACAAACTTGAATCTAATCCCCATAGAATGCTGAATACTAAATATCAAAATATTTTGATGAGTGCTTGTCCTAAGGATTTTTAGCTTTAGAAAATATGCTGACTCCACAATTTATTTTGATTCTGCATAGAGTACCCCACTCAATACTGGTCCTAAGTATGCTTATTCTAAATAAACTGTTCTCTGTTCTGTGTGGTTCTGGAAATATTGGTGTCATTTTTATTTTGAGCTTCTAGGGTTCCCAGACTTGTGTGGTGAAAAAGTTTATGGCATGAATGACGTAGCCATGACCCAATAATGCAACAAACTAAACTTGATTTAAATCAGCCTTTTTGATCAGAAAGTAGGAATTTTGAGCACTAGCAAATAGAACAACCAGACATATTGCTCCTCAGACTACCTTTAACAATCTTTAGTGTACACCTCAAAAGAAAACTGAATATAACATATGAAGTTTTTACATCCATCCAATGTTAAGAAGATTTTATTTAAATTTGAGTCAATTTGCCCTCACACTAGCTTCATAGAGGGAAGCTCAGCATGTTTAACCAAACTGAAATGCCAATCCTTGACACCATTCACATGAAATTTTATTGGGATCGGTTAAACAGTATTTGGGGAGAAGGCTCAAATATCATCCTCACAAGAGACGTCAGGTGATGACTGATGCAAGGCGATGATGGCCAATGACAGATGAAGAGTGATCAGTATAGCTCAACCTGACTTTCAGTCATGTGAGCTAAAAACTAATTAACTGAATCCCAAACTGTTAGGCAATAAATTAGCTGTACAATGCACATTCCCAATACTTTAATCTGAAGTCAAATTTAATCACCTCCCCTTCCAGGAGCCTGTTCCCAAATGTTAGCTTGTGACAGGTATGAGCAGTTTACATATAAACAACACAGACAAACCATAAAAAAGTCAAATTAAATATTGGTACAATCATGTACATATTTCTTGAAAGGACAAAAGAAATCATGTGATTTTACAGTTGTTTCAAGTCTGGGCTACCAATAAAGACAACAAAGACTTGCCAAAAACAATTGCCAAAGCAATTTGAATGTAATTTGCAAGTTTACTCAAGAATTATATACTACTCAAAGTTTGCTAAGCACCACATATTTGACACATCATTGTGAAATTTCCTTGTGACATATTTCCGATGTTTTTGGTGGATATGATTGAGGAATGTATTGAGGTGGTCTCTTGACAGGCAGACTTTTTGTGACTTTCATGGAAAGCAAGTACCCCTTCATTTTCATGATGTTTTCGTGTACTGTCTACATGTAAATGACATGTGTAGGGTATTCAATCTTCATTTCAACACAAACCCTTGTGATTTAATGATTGAATATGGCAAATGCAAATGTAAGAAGACATTTGTCTGAAGCAGAAATGTGGCGGGCTGTAGGGATGGTAGAGCAAGGGGCTACCCATCGTCAGGTTGGTGAATACCTTGGTGTGCACCATACAGTGATCACCAGAGCCTGGGCATGATTTCAGCAGTATGGCACACCAGTAAGATGGCATGGTGGTGGCAGAGATAGGGCAACATCTGCAGCTGAAGACTTGTTTTTGATCAGTCAGGCCCATAGAAACCGCTTTGCCAAAGCAACCCAGCAACGCAGTGACCTTCAGAATGCACCTGGGGTAAATGTTTCGACGCAGACTATCTGGGAAAGGTTGCACAAAGGTGGTCTCCAATCGAGAAGGCCATGTATTTGAGAAGGCCAGATAATCTGGGCAAGGTTGCACAAAGGTGGTCTCCAATCGAGAAGGCCATGTATTCGCATTCCGCTGTCCCAGAACCACCGCCAGGCACGATATGAATGGGCCACGTTGGATGGACCAGAGAAGATGGGAAACTTATCTTTTTTTACAGATGAGTCAATGTACTGCCTTGACCACACAGATAGGCGTTCTAAATATGGAGAAGACGAGGAGAACGATTCCATGCAGCGTACAGAGCTCTGTGTCTTTGAACGTGGTACATAGACTGCACAGTGGTATATTGAGGAGATCCTGGATGTCCATGTCAGATTGTATGCAGGTACAGTCGGTGATAGATTCATTCTGAGGGATGATAATTCCTGTCCTCATGTTGCCCATGCTGTCGGAGAGTACCGACAGAGGGAGGGGATTGAGCGTATGGACTTGCCACCAAGATCCCCCAACCTCAATCCAATCGAACATGTCTGGAATGAGTTGCAGCTTGCAATTTCAGCCCGTCCAGTCCAGCCAAGAAGTGTCCAGGAGCTTGGTGCCATGCTGGTCCAAGAATGGAACAACACTCCATAAAGGACCACCATGAACCTGATTGGGAGCATGAGAAGGCGTTGTCAAGCTGTAATTAACAGTAATGGGTCTCATACTCGATACTGAACCCATACCAGTTCGCTCCGTCGACTTTTTGGCAAATTGAATTTTTTTTTTACCAATAATATCCATTTTCCATGGTTATCATATTCAAAAGCTAAAAAATAATGTCAAACACAAATAAAATCTTAATTTCTGTATATAAATAGTTAATGATATAATTATATAAAACAAGAGGCCCCAGGGGACCTGAGGGTGCTCACTTGACATGGTAGCCTAAATATAAAACCCAGGGAATTGATTTCAACAAGTTGCATCTGCCCCTCCTTAGAAAAGCTAAAATATACCAAATATCCAAAGATTCAGACCAGTGGATCTAAAAAAAAAAAAATTTTTAAAGAATATTTTTCATATTGAACTAAGTTAGAATTCGGGCTCCCATAGGAAGCCCAAATATGAACACTGGGACTTGGCTTGAACAAACTTGAATCTCGCCTCCAGTGGGATGCCGTTTCCAAATATCAAAAGATTCTGACTGGTGGATGTGAAGAAGATTTTTGAAGAATATTCCTCATATTGAAATAAGTTATAATTCAAGCTCCCACCGGGAGTCCAAAATATCAACCCAGGGACTTGGCTTGAATAAACTTGAATCTCTCCCTCCAAGGATGCTGCATGCCAAATGTCAAAACATTCCAACTGCTGAATCTGAAGAAGATTTTTAAAGAAAAATTCCTCATATTGAACTAAGTTATAATTCAGGCTCCCATAGGGAGCCCAAATATGAACCCAGGGATTTGGCTTCAACACACTTGAATCTCACCCCCTAAGGATGCTGCATACCGAATATCAAAATATTCCGACTGCTGGATCTGAAGAAGATTTTTAAAGAAAACTCCTCATTTTGAACAAAGTTACAATTCTTCAAGCTATCACAGTGAGCCCACATATGAACCTAGGGACATGGCTTGAACAAACTTGAATCTCACCCCCCTAAGGATGCTGCATGCCAAATATCAAAACATTCCGACTGCTGAATCTGAAAAAGATTTTTAAAGAAAATTCCTCATATTGAATGAAGTTTTAATTCTGGCTACAGGGAGCCCAAATATCAACCCAGGGACTTTGCTTGAACAAACTTGAATCACAACCCCCTAAGGATGCTGCACACCAAATATCAAAACATTCTGACTGCTGGATCTGAAGAAGATGATTTTTTAAGAAAATTCCTCATTTTGAACTAAGTTACAATTCGAGCTCCCACAGAGAGCCCAAATATGGACCTAGGGACATGGCTTGAACAAACTTGAATCTCACCCCCTAAGGATGCTACATACCAAATATCAAAACATTCCGACTGCTGGATCTGAAGAAGAAGATTTTTTAAGAAAATTCCTCATTTTGAACAAAGTTACAATTCTTTGAGCTCCCACAGTGAGCCCAAATATAGAACTTTAGTGAGCACGCTCACATACCCCACGCGCCCCGATATTTCAGGCTCGGAAAACTGTAATTCTTAGGAAAATGACCCAGAAATCTGTTACTTGTATTTTTCAGAGTCCAGGGCCCGTAATTTCCACAAAAATCAGCCGAGCAAAACGAAACGCAAACTTGATCTGTAAGTCATTGTGGTAGACTCACATACTAAAATGGCCGTAATTTTGATAATATCTGAAAGCGTGTAGAAAAAAAGTCTGGAAAACTGTAATTTTGATGAACTTTTCAAAGTCGAAGGGCCGTAATTTCGGTAAAAATCAGTGGAGCGGAACAAAATGCAAACTTGATCTGCAGGCCACCATGTTAGACAAACATACCAAAAATCAGCTCAATATTTGGAAGTATGTAGAGAAAAAGCCCGGAAAACTGTTATTTTGATGAACTTTTCAAAGTCTATGGGGCCGTAATTTTGGTAAAAATCAGTGGAGCGGAACAAAACCCAAACTTGTTCTGTTGGCCACCATGTTAGACTAACATACCAAAAATCAGCTCAATATCTGGAAGCGTGTAGAAAAAAAGTCCGGGAAACTGTAATTTTGATGCATTTTTCAAAGTCCAAGGGCTGTAATTGCGGTAAAAATCAGTGGAGCGGAACAAAACGCAAACTTGCTCTGTAGGCCACCATGTTAGACTAACATACCAAAAATCAGGTCAATATCTGGAAGTGTGTAGGAAAAATGTCCGCAAAACTGTAATTTTGATGAAGTTTTCAAAGTTCAAGGACCGTAATTTCGGTAAAAATCAGTGGAGCGGAACAAAATGCAAACTTCATCTGTAGGCCACCATGTCAGACTAACATACCAAAAATCGCGACATCGACGCCGTAGCTGCGATGGGTGGTGCAATCTCACAAAATTCTAAGTTCATCAAGGGCCATAACTCCAAGAAAAATATTTGGAACAACACATGCATTGAAAAGTGGCTAGACATCAATAAGATACACTTACATGCCAAATATAAAGTCATTCCATCAAGTATTTCAAAAGTTATTGAGTTTTGAAACTCGTTGGTCACAGACCGACCGACAGACCGACCGCTCCAAGAAAAATATTTGGAACAACACATGCATTGAACAGTGGCTAGACATCAATAAGATACACTTACATGCCAAATATAAAGTCATTCCATCAAGTATTTCAAAAGTTATTGAGTTTTGAAACTCGTTGGTCACAGACAGACCGACCGACCGACCGACGGGCCATAACTCCAAGAAAAATATTTGGAACAACACATGCATTGAACAGTGGCTAGACATCAATAAGATACACTTACATGCCTAATATAAAGTCATTCCATCAATTCAATGCTTCACTTTCGGATCTGGTGTTTTCAATGTGAATTTGTTGGGAACGATGTTCTAGATAACTCTGAAACCATTTAAGAACAGTCCTATTTACCCCATTTTGATTCAGAATATCAATTAGAAAAGCATGATCTACTGTATCGAATACTGCCGAAAGATCCAAAAGTACGAGAACACCTTTTCCACCAGACAAGGCACAGATGATGTCATTGTGTACTCATAATAAGGCAGTTTCTGTGCTGTGATTGGATTTGTATGCTGATTGAAAGGGTTCTACTAGATCGTTAACAGATAGATGCCTATTTAGTTGACTGACAATGATCTTTTCAATGACTTTAGACACAAATGCCAGATTTGAGACAGGTCTGTAGTTCTTCAAGTTATTGGGGTCGAGTGATGGTTTTTTAATGAGTGGTGACACTAAGGCTAGTTTCATATCATCAGGAACATGTCCTTCAGAAAATGAAGCCTGAACAATGTTAGTGATGATAGGAAAGAGCGATGTAGAAACAGACTTCAGGAGCGACGTGGGAATTGGATCAAGGTTGTTTGATTTGTTTGGTGATGAGAAAATGCACTTTGACACCTCAGCCTCTGATACTGGGGAAAATTCTGAAAAATGTGTTTTTATGATAAGATTTGTCGGATCACACTTATTTCTGCACAATGGCTAATCGTGACCTTAACATGGATATAAAGCCAAGTCCAGCCAATTGTTTATACCCATGTTATCCATTTTAGAGGACTTCCACCAAAGGCAGTGGTTATGTGAAATTATTGTCTGCATATCATTTGCTTAGCATGTTGATACAATAATATGATTTTGCAACATGTTATGGTTTATAAATGCCCCTACAGGAATGACTATCAGCAGCCCAAGATGGTTGTTAATGGGCCCATTAATGACCCTCAACTATATCTTGGGATGCTAATAGCCATTAATAGTTAATTGACAGTACTACTAATCATATTTGTAGGGCTGTTAATAAACCATAAAGCCTGACAAAATCATGTTATTTCTATTAATTCCAGCAACTACATAACATGTACAGAGAAACAATTACCCAATAGATCTAATGAGAGAACATCAAAAAATTTTTTATAAATTCAAATCCAACAATAAAATGAAATGATGATTTAGTTCATGTTAATGGAAAGAAGCTCCTGGCATTGTATTTTTAACCAATTGGGCCAGTTGATAGGAAGTTTGAATGAAATTATTAGTTTGAATGAAATTATTATAAGTGTTTAATGAGTTTGAAGAGTTACTTTTAGGAACTGTTGGGACATCAATATTAAACACATGTGCCATTTAATGTGTTCAAACCACCTACAGCTTCCATGATATGACTGGATTACTGGAACATCAGTGAAAAATGTAGTCTCTCAACTGCCACCCTCTCCCAATCAACACAGTAACTCATCCCAGGCCATAACATTTGATGATGTGAAAGATGTTATGCCACAAAGTAACAGCTTTCACTTCATAAAACATTACTGTGTTTGTTTACTTTTAATGAAAAGTACTAACGCTGTATAAACTTTCCCCATCTCGGCTCTTGTTTTGATCAATAATGACAAAATGAATATGTTGCAAATGTGCCCAGCATGAACATATTCAATTTTTGCAGACAACAAAGCATATTTTTAAAAAAGCGATCAGCTATTGCAAGGGGTCAGGAAATGGAAAAACCTTTGAAAATTTTGGTTTTTTGGGACCATTATTTATTTAAAGCAATTTCTTACCTCCATCACTCACCTTCCCCTCCCACATTGGAAGCGGTGGAGACACTTTCCTGTATGTGACCAACAAGTGTTCTGGTGACCCATTTGTATAGAGATCAATGGTTGAAACCCATGAATTCAAAGCAAATGAAAGTGTCAGTGACACTGCAGCTCAACTTATGTAAGACATGTACATGTATAGTATGTGACACAGAAATGACACATATCTAGGTAGTGACCTGATAACAAAGGTACATATAAAGTATTGTAAAGGTCTGTACATAAATACTGATCGTAGCCTGTTACAAATGAAAAGGTAAAGTATTGTAAAGGTAGGCAACAGTTAGATGCTAAACTAGAAAAGAAATCTTCATGGGGTTATTATTACAATAGGGATATGGCGCACGATAAGCCAAATGTTAGCAATTGTTTTGGCCTGTTTGATTCAAACCCTTCTACGGTTGACTCATACTAATTAATAAAAATTTGTCCAGTCCTTCTTAAAATATAGGTATTTGAATTTTTTATCTTTAGCTCACTGGGTTCCCATGGGTGAGGAGGTTTTATTTTTCTCATTGTAAATAGAAAATCGGGTTGTGTTAATAATGTTTACCCTCCCCAAACAACAACAAATATTAACACAGGAACTTGGCTTCAAAACACTTTAATATACACATCCTAGGCATGCTGAATTCAAGTACAAAGGTACCCAAGAAGCTTCATAAAGATCGGTTCATAAATACGGCCTCTAGTTTGAGCTGTATAGAAATGGTGTACAAAAAACTGATTGTACTTAATTTTGGTACAAAATGGCCACTGGCAGCCATCCTGAATTTTGAACTGCACCCAGAAACACTCATTCTCGTCCCAAGGTGATAACAAAGGTGCCCAAGAAGTTTCGTGAAGATCGGTTCATAAATACAGCCCTAATCCCAAGCTGTACTGACATGTGTACTTATTGTGTGTAAGTAGCACTGAATAAATCAAAGTTCACCTAATTTGCCGAATTTCTGAACGAGAAAAAAACCCAGATTATATGTGATGTATTCCATGTTACTAAAAATTCAGACAAAAATTTATTCAAATCAAAACTTTCATACAGTAGTTCTGTAAAAAAAACTGATCACACAAACTTAGGTACAAAATGGCTGCTGGTGACCATCTTGAATTTTGGACCACACCCAAAAACACTTGTTTCATGTCCCATGGTGATAACAAAAAGATACCCAAGAAGTTTCGTAAAGATCGATTCATAAATATGGCCTCTAGCCTGAGCCGTATTGAATTGTTGATGGACGGACTGATGTACAGATGGCCATGACATAACCTCAAATCTGATGTCAAATTTGAGCTAAAAATCAATATTTAGTGGGGAATAGAAGCCCAATGTATGCACCACGTCGTCTGGCAATAACGAAAGACTAGCTTCATTATTGTCCGTCAACCCGACTCGAATACCTGGAATTCCTGCTAGAGTGGTAATAATACTAATTACTTTTCACATTTTTTGATAAAAGCACAAACAATTCCTTCTACCAGACTCACTCAGTACTTTAATATTAATCAATGAGTAATGTAAGTCTAGGAGTTATTTTTAAAACTGAACATAGATATAAAGAGGGGCAATTTCTACCTGCCAGATTCACTAGTTGAGTGACACATTGTTATAAAGTGCTTTTAAATCAATGAACATCAAACAATACTCAATAACATTATCTTAGATTGTTATATAACTACATCATGTAGTCAACTGCAAAGTAACTTATGGATCACGCAATTAATGTGACATTTTATCAAAAGTCCTTGTAAGGCTCCTTCCATTTAAATTATTCATATTCAAATACATTTAATATTTTGTGCATTCGTATTTCAACACACTTACAAAGTACTCCCCCATTTCCTGATTCTTATCAATAAACCTAATTTGCTACTTCCACATTTATGAATACAGCCCTGCAAATACTTGATATTTGAGAAAAACATACACATCAAATACAGTTAACAAAAGCAATTCAGAAAAATTATCCACTAGAACTTGACTGATCAGGGTGGCAGTACAGATGGCTCAATTCTGTCAAACATGATAAAAATGTTCAGCCTTTTGCCAAGGTGTCTTACTATGCTGTATACTCATATCACTGCATGTCCCTATATCACCATCATGAAAAGTGTCATAACAATATGAAATTACTAGCGGGTGAATAGCCGGCGTTGCATGGGAGAAAATGGTTATATCAATATACCCTCAGATGTGATTGATAGAAGGTCAAGGTCACCAATTTCAAGGTCAAGGTTACCCCGCAACTCGATAAAGTCAAAATGATCGATCTGTCAATATACCCGCACATAAGAAATTTTAGCCCGATCGGCCCAACCGTTTTCGAAATAAAAGGTCAAGTTCACCAATTTCAAGGTCAAGGTCAACCCGATAAAGTCAAAATGATCAATGGGCCAATATACCCACACATATGAAATTTTAGTCCAATCGGCCCAGCTGTTTTCGAAATAAAAAGTCAAGGTCACCAATTTCAAGGTCAAGGTCACCCCACACAGGCACCCCGATAAAGTCAAAATGATCGATGGGTCAATATACCTGCACATATGAAATTTTAGCCCACTCGGCCCAGCCATTTTCGAAATAAAAGATCAAGCTCATCAATTTCAAGGTCAAGGTCACCCTGCACGGCACCCATCCCATGTTACTCGCGGGGACGAATTACCCCCATGTACAAAATCTGAGATCGATAGGTCGAGAAATGGAGGAGTTTAACCGGAACAAAGACAGATAAAGAGAGATAGAGATACAGACATTCGCATTTGTATATTATATCAACATTTCCAGGCACATAGTTACAAGATCAATAATCTTAGCAACAAACTCTGACTTGCTAAATGGTGAGAGCAATTAAAGCCGAATCCAAGCATCATATCCATAAAAATTATGCTGTATTTTCCAAATTCACTCGTAACTGAAAATTTGTACTATGGTACTTGGTAACCAGTACGATGGAATCAAGTTTTAACAAACATATGGCATTAGATGGCAAAATCCTCTGCCCATGAAGAAAGAAGTGGATGTAAATGCTTATGAAACAAGAGGAACCTGGGGGCCTGAAGGCGCTCACCAAAATTTGGCCATTTTTTCCCCACCCCTCTGCTCAATATGAGCCCAAACCTAATTTGTATAAAAATCAAAATGCCCTATATAACCACTACTTACATGAAATTTAATTAAAATGTGGCCAGTGGTTTAGGAGAAAGAGGCTCAAACACCACCCTCTCGCAGGACGACGGGCGACAGACGAAGAGTGATGAGAAAAGCTCACCCTGACTTTCAGTCAGGTGAGCTAAAAAAACCAAGTTCTTCTTGGAATGCATGCCTGCAGCAAGTTTTGTAACAGTCTTATAACATTTTTTCACATTATCACATTCACATTCATCATCAGACAAACACTAAGTTCCCAACAAAAAGGGGCATAAATCTCACGAAAGCCTTGGAAATTTCATGAGCAATGAACCTGACCAAGATTTCTTAAAATGTATGCCCTTATCAAGTTTTGAAAAAATCTAATTATATTCAAGTTATCACTCTAAAAAAGTCTTTATCAGACAATACTGAGTTCCAACAAAAAGGGTCATAAAGAAGGGTCATGGTATTGAGGAAAAAGGGCATTGCAAATATGTCTCAGAGGGCATGTAATCTGATGTAAACCCAGCCTACTCTGACTGCGAGGACCCAAAGCCTGACTTGCTCAAATATTTCAATCACGCCATCAAGGCTGGCCTTCTTTGAGGGCATGCCTTGGTGATGTAATTGATAGATTGGTGTTTCGGGAACACAGTTAAGCAAGAGGCCCCACAGGGCCTAAAAAGCACTCACCTTGAACAGAACATGATATAAACATGAATGAATATACATTAAGCAATCCAGCTCCATAGGATACATTGTCAATCCTTGAGGCCCTCAGGAGTGACAAAAATATTCCAAGCATCATGCCTTTTCTTCAGTTGATCATAATGTAAAATGTGGAGCTCCCCTCTGAAGCCCCTGATAGAACCTATGTAGATTAATCTTCGTTACACACCTCTAGAGGGTACTGAATACAAAATTTCTAATTTTTCAGCTACATGGCCAATTCCAACTCCCATAGGGAGCCCAAATATTAACCTAGGCACTCGGCTTGAACAAAGTTGAATCTGACCTCCTTAGAGATGTTGTATACTAAATATGAAAGCATTCTGACTTGTGAATCTGAAAAACAAAATTTTAAAAGAAATTTCCTCATATTGCACTAAGTTAAAATTTGGGCTACCATAGCGAGCCCAAATATTAACCTACAGACCCAATTTGAACAACCTGAATCTGACTCCCCTAGCGATGTTGTATACCAAATATGAAAGCATTCTGACTGGTGGATCTGAAGAACATTTTTAAAAGAATTTCCTTATATTTGACTACTGTAAGTTAAAATTCAGGCTACCACAGGGAGTCCAAATATTAATCCAGGGAACGAATTTGAAGAAACTTGAATCTGACTCCCCTAGAGATGTTGCAAACCAAATATGAAAGGATTCTGACATGTGAATCTGAAGAAGAAGATTCCCTCACACTGTGCTAAGTTAAATTTCAGATTCCCATATGGAGTCCAAATATTAACCCAGGCACTCAAATTGAACAAACTTTAATCTGACCCCATAGAGATGTTGTATACCAAATATGAAAGCATTTCGACTGGTGGATCTGAAGAAGAAGATTTTTAAAAATTAGATCTGAAGAAGTGTTTTGAAGAAGTGCCATAGGAAGCCCAAATATTAACCTAGGGACTTGGTTTGAACAATCATGAATCTGACCCTCACAACAATGATGAATACCAAACATTAAAAGATTCTGACTGGTGGTTTTTCAGAAGATTTTTCAAGAATGTTCCCCATATTGCCCTAAGTTAAAAATTTGGGCTCCTGTATTGAGCCCAAATAAATAAGCAATGGGCTTCATTTTAACAAACTTGTATCTGAACCCCCTATGGATGCTGTATATGAAATATCAAAAGATTCTATTGGTTCTGCAGAAAAGATTTTAAACAAATTTTGCAAATATGCTGACTCAGCATTTTTTTATGCTTTCTACAGAACACCCTAACATAACCGATGACAATTTTTTTTACCATTCAATTCTACTGGTCCTAAGGATGCTTCGTACCACATAACAGTTCTCTGTTCTTTGTTCTGTATGGTTTGGTAAATATGGGCATTTGAAAATATTTCTATTTTTAGCTTCTGGGGTTTTTTCATGGGTATGCAAGATATTTTTTTGCATGAGTCAAGTACTTATAACTCAATAATACCGCATACCAAATTTGGTTCAAATCGGACCATCGGTTGAGAAATTAGAAATTTTGGGCAGCACCAAAAATCTTACCCTTCCCACTGCAATGCCAAATATTGTTTCATGAACTTTGTTTGAAAAAATTGATTCTACATCTCAAAAGGAAGCGCCATAACAAATATCAAGTCACTGTACCCACTGGTTCATGAGAAGAAGATTTTAAAAATATTTGGGAGAATTTTCTCTCACCCCCCCCCCCCCCTCCCCCCTATGGGGCTGGGCATGATGAGTCTAACAATGAAAGTGTCAATGACACTGTAGCTCAACTTGACAAACTTGAACTTGGTAAGTTATAAATGAAATGGCAAAATTGAAGATCATTGGTACCAATGTCATTTTTTTTGCCAGTGGCAACATTTTTTGACAGAAACCGAAGAAAATCGATAGCTCCCATCTAGAGGCCTCCCCAAATAAGCATACCAGGTTTCAAAGCAATCTAATCATAAATGTGCCCTGTAGGGTGAGCCAAAGGGAAATATTGTGGTCTGACTAAACTAAGTTCTAAGAATGTTGGCTGCGGCAACATTTTTTGATGGAAATTGAAGAAAATCGACAGCTCCCATCTAGAGGTCACCCCAAACAAGCATGAAAGGTTTCAAAGCAATCCGATCATAAATGTGTCCTGTAGAGTGTGCCAAAGGGAAATATTGAGTCTTCTGACTAAACTAAGTTCTAAGAACGTTGGCCGCGGCAACATTTTTTGACAGAAATTGCAGAAAATCGATAGCTCCCATCTAGAGGTCTCCCCAAACAAGCATACCAGGTTTCAAAGCAATCTGACCATAAATGGGCCCTGTAGGGTGTGCCAAAGGAAAATATTGAGGTCTGACTAAACTAAGTTCTACGAACGTTGGCCGTGGCAACATTTTTTGCCGGAAATTGAAGAAAATCGATAGCTCCCATCTAGAGGTCACCCTAAATAAGCATACCAGGTTTCAAAGCAATCAAATCATAAATGTGCCCTGTAGGGTGTGCCAAAGGGAAATATTGTGGTTTGACTAAACTAAGTTCTAAGAACGTTGGCCGCGGCAACATTTTTTGACGGAAATTGAAGAAAATCGATAGCTCCCATCTAGAGGTCACCCCAAACAAGCATGCCAGGTTTCAAAGCAATATGATCATAAATGTACCCTGTAGGGTGTGCCAAAGGGAAATATTGAGTCTTCTGACTAAACTAAGTTCTAAGAACGTTGGCCGCAGCAATATTTTTTGACAGAAATTGAAGAAAGTTAAAAAATTTATAGTAATTTATATATTTTTTATACTTACCAATGACCCAGACTTAGCTGGTGCTAACTCCACAAAAAACCAGGGCCAAACACAAATTTTGCCCCCCAATCCCCAAAATTTGCATCCAAAACAAAAAGAAATCATGTCCTAAAGGACCTCCATAGTACGACTCTACTGCGCATGCGCAGTGACGCAGTCGTCCCGAAATTGGCGCCAAATATCATTCTTACTGGCAGTGCCTGGTCAGCGCTATGTACTCAGCGGGGAGGCAAGAGTTCCCAACTCAGGGAGGGCCATCCCCGTCTGGGTCATTGGTAAGTATAAAAAATATATAAATTACTATAAATTTTTTAACATTTTTATACTGTACCAATGACCCAGACTTAGCTGAATAGTAAACAGGCTGGAGGGCCTAGGACATAGAGGAAAATCCAATAAGCTCAATTATAAAATAAAGAGATAACCCCTTAAGGAGAAAAGGAGTATTAGGCTTTACATGTATCTTTCTTATTTAATATTTAAATTAGAAAGATACACTACCCTTAATAATTGAGCACAATAACATTCATGTTCTCTATTAATATCCAGTATAACCTTTATACTAATTATTATTAAAACAAGCCAATAAATAAAGTAGTCCAGAGAATTGAGACTCTTTATAATCATTTAAAAGTGTCCGAGTATTGTATATTAAAGCCCGTTTGACACTTGACATATACAAATGCTTCACACCGAGCTACACTTTAAAAATAAGACATGAATGAAATTAAACATTAATATTACACTTTAAAACCATCCCGGAAGCGACTCAGAAATACTGTCTTGGAGGAGGCATTCCCTTGCTTTTCACTATAAAGCAGGTGACCTAAGGGAACACCCGCCCCCCCCTTCCCCTTGCCCTGGGTCAAATAGCCCAGAGCGAAGAGGGCAGCCGGACGGAGTCACTGCCGGAACAGAAAGCCTGCATAACTATAGTTGCAACTGTTTAGTGGACGACATTCTGAGCAACAGATAACGGACCTAAACAATGCAGGTCTCCAGAAATGGACTCAATATTTCTGAGATAAAAATTCGTAAATGTGGATGGCTGAGACCAATAAGCAGCCTTCATTAAATCTGTAATAGCAACACTATTAGCATAAGCCCAGGAAGTAGAAAGAGCTCTTACTTCATGAGCAGAAATCTTAAGCACAGACTGCTGAGAAGAAGATAAATCTTCATACGCAGTACGGATAGTTAACTGAATCCATCTAGCAATAGAATGGACTGAAATGTCCTTTCTATTAGGCATCAAAGACAGAAAGAAACGTTTCCGTCCCTTTCTGATGAACTGAGATCTCTGTTTATAGATACGTAGTGCTCTAACAGGACAGAGTAAAGGCCTACGCCCGTCTGAAGACGGAAGAGCCTTAATAACAATAGGTTCCGGATATTTATTAGGAGCCTGATTCTTAGCTAAAAAACCGACGTTAGTAGTGAAGGTGATAGTGTTCCCAACACTACGATAATGAGAATCATCCACCGATAGTGCATGAAGCTCACTGACTCTTCTGGCAGAAGAGAAAGCTAAGAGAAAAGCTGTCTTATAAGATAAGAATTTGAAATCTACTGTCCCAAGAGGTTCAAATGGCTTTTCCTTCAATTTAAGGAGAACCCAAGCTAAATTCCACTTAGGAATTAATCTAAGAGTTCTTGGTCTATTTATCGAAAAGTTTCTAACCAATTTCGATAAAGAGACATTAGATCCAATTTGTAAACTATCATGATGTGCATAGGTATCAGATAACATAGATCTATAACCCTTTATAGTAACCGGTTGCAGTTTGATTTCGTCAAACAAGTATACTAGAAAGTTAGCAATGTCTGGTATAGAGGGATCAAATATATCAACAGAATGATCCCTATACCAACGACGGAAAACCTTCCACTTAGCCGCATAGTTTAGCGAAGAGGAGGTCCTCCTACAGTTAGAAATCGCGTCCACTGCTCGTCCTGTAAAGTGCTTGCCATGCAAGAAGGACCGCACAACGGAAAAACGTGAAGGTTGAGACCTTGCGGGTTGTGATGGAGTTGGCGCGATTTCCCCTGCCAAAGAAGATCCTCTCGTGGAGGGAGCTTCCGCGGTAGGTCCCACAACAGACACCTGAGTAGATTTATCCACGGTCTCTGTGGCGACAGAGATGCTACCAACAGAATCTTGCATTGAGATTGTTTTATCTTTAGCAATACTTGTTGAATTAACGGCGCTGGAGGATACGCATATCCTATCATTCCGTCCCAAGGGATCGATAGAGCGTCTACAGCAAATGCTCTTGGATCCGGACACGGGGACACATACGTCTGCAACTGATTGTTGAGATGTGTCGCAAATAAGTCTATCATTGGCCGTTCCCATTGGTAGCAAATCTGATTGAATACTTGTTTGTTGAGAGTCCACTCCGACGGCAACAAGCGACCCTTTCGAGAAAGGGAGTCTGCTAGCACATTCAGACGACCCGGTATGTGACGGACCGAAAGAAGAACGTGATGTTCCAACGCAAACAGAAGGATTCTTTCCGTTAGATTGAACAACGGAACTGAATGAGTGCCTCCCTGATTCCGTATATACGCCACTACTGTCGTATTGTCGGATAGGATTTGGACATGAGCATCGTGAATAATGTCCATCCAGTGACGTAACGCAAGCCAAATTGACATCATTTCCTTGATGTTTATGTGCTTGCACAGGAATTGCGGATCCCAAAGACCCTGGCATCTCGAATCCGTTGGGATTAATGATGCACCCCAACCTGTTTGACTGGCATCCGTCATAATGGTAAAACTCGGATCCGGCAACTGCAGCGGAACTCCTTGAGTTAACCACTGAATGTTTGCCCAAGTCTGAATCTCTTGTTTCACTTGATCTGACAAGAGAATGTCTACATCGAGCGAATGAATTTTCACACTCCAATTCTGAGTCAAGAAAATTTGAAGAGGCCGTGTGCGTAGCCGTCCCATCGGAATGAGATCCGCAGCGGCTCCGCACAGACCTATCAGTCTCATAAATTCTCTCGCTGTGACTTTGTCTGTATTTAGACAATAGCGAGCGTAACAACTGACTAATTTCGCTCTGGTTAACGGCAGACGAACGAGATTGTTGTGCGTCTCGAAGCTCATTCCCAGATGAGTGAATGACTTGGACGGCACCAGATCCGACTTCTCCTCGTTTACTATGAAACCGAGACGTCGGAGCAATAGAAGAAGATTCTGAACATCGTTCTGAAGCGTTAACTCGTTGCCGTACCTCTGAAGAATGTCGTCCAGGTAGGCCGACGTTACCGCAGACGAATGAGCTCGGAAGTAAATCATTACCGAGTTCATTACTCGAGTGAAAGCCCAGGGTGCTAGATTCAATCCGAAGCACATGGCCCGGAACTGATACACCACTCCTAGGACTGCGAAGCGTAGATACTTTCGGAATGTCGGATGTACCATGACGTGAAAGTACGCATCTTTGAGATCTATGCTCGTTGCATAATCGTTCACCCGAATACTCGCTCTGACCGATCGAATCGTCTCCATATAAAACTTCGGAGCGATGATCAGCTTGTTTATCCAGCTCAAATCTATGACTGGACGGAACGAGCCGTCTGGTTTCGGAACCAGAAACAGATGGCTGTAGAATCCCAGCGATTCCTGGTTTTCTACGACCTCTACCGCGTTCTTCATTAAAAGAGACTGCACCTCTGATAGCAGAGCGTCTCTTTTCTGAGGGTTTGACGGAAGATGAGTCCACTTTGGACTTCGAGTTAATGGAGGCTTTCGTTTGAAGGATATCTTTAGACCTTCCGAAGTCACTCCTCTCACCCAAGGGTCGTCCGTAATCGACGCCCACTCTTGAGAAAAACTCGACAACCTTCCGCCAACCGGAACGCGATAGAGGTTTGAGCCATCACCTCCTGGATCTGCGAGGCCTGCGGTAGGAGAAACCACGTCTTCCACGACCCGCACCTCGCCTCGTCGACCTCGGGGCGTCCGACCGATTGTCCCGGCCTGAAGGACGTCCCGAACGAGAGTCGCTATCCTGACGGTCTCTCGAATAAGAGCTAGAGGACGCACCGGAACCTCTATAGGAACCTCTCTTGGGCGGATAAGACCCAGAAGTGCCTGCCTTATTCGTGTCTGCTGAATCCGACCTTTTAGGAGCGGATCTAAACAACAGAGAATCACTAGCTTTCTTTTTAATATTATCATAAATAGCGGAAAGCTTGCCGTCAAAGAGAAGATCTCCTGAGACCGAAGCGACTCTAAGAGAGTTCTTCACCTTAGAATCCACTAGTGTGGATGTAGACAGGGCTGCGTCACGTCTAAACAACTCCAGATTAGCCACTGAAAGGGCGGAGTTACACGTGGAATAAGCTACTGCCCTTGAAAGAAGTCTTAAGGAGGATTGTATATCCTGAAACTCTTCCCCTTGAAGACGCAGTGATAACGCCTTCGTAAGGTGATCTGCGTAAGATAAGGCATCTAAATTGGCTCTGTTAGACGCAATAGCTGTTTCCAACACTGCGGTTGGAATAGAAGCTGACGACGGTAATGATAGCTCTAAGTCTTCCGCCTCGTCGTCCATACGCAGAGGAACTCTCGGTATACCCTGACCTGCCGTGTCGAATTTATTCCTTGCATTAATGAAAGGCAGGTTGAGAGTATTTGCGGACAAGAAGCCTGCTTTCCCTGTCCTGGAAGCAAGTTTAAAAATAGCGTCGTTCAATAATTCAAATGTTCTTGCAACATTATTGGACTGCGACGGAAACTCGGGAGCGATGTCCCTGAACCGCTCGAAAAAATCAGAGTCCAATGACGCTATAATTCTCCTGTCCGGAAGCGCAGCAGTCTGGCCCGACGGAACAACTTGAGGAAGAAAGTGCCGGATGAAGTCTACGGCAGCTTTGTGTTGTTCCGAAAGGGATAGCTCCAATTCATCCGTATCCCTTTCACCATCCGGTCGGACCTCCCGATGTTCCCGGTCGTCCGCCCCCGATGCTTCGGCGGAGCGTACCGACCCAGCGCCGTCGGATAATTCTCGATCCGACACCGTCTCTGTCGGCTGCTGGGATGCTGCGATAAGCTGTGCTATCTGCACTAGAATGTCCGACGTCGAGACCTGCGGAGGAGCGGTCTTTCGCTGCTTTGCCGAGGGCAGCTCCGCATCGGATGGCTCCCGCATACTTTTCCTATGCGAACGTCCGGAGTCCATCGGTCTCGAGTCCCTGGCTGCCGGATGGTGTGACCTGGTCGCCGAATAATCCTTCCTCGGCGAAGCTGGCAAGATATCGGAGGTCACGCAGCCAAGGTGCGGTCGTGTGCGCCGGCGAGAAGAGGAAGCCTTAACAGTCTCTGCGGACTGCTTATACAACGGAGCGTCCCGAGCGACGGACGTATGCTCCGCTAAAGACACATTTTGTACCACAACATCTGGTCCCAGATGTTGTTGTACGAGAGAGGGGCCTCTCTCGCTCGCGGCCCGGCTGGACCTGGACGAGCTAGGAACCGGACTAAAAGGCTTCCTCCGTTCTCGTTCACTATCCGCCGTCACTGGGTGTGCATCTATTATTTTTATAGTGCTCGCATCACCCAAAATTTCCTCTTGGACCGCATCGGACGAACCCGGCTGCCGAACCATTCGGTGAATGGACGCTACACCGGGCGAGCTAGCGGACGACATTTGTCTAATCTCCATGAGCACTTTTGCCGCTAGCTCTGTATTTAATTGTGACGACGGACGCACACTTGAAGAAGATAACATGGAAACATCACCCTGTTCTGGTTCCTCTGAAATAGAAACTGAGAGAGTAGAGTGACCTTGTGGAGAAAGAGCCGGCATCGCTCTTTCTCCAGAAACAACATATCGTGACACACGTTTCCAATGTTTCTCATCCCAATGTTCACATACAGGACAGGGATTAATGCGAGAACACTGACTACAATTTATGCAATAATCATGAAAGTCAGAGGAAGATTTCTTCCTATTACAATTTGAACAAGTTCCTTTCATTGTGAAGGAACAACAATAAGTCCTAGTTACTCGCAAAAACCCCTGACACAAAGATACATAATAACATGATCCATTAATAAATGAAAAAACAATTGCAAAAGAAAATAATTTTGAAAAAATATTTTTTCAGAGAAGCCCAAGTTGCTGAAAAGTAACGTTGAGCCCCGATGGATCCGATGGCAAAGTGTGGTCAAAAATTTTAAAATTATATAAAATAATTAATGAGACACTTTCGGATAATATAAATGTATCTTATAATGAGATAAACTACCTCAAAGGCAAACAGCCCCCCTCAAAAAAGGCTGTTGCCAATGAAAACAAACAGTGTAAACACAGAAGAAAACATGACTCCAGGCACTGAAAAAACTGGCCCGGAATCAGTCCTCAATTACACTCTATCTGATGCAAAACAGAGACTCCCAGGGGAGAATCTGCAGAACATCAGATGGAAGATGCAGAACACAAACGTTATACACCCATGGGTGAAAACGTAACTATGGGGAAAATAACAGAAAACATTCTGTAACCAAGCAACTCTCCCAGGGAAATTTTAGAAATGAAACTTCTCAAAAATATGCCAAAAGCATGGGAGAATTGCAAGGGGGGACTTTAGAAGGTTAGGGGAGAGGAAACACTGAATAAGCAGTGCAACAATTAGCAAGAATGACAACAAGAGGCGTTTGCCTCGAAAATAGGCAACTTAACATAATTTTAACAAAAAATTTTAAGTACAGCCCTGATTATTTTTTGCCACTTCTTTTTTTCTCTCCTCCTTCTATCCTCCTTAGAATCACATTTTCTCCAAGAATTACGTGTCTGGCATCCTTTAAACTGAGATTTACAAGCACAAAGATCAGTGAGATGTTGACTGATGAAGGGCCAAACAGAGAATGATATTTGGCGCCAATTTCGGGACGACTGCGTCACTGCGCATGCGCAGTAGAGTCGTACTATGGAGGTCCTTTAGGACATGATTTCTTTTTGTTTTGGATGCAAATTTTGGGGATTGGGGGGCAAAATTTGTGTTTGGCCCTGGTTTTTTGTGGAGTTAGCACCAGCTAAGTCTGGGTCATTGGTACAGTATAAAAATATCGATAGCACTCATCTAGAGGTCTCCCCAAACAAGCATACCAGGTTTCAAAGCAATCTGATCATAAATGTGCCCTGTAGGGTGTGCCAAAGGGAAATATTGAGGTCTGACTAAACTAAGTTCTACGAACGTTGGCCGTGGCAACATTTTTTGCGGGAAATTGAAGAAAATCGATAGCTCCCATCTAGAGGTCACCCTAAATAAGCATACCAGGTTTCAAAGCAATCAAATCATAAATGTGCCCTGTAGGGTGTGCCAAAGGGAAATATTGTGGTTTGACTAAACTAAGTTCTAAGAACGTTGGCCGCGGCAACATTTTTTGACGGAAATTGAAGAAAATCGATAGCTCCCATCTAGAGGTCACCCCAAACAAGCATGCCCAGTTTCAAAGTAATCTGATCATAAATGCGACCTGTGAGGTGTGCCAAAGGAAATTGTGGACGTACGTACTAACGTACTAACATACTAGCGTACGTACGTACGTACGTACGCCGACAGACGAGAAGTGATGGCAATAGCGCAGCTTGACTTTGTCAAGTTGAGCTAAAAATGCAATGCAACCTTTGGGACCAACACTCAGAAAAATTTTATGACTTGGCCCAGTGGTTTTGGAGGAGAAGACCAAAATATGGTGTTGATGGATGATGGAAAATGGATGCATCTTTAGATGAATGGAGTATACATGTATTGGTCATGTTGAAACAAGTTATTCAATCAATACATATCCAACCAATTTTCAAAATCTGTCATTGTGTGCACCCAACAGTCCAAACCGTGCACTATAGACCTCATCTACATGATCAACTCTGTGCACGACATAACTCTGAGCATGAAATCCATTCTCATAAAGGACATGATTACAAGTAAGAGAAAAGTAAAATCAAGACTGTAATGCAGATGAGATCCCAGCTGGAAAAACATTCACTTGCAATCTGTGATCAACCAGCAGCACACAAATGAGTTTTCTGTACTCTTAACAACTGTCTCTGCAAATAAAATAAAGATGAGTATTTATCTGTCAGTGATGAGAAAAATTAATGTTAACTACAAAATATTCAAACATTTTTCAACCTCTACCTGTAATAACATACCCAACACTGAATATGCATTGTTTAGATAATTTCTAATGTAGTGGAATGAAGTTTAATGAACGTGGGTGAAAACCATTGTCAAATTATCATCCGGAAACCAATTGTTTACGATTTATAATGTTCAAGGTCACTGTGACCTTGACTTTTGACCTAGCGAGTCCAAAATATATATGGGTCTTCCACTCATCTTGGTCAACCTACCTATGAAGTGTCATGAATGTGGGTCAAACTATTATCAAGTTACCATCCGGAAACAAATTGTTTACGATTTACTATGTTGAAAGTCACTGTAACCTTGACCTTTCACCTAGCAAGTCCAAAATAAAAAGGGTTCTTCCTCTCATTGATGCCAACCTACCTATGAAGTTTCATGGATGTGGGTCAAACCATTATCAAGTTATCATCTGGAAACCAATTGTTTGGATTTACTATGTTCAGGGTCACTGTGACCTTGACCTTTGACCTAGTGAGTTCTTCCTCTCACCTATTCCAGCCTACCTATGAAGTTTCATGAACATGGGTTGAATCATTTTAAAGTCATCGTCCAGAATCCAATTGTTTATGCCTGCCCGCCTTTCATCAAACTATAAGTCGAGTTTGACGTCGTCATAACTCGTCTAAAATTAATCTATATGTATAAAATGCTAAAATTATTTATATATTCTTGATCAGTAAATCATTCTGATTCATTTAAAGGATGTGAACTTCCCAACCATGACTTTGACATTAAGGAGACATGCTTAAGTTTTGGTTCATTTATTTAAGGTGAAGGGTTTTTTTATCATTTCAAAATGACTTGTTGTTTTGTTAACAACAGCTTCCTGTTTCTGTACCAGGGACCCCTCATACAGACTTAGAAGGAGGAGTCAGATGCATTAAAGTTTACATGTGTATCAGTGCAAAGGAACTCTTATTGAGTTAAAGTGACAAAATTGAGAGTTTGCACCAAAAGGGTTGACAAATGGCCATGGGTAAATACAAAAAATGAAAATATCAATTCCAGTTCCATCAAGGGCAATAACTGACAAAAGAACACTAATTGACATAAAACTGGAGCTACATTTCAATAAGATACACCTGCATAACAAATATGATGTATTCCATCAAATATTTTTAAAGTTGTTGATGTTAAAAACCTGTTGGTCAAAGGCCAACAGGCAGACATAGCCTTGTTACAATTAAAACAAAGTAGATTTTGTTACTGCTATATGAGTGAAGAAAATACCTGTACATATCGAATTACTAACATGGGGCAAAACTTGTTTCAATGAAGTATCGTCTATTAAAGTTTTCTTCAAAAACGAAAGTAAAACACTTCTCTCTTCCCAGGATCCTGACATTAAGTTACAAAGTTGCTTTTCTGATGTTTTATGTTTACAATTGCATTTGTTATGTGTTGATTTTATGCATAACAGTTACAACAGCACTAATTGACACGAATGTCTGATGGGAGGACAAGACAACACAAGTGGGAGGACAAGACATCACAAGTGAAAACACGCGCTCCATGCTTATGCTCCCAGTTCCCAAAGACTGATGCTCTGTTTTATGGCTTAGGTACTCTTGCTTTTGTTCAGTGGATTGTGAGTCCACATTTGTGGCTTATGTATGCTGTAATAACTTGATTCAACTTAAATGAGTTCAGGGGAATTTCTTGAACCTGTAAATTAAGGGTCTTACAACCAGTCAGCTTTTAAGAAAAAACGATTTCAATAAATTTTCTGTAAAGCTTCTTCATTGGTACTCAATCTTCAACTTGGTCAAATCTAGTCTTTTGGCTGTGAACTAAAATATGAATTCAATATAAAATGAACATATATTGGGAAAATACTGAGAAAATTATTCTGGGGAAATTTTGTGACTTCATGTCACTGAAATTACATATTTTTGCAAAAATTATCTCCATCTTCAAGCAGAGCTGAAACGGTTAATGGATTTTATTGAACGATTAATCATGTGGATTAACCTTGGTTAACCAATTAATCACTTGTCCAAATAGATATCTGAATATAATTGCCATACCGTTGATGATTTTATACAAAAATCTCCATTCAAACTTATTATGTTTTCAATTGTTGTCTCAAAAACATATCTTATGACCCCTCATTGGAATGAGCTTGCTGAGCTCATTCCAATGAGGTCGTCATAAGCTATGTTTTAGACAAAAATTGAAAATTTTGAGTAATTCATGAATTTATTTTGCAAGTACCGTCTGCTACCCGCAATGGGCAAAGGGTTAAGAATGATCATTTCCAGCACCTGATATATTATGAAGATCATGCAAGTGAACAAATATGTCAGCAAGTAACTTGCATGCTTTACTCTGTCTCATATAACTGATGTGGGTCAGAGTGACAATGTTTACCTGTTTTGGAGCAAGTTTGTTCCTTTGTTGATCCATATAATACAATAGTTCAAAAGTAACGATTAATCAATCAATTACTTTTTGGATCAATCAAGCTGTTGATCATTGATTAATTGATTAATCAGTTAACCATTTCAGCTCTATCTTCCAGACACATAAAAATGTCTTTTAAGCATTGATTGTTGTCTGCGCATCTGCTAGTTAGCAACTGAAGTGACATATAAGATGAGGTACATTTCTAATTTTCAGTTTTTTAAATGCTATCATACAGAATTTCTATAAGTATGAAACATAGAAAAAATGAAAAAATTTAAAGTAATTTATATATTTTTTATACTTGCCAATGACCCAGACTTAGCTGGTGCTAACTCTTAAATATTCAGGGCCAAACACAAATTTTGCCCCCCAATCCCCAAAATTTGCATCCAAATAAAAAAAACTGATGTCCTTTATGGTCCTTCATACTTTTGCCTACTGCGCATGCGCATGTCAAGGAAGTACTGAAATTGGCACCAAAGCCTCATTCTTCCAACCAGTGCCTGCTAAATGTTATATAATCAGCGGGGAGGTATGAGTTCCCAACTCATGGGAGGGCCATCCCCATCTGGGTCAGTGGTAAGTATAAAAAATATATAATTTTTTTCATATTTTTATACTGTGCCTAATGACCCAGACTTAGCTGAATAGAAAAAAGGCTGGAGGCCTGGGATATAAAGGAAAATCCAATAGGCTCAATTATGCATAAAGAATTAAGGAGAAAAGGAGAGAAGGAGAGAAGGATTTACATATGTCTTTCTTGTTTATTCAAACTAAGAAAGACACATCAACAATCAATAATTGAGCCGACAAACATCTATGATCTCTAGATCTCTATTAACATCCAGTATAACCCATTATACAAATTCCTTAAAGGAAAGCCAATGAATAAAGATAGTCCAGAGAATGAGACTCTTTATACTCATTTAAAAGTGTCTGAGGAGTGTATATTAGTGCTTGTATGACATGTGACATATACAAATGCTTCACACAGAGCTACATTTTAAAAATATTACATAAATGAGATAAACATTAGCTTTACGCTTTAAAACCATCCCAGCACCGACTCGGAATTACTGACTCAGGAGGAGATATTCCCTTGCTTTTCACTATAAAGCCGGTGATATAAGGGAACACTATCCCCCCCCCTCCCTCCCCTTGCTCTGGGTCAAACGAAGAGGGCAGCAGGACAGCGTCACTGCTGGGATAGAAAGCCTACATAACTATAGCTGTAATTGTTTAGTGGACGACATTCTGAGCAACAGATAACGGACCTAAACACCTAAGGTCGCTAGAAATAGACTCTATATTTCTAAGGTAAAATTTAGTAAAGGTAGAAGGCTGTGACCAGTAAGCAGCCTTCAAGAGATCTGTAATAGCAATACTGTTAGAATAAGCCCAAGATGTTTACAGCGCCCTAACTTCATGCACTGAAATCTTAAGCATGGACTGCTGATTGGAAGATAAAATCTCATAAGCGGTACGAATAGTAACTGAATCCATCTAGAAAGAGATTTAACAGATATGTCCTTTCTATTGGGAATTAAGGACAGAAAGAAGCGTTTACGCCCCTTTCTGATAAATTCTGATCTGTGTTTATAAATGTGCATTGCTCTAACTGGACACAGTAGAGGCCTAGAGCCATCAGAAGACGGAAGAGCTTTGATGACAATAGGCACAGGATACTTATTTGGAGCCTGATTCTTAACCAAAAATCCCACATTAGTAGTTAAAGTAATAGTATTTCCAACAATACGATAATGAGAATTCTCAATAGACAGAGCATGAAGCTCACTAACTCTTCTTGCAGAAGCAAAGGCTAAGAGAAAAGCTGTCATATATGACAAGAATTTGAAGTGTACAGTATTAAATGGTAGAATGCTAAATTATTTTCAGTCATTAAAAGTTGTTCACATATCTTTTCCTTGTTACAATTTATGGGAGAGTGCCTGTAGGCACTCTCCCATAAATTGTAACAAGGCAACTCCATGCAGACTATATAATTGCACTTAAAATAAAATATGAAGCAAATCCACAGAATATGAAGACTTCCAGTTGTGGCACCTGCACTTCATAATAAAGCCCAAATATGGGCTTCCAGCACTCTACCAGTTAAGTGGTTCAAAAGGAGCTTCTTTAAGCTTCAATAGAACCCAAGCTAAATTCCATTTAGGAATTAACCTTAGAGTTCTAGGCCTATTTATCGAAAAGTTCTTTACTAACTTAGATACAGAAATATTCGAACCAGTCTGTAAGCTATCATGATGAGCATATGTGTCCGATAGCATAGACCTATAACCCTTAATGGTTACTGGTTGCAGTTTGATCTTGTCAAACAAGTAGATAAAAAAATTAGCAATGTCTGGAATGGAAGGATCAAAAATGTCAATAGAATGATCCTTACACCAACGAGAAAAAACCTTCCACTTTGCCGTATAATTTAGCGAAGAGGAGGTCCTCCTACAGTTAGAAATTGTGTCAACTGTTCGTCCTGTGAAGCACTTCCCATGCAAGAAGGACCGCATAACGGAAACACGTGAAGGTTGAGACCTTGCGAGCTGTGATGCAGTGTGCGAGATTTCCCCTTCCGAGGAACATCCCATAACAGACACCTGAGTAGATTTATCCACAGTTTCTGAGAGGACAGAGATGCTACCAACAGTATCTTGCAGTGCGATTGCTTGATCTTTAGCAAGATCTGTTGAATCAACGGAGTTGGAGGATATGCATATCCTATCATTCCGTCCCAAGAGTTTGAGAGAACGTCTACAGCGAACGCTCGGGGATCTGGACATGTTGACACATACGTCTGCAACTGATTGTTGAGATGTGTCGCAAACAAGTCTATCATTGGTCGATCCCATTGGTAGCAAATCTGATTGAACACTCGCTTGTTGAGAGTCCATTCTGACGGTAACATGCGACCTTTCGTCAAGAGCAAGTCTGCTGGAACATTCAGACGACACAGAATATGACAGACCGACAGAAGAACATGATGTTCTAGAACAAACAGAAGAATTCTTTCCGTTAGATTGAATAACGGAATCGAATGAGTGCCTCCTTGGTTCCTGATGTGCGCTACTACCGTTGAATTGTCCGACAGTATATGAACATGTGAATTCTGAATTATGTTCATCCAATGTCGTAGCGCAAGCCAAACTGACATCATCTCTTTGATGTTTATTTGCTTGTTTAGGAACTCCGGATCCCAAAGGTCCTGGCACTTGGAGTCTGTTAGGTTCAATGTCGCAACCCAACCTGTTTGACTCGCATCCGTCATAATCGTAAAAAACGGATCTGGCAGTTGCAGTGGAACTCCCTGAGTTAACCACTGAATAGCTGCACAAGTCTGAATTCTTAGTTTTGCTTGGTCCGTTACAACGATATCTGGAGTGGACGTGTGCCCAAGCGGCCCATCAGAATGAGATCCACCGCCGCTCTGCACAATCCAATCAGTCGCATGAATTCTCTCGCTGTTACTATGTCTGAGTGTAGACAAAAGCGAGCATAACAACGGACTAACTTCGCTCTGGGTAACGGAAGATGAACTAGATTGTTGGGAGTCTCGAAGCAAGTGAATGAATGACTTGGACGGAGCTAGATCCGACTTCTTTTCATTTACTATGAAACAAAGACGTCGGAGAAGTGAAGCAGACTCTGAACAACGTTCTGAATAATAGTTTTGTTGCCGGATCTCTGAAGAATGTCGTCCAAGTAAGCCGCCGTTACCACAGACGAATGAGCTCAGAAATAAGCCATTACCAAGTTCATTATTCGAGGGAAAGCCCAGGGCACTAGATTGAGTCTGAAGCACATCGCTCGGAACTGATAAACAACTCCTAAGGGAAGGTATTTTCTGAATGCCAGATGTACCATGACATGAAAGTAAGCATCCTTGAGATCTATGCTTGATGCATAGTCGTTCACTCGAATGCTCGCTCTCACTGATCGAATGGTCTCCATATAGAACTTTGGAGCCACAATCAGCTTGTTTATCCAGCTCAGATCTTTAACTGGACAAACGAGCCGTCTGGCTTTGGTACCAGGAACAGGTGACTGTAAAAACCCAGGGATTCCTGGTTTCCCACTACCTCTATTGCATTCTTCTCCAAAAGAGATTGCACCTCTGCTAGAAGTGAATCTCTTTTTTGAAGATTTGACGGAAGCTGAGTGCAGCGCGGACTTCGTGTTAGCGGAGGTTTTTCACGGAAAGATAGCTTTAGGCCATCCAAGATAACCTCCTTTACCCAATGGTCATCTGTAAATGACAACCAATTGGTCAAAAACTTTGTCAGTCTCCCACCCACTGGACAGCAATAGAGGTCCTGTCCATCACCTCCTGGACCTACGAGGCTTACGGGAAGAGAAACTACGTCCTCCCTGTCCAGCGCCTCGTCCTGTCGACCTAGGGGCATCTGACTGGTTGTCTCGGCCAGAACCACGTCCCCTACCTGAGTCACTACTCTGACGGTCTCTGGAGTAAGAGCTAGGGGATTTTTCATATCCATTATAGGAGCTTCCTTTAGACGTACTCGCACCAGAAGCTCCTGTCTTACTCTTCTCTGCTACGTCAGGTTTTTTAGAAACCGACTTAAAAAGCAGAGAATCTGAAGCTTTCTTGGTAATCTGATCATAGATAACCAAAAGCTTTCCATCCAAGAGAAAATCCCCAGAAACCGGAGCGACTCGAAGAGAGTTTTTCGCCTTTGAATCCACTATATTGGATGAAGCCAAGGCCGCATCACGTCTAATCAACTCCAAATTAGCCACTGATAGGGCAGAGTTGTACATGGAAAATGCAATAGCCCTCGTAGGAACTCTTAATGAGGAACGAACGTCCTCGAATTCTTTACCATCGAGACGTTGTGCTAACACTCTGGTAAGGTGATCTGCGTAAGATAGTGCGTCTAAATTCGCCCTATTAGATGAAATCGTCATCTCCATAGTACTAGGGAGGATCAAAAAAGACGAAGGCAGAGATAAATCCAAATCCTCAGCCTGCAGGGAGCAAAATGACCGGAATCGCAACGCAAAATGCGATGCAATATTCACACATAGCGATGCAAGTTAAGGTCTATGAATCGCATTTCCGAAATCTGTTAACTATGCACGCTGTCGCATTCACCAGCGGGAAAGCCGGAAGAGTCTCCTCCATGACGTATTGTGGTTATTTTTAATGAGACATCTGACGTCAAATTACTCTATATAGACTATATAGAGTAATTTGACGTCAGATGTATTAGAATATGACTCGTGACCTGAACGTGTTTTCGGTCGTCTGTCAAAACGATTATAAATATTATGCCGAAAGGAGTAAAAGTAAGCACAGTTGAGAATTGGAAACGGGAGGTGGACGCGGAGGGGCAGTGGTTGAAATATGAGATAACGGCCGATGAGAAGCGCGTAACAAAGATAACTTGCTCGTTGTGTACTGAGTTCGAGGGCAAAATTAATCAAATAAGGAATTTCTCTAGGGCAGCAATAGAAGGGATAACAGCACTGGCGCTTAAAAAAGACAATATTGTGAAACATGCGCAAACAGAACCCCACAAAAAGGCATGTTTGATGAAATCCCAAGCCTCGGTGTTAACTTTGGATCAGATATATAAGGCAACCCCGATCGGCAAGTCTATAAGCAATTCCAAAACTGTTGAAGAAGAAAGAGTCTGCAAATTAATTGACATTGCCTATATGTTAGCAAAAGAAGAATTGCCTTTTACGAAATTTAAAACGATAGCTGAAATGGAAAGAAAACACGGCGTTGATGTTGGGACAACGTTTGTAAATGAAATGATGTGCAGTGAGTTCACAAGTATCATTGGCGAGGGCATGAGGGAACAAGTTGTGTCCAAACTGCGTGAAAGTGGTTATTTCACAATACTTATTGACAGGAGCAACAGACAAACATGTTATTGAAAATGAGATGATTTATTGTCGATTCAATGATCCAGAGACTACCGAGATCCAATTCATGTTACTTTCTGTGACTGATGTCGAAAATGCCAGGGCATATGGAATTAAAAAAGCGTTGGAAACTGTGTTCGCGGAAGCTGGATTAGACTTCAAAACTAAAATGGTGGGCTTCATGGCAGATGGGGCTAGTGTTAATATGGGGAAGAAAGCGGGACTTGTCGGATTGCTGAAACAGGAGAATAACATGACATGGCTCATAAGCATTCACTGTCTTAACCATCGGCTCGAACTCGCTGCCAAGGACGCATTTTGTGGAATGAAATTTAAAGACGTGACCGACATGCTTGAGAACCTGTATAAATTTTACCAGTATAGCCCGAAGAGGTTGCGGGAGTTGTGCGAATTAGCGGATATCCTCGATGAGACTGTGAGAAAGCCAGAGAGAGCTAACGGTACACGGTGGGTCCAGTTTAAGCGCAGGGCCTGCTCAACTCTGATTTAGTCATACTCTGCCATAACAAGTCACATGGAAAACTTAGCAGAGGACTCATCAACCAGACCCGATGAACAAGCCAGAATAAAAGGCTACCTATCCAAGATGAAACAGTTTCATTTCGATGCTACATTGCTACTTCTGTCGGAAATATTAGAACCTATATCCAAACTTTCTCTATCACTGCAAGGAGACAGTATCAATTTAATTGAAGCAATAGCCGCACTGCAACGAACTTGCCAAAATCTAGACGATATACAGCGTAACACGGAAGTTTCAACTGTTGCCAGTGGCATTAAGTTCTATTCGGGTTTAAATAAACTTCTTTCTGATACGAAATCTCAGCCGATTGTTAAGGAGTCGGAGACTGTGTCGGACTGCTCAAAGGGGAATATCTCAAATTCAACAACAGCACGGGCTGAATGCACTGCAGTCGGCAATGAAACTGCCACACCCAACGTTTCTTTCAGGGGCGTCAAACTGACACACGTGAACCCTGGTTTGCGAAATTTCGAAGCCACTCAATCTGAACTTGTGAAGAAGATCAAGGAATGCATTGACAGGCGTTTTGACGACTTAAAAGATGGAATTGTCGACACTCAGTCTCATTACTCTGTTTTAAAACTTCTTGATTCATCACTTTGGCCGACGGACAAAAATTCACTTTCGGGATTTGGCCACGAACAGCTCAGTCACTTTATCGAACATTTCAGTGATCTACTTAAACTCAATGATGTTGACGACCAGCAAATTATACCAGAATGGGACCAGCTCAAAGCTGTTTGGAGTGGAAGCATCAATCACCTTCCATCCGAAGAAATGTGGAAGTATGTTCTAACAAAAAAAGCAGAGACATATCCAAATTTAGTACACGTCATAAAGATTATAAGAATATACCCTGTATCAAATGCTAAAGTGGAGAGGGGTTTCTCTGCTGTGAATAGGGTCAAGAGTGACTGGAGATCACGCCTGAAAGCCACCACACTTGAACATCTGATAAGGATGAATTTGGAAGGTGTTCAACCAACTGAATTTGATGCAACACCATATGGAAGGAAATTTTTCTCAAAGAGGCGTCACCCTAATGTAGCTCCATATGGGCCCAGGAAAAAGAAAGAAAGAGACAATAATGATGACGACAATTCAATTTCATAAATAAATTAAAGTGTTTATTACAAAATTGTCAATACATACAATAATGATGATGACAATTCATAATGTGTTTTATTACATACATATAAACTGTTGATACAGAAAATTGAGGGGCCAAATCAGACATTCAGCTGGAACATTGAACAATAAATTAATCATTCTTGATATCTATTTCATTTCTCTGAATTAAATTGAAACTTATGCCACCTTGTTCATCCATCAACTAAGGGGGGTCGGGGGGGGGGGGGGGGGGGGGGGTCTCCCCCAAGAAAAAAATTGAAATGTGCTATCAAATTTTGATGGCACATTTCATAATTTTTGTAGGGGGTTCTGAAATGGTGGCTTTTTGGGTGACAATTCACAGTCTGGGGGCACCACTTCCTGATCACCATTCATTATGGTATGGATGGTAGTCATTGAAAATTGTGCTTGGTACCTAATGTTGCACCATGATCTGTGCACCACCACCACTACAGTGAAAATGAATAATTTCAAAAAGGTTAATCATTGGGTATGCAGACGAACGGGAAAGGTACGTAATGACCCCGTTACCCGTCCTCACAGCACTTTAGGTCAATCCATTTTTTCACTTTCTGCGTCCAAATGTTCTCACCGAAAATATGAAATATTGTTCTGTCTCATGTAATTTGTAAACATGGTCATGTAGTATGTAGTAATTGTCTGAAGCCACATTGAGCGAGCAGAGCCACTAAATGGTATTACAATTCACAACAACCGTGACCTATAATAAGTCATGGTGGTTGTGAATTGTAATACCATTTAGTGGCTCTGCTCGCTCACCTTAAGTTATTTACAGTACTACATATTAGAAGATGTTTACAAATTACATGAGACAAAACCAAAGACACTCCGCTTGTGTGTATACATGCATTTTCAACTCACTGCCCGTAACGCGGGCAGTGAGTTGAAAATGCATATATACACACGGTGACACGAACAATATTACACATTTTGGGTCGATCAATGAGTGAATGTCATTCATTTGTTCAGACCCCCTCTAAGAGACAATTGTGCTGTACACATGCGCAGTTGCACCTGTTACCAAATATTGACCAGGATTTTCCAAAAACGTGCACACGTTTTGGGAAATCTCTGACTCAATATTTGGTAAAAGACACAACTGCGCATGTGTACAGCCTGTACAGTAACACATGCACAGTTGTGTCTGTTACCAAATATTGAGTCAGTCAGCTAAATCGATGGAGCAACTATTCTTTTGATTCAAGGGGTTATTTATCGAAAAACCGAGGTAATGTGAACGTTAAAATTTTAGAGAATAGGATCAACTTTGGAAGTAACTAATTTGCGGCATCCCTGATGTGTTCGCAATCTGAGTTGTGCTCGTCGAAATGATTATCGAGGCGTGAATAAAATTGCTCACCCCATTTTAACTGCAGGCACGTTTAGGGGCACGAGAGCAATGGTGCACCTTTCCCGCATAGGCCTGAATCCCTAATAAAGTTGATTCATTCCTCTCTCATCTGATCACGAACATCTTTTTTATGCTCTCAGAATCAACCACAATGCGTCTCCTTTCCTCTGAAATTTCAAATTTTCCAGGGGGAGGACCTTCACCCCCCTCCCCTCCCCACCGAGAGGGGGACACCCCCTCTCGGGCTCACCCCCAGCAAACCACTTCCCGGTTCAGATGATGCTTCGCATCATCTGCTGTAACCATCAAGAAAAAACTGTTATGCAAAATTTTCAAAACAATTTGCTTCCTGGCCTGACTATCCAAACGCAGAGGAACTCTCGGTATGCCCTGTCCTGCCATTGCAAATCTATTATTAGTATTGATGAACGGCAGATGTAGAGCAGTTTGTGACAAGAAACTGTTTTTGCCTGTCTTAGAGGCTAAATTAAAAATAGCGTCATTCCGCAATTCAGACGTCCGTGAGACATTACTGGGCTGGACCGGATATTCAGGAACATCTTCCCTAACCTGGCCAAAGAAGTCAGTATCCAGTGATGCTATCAGTCTCTTATCCACTGTCGCAGCAACCTGGTCCGATGGAACAACGTCAGGAAGGTTTTGACGGATAAACTCCATCGCCACCTTATGTTGTTACCGAATGGAAAAATCCAGCTCCATTATTTCCCTTTCTCCATCCAAGTGGACCAGATGAGAATCTCGGTCATCCCTGTCTGACCTAGCAGAGGAACGAACCGACCCAGCTTCATCCGACAGTTCCTGATCTCAAACCGTTGCAGGATGTTGGGATGCTGCGATGAGCTGTGCTATCTGTGATAGCAAGTCCATCACGGAGGCCTGTGGAGCAGCGGTCTTCTGTTGCTTAGCCACTGGAAGCTCCTGAGACGGTGTGTCCAACATAATTCTTTTATGTGAACGTCCCAACTGATGAGGCCTCGAATCCTTGGCTACTGGATGGCGTGACCTAAGCGACATGGAATCCTTTGTCGGCGAAGCAGGCTGGATATCTGAGGTCATGAAGCCAAGGTGCGGTTGTGTGTGCTGATGTGTGGAAGAGGAAGCCGATAGACTAGCCAAGGCCGTCTGTCTATACGACTGAGTGTCCCGAACAGGAGGTGTGGACGTATGCTCCGACTGACAAACGTTATGAACACCAACATCTGGTCCCAGATGCTGTTGTAGCCTCTCTCACTCGCAGTCTGTGAAGACCTGAACGAGCTTACTACCAAACTGAGTGGCTTCCTCCTTTCCATCCTCCGTTCCGCCATCGCAGGGTGTGCGTCATCCGCGATTATAGTGCTCGCAACACCCATATTCCTCTCACAACGGACTTACCAGACGCCACACACCCATTTGAGGGGTGATGCAACCGCCGGTTCACCTAGCTGGTGACAAGGCCGTAAATCCCTTTTGGGACCTAGGCACTTGTCTAATTTCATTGAGCACTTTTTCTGCTAGCTCCTCATTAGTTTGCGATGATGACAGCACATTTCCTTAAGACATCACGGAAACATCACCCTGTTCTTGTTCCTCTGTAAAACAAACTGAAAAACTTGAGTGGCCTTGTGGTGAGAGAACAGGCATCAATCTCTCACCACTAAAAAATGTACCGTGACACACGTCTCCAATGTTTGTCATCCCAATTGGCACAAACAGAACAAGAGTTAGTACGAGTACAATGACTACAGTCAGCAGACACAATGAGTATGAGAATCCGAGGAAGACTTCCTCGAATTACAATTTGAACAAAATTCTTTCATCATTTATAAAGCTGTAGTACTCGCACTAACCTTTATAATACAAAGACACATGAAATAATACAATCCATATCAAAATTTCGAAAAATAATTCCCAAAAAAAAATTTTAGAAAAAATTTTGACATGAGCCCAAGTTCCCAATGGGAACAATGAGCCCAAATGGATCCTAAAAAAGCCTAAGTGTGGAAAAAAATTTTTTAAACCATCTAAAAATTTAATGTAACACTTATGGAGTAAATTAATGTATCTGACTACATATATATCGTAACAGATGACAAGAAATTACTTAAGGAAAGTAATAGTTGTCAACGTAAACAAATAATAATAAAAAACGGAAACAAGACTCCAGGCACTGATAAACCCGGCCCGATGTCAGTAACAGATTCTTAAAATCTATCCGATGTGAAAACAGAATCTTCATCCGAAGAAACTGAAATACATCAGATGGTAGATGCATGACTAACAACGCCTAAACAACCAAAGAATGAGGACGTAACCATGGGGATAACAGAATAAACATTCTGTAACTAAGTTAACTCCCAAGAAATTTTCCAGAAAAAAAATTTCAAAAAATTATTCCGAAAGCATGGGAGATTAACTAGGGGGGTTTCAAGGAAAGGGAGAGAGGAAACACTTAACAAACAGTGGAGATTTCATAGCAAGAATGAAACGTCAGGCCCATGCCCCGAAATTAGGGAATATGAAATACTTTTGTTTAAAAAATTATAAGTTACAGCCCTGAACACATCCATCCACTATTTCTTCCTCTCATCCTCTTTTTGCTTCCTTGGATCCACCATTTCCATCATGATATTGTGTCTGGCATCATTTTAACTGAGATTATAAGCACAGAAGTCAGAGAGATGTTACTAACAGAAGGGCCAAACAAAGAAATGAGGCTTTGGCGCCAATTTCGGTACTTCCTTAACACTGTGCATGCGCAGTAGGCAAAATGTGGAGGACCATATAGGACATTAGTTTTTTTGATTTGGATGCAGATTTTGGGGATTGGGGGCAAAATTTGTGTTTGGCCCTGAATATTTAAGAGTTAGCACCAGCTATGCCTGGGTCATTGGGTACAGTATAAAAATACAAAAGTTTACTTTTAAAATGGCAACAGGATAATAAAAACTCTTGTGGGCCATCCACTGGTTTGTCACACTTCTCATATGAGGCCTCAATTACTATGGGCTCTCCAAATCTTGTTCCCTCCCACGATCTTTCTCTCCTTAAAAAAACGTGAAACAATCTGTTCAATGTTATTCTGTTCTCCCAGTTTCACATATCAGCACACTAACCCTCTCTTTAATATAATCTAATAATCACCTGGCAATGAATATCCCACCCCATTTCCTCATTACACTTCCTGTGAATCTTGTTCTGCGACACTAATATTTGGGATATTCTGTGAGAACGAGTTCCATGATTTTGGAACAGACAACATTCTGAGGATACCAGCTATTTTGCAAACTTTTCAATTGGAGCAAGTTAGCTGATTCATTCTGTTTCCCTTATCAAGTTTACATTGTCATTGTAATTTGAAAGCACATGCATTGAGGATTGCATATTATAAAGTGCTTTTTTGTACTGAGTACTGAATGAACCCACAACTTTTAAAAATGAACCTTTCAGGGCTAAGTGTGACAATGGATGGGTTTGAATGGTTATGTATCACAGACAGATCTTTTATTCTAGTTTTTGACATAACACTTACCTGAGTAGAATGAAATATCTGGCAAATTCCGTAAACAAAATGTCTGCTGATGACTTTCTGTAAAAACAAACATTACCAGAAATAACTACATAGAGGAGGAAATAAATTTATCATGATATCATTTTTAATCGTCCTTATAATTTGCTAACCATTTTGTTTTATCTCAACAAAGCTAACATCTCATTAGATACTAATGTGTTGATATGGTGAAAATTCAGTATCTTCAAACTGAATTTGCGTGGATAAAAAAAACACCAAGAGGTCTTAATTGCTCACCTAAGAAAGTTGAGGATTTAAAGTCACATTCACCATCTACATATTTATCTCATAAATCTAATTTAGGTAGGGGAGTTGAGGTAGAGGTGGAATTTGGGAGAAGGGTCTGTAGGTTGAATTTTGTTTTTTTCAATTTTGCTAAAAATCACTCAGAACCCTTCAAAATTTACTTCAAATTGAAAGACAACAGAGGCACCCAATGCCCCCACCACTCACTTCCCACCCCCATCGGACCAACTAATTTTTATTGTGGGGAAGGGGGAGAGGTGGGGGGAGGGGGGTAATAAAAGCAGTGCCAAAGAGAGCCCAATTATGAACCTTAGGCCTTGATTTGAACAAACTTTAATCTGACTCCTCTAATGCTTCTGCACACTGATTATCAAAAGATTTTGCCTGGTTAATTTTAACAAGATTTTTAAATGAATAGCCTAAATATTGTGCCAAGTCAAAGGCACTGTTTAATAAATTACAATTAAATGTACATATACTGAAAAACATTTTGAGATAATGATGTGAAGGGGCTGGTCCATCCAAAATAGTTATTTCTTACTTTATACAAACAAAGTGTTCTCCTCTTTATGTCAATAGTTTCAAATGAGCTATTTTTGAATGAATGAATGAAAGGTTTTAACGCACCGAAGGCACGCAGGGACGATGTGGGATTTACAAATCCCTTGCGACCTGGTTAACCTTTTTTTATTTCACTTGGATCACACAGGCCAAGCTTTGCTATTGCCTCAAATGGGGTCTGAGGGGGTATGCATGCGGTTAGAATTCCCGGCAGTTCATGTTGGAGTGATAGATTGTCAATAATCAATCCCTCAATGCCATTAAGACTATTCGAGAGTGGGCTCTATTCGGTTCCTGCTTAGTGATGGTAGAGGTTTGAGTCCCACCATGGAGGCGAGTCAGAATATAATGTTGTGCGATAGCAAATTTAAGGGAAGAAGAAAAAAGAAAACCAAACAAAGTGTTCTCCTCTTTGTATCAATATTTTCAAATGAGCTATTTTTATATAATAATTTACAGTTATATCTTAAAAAGTCAATGTTTTTATGTCTGTCAGGTTTTGTTTTAATAGCAAATAATTTCAGCCACACTTTGAGTAAAAGAAATCCATGTTTTTTCAACAATAATCTTTATCTTTTCACAGAGATCTTGATAAAAAAAAATTCTCAGACTTAAAGAGTTATACAACTGAATAACAATACAATTTGAAAGCCAATTAATTTTGTTTTCAGATAATCTAAAGTGAGAGATATTTGTCATGCATGTGTATGATTTCAGATATTAATATTTTAGGGGACACTTGTCTTGACTGACGATTTCATTGTTGGGCAAATGTCCTGGTTACATTTTTGAACTATTGATTACTATACGCATTGCATTGATCCTAAATGATTTTAATACTCTGAAATTGCCAAAAATTGGTTTTCCAGTCTCTCAAAGCAGGTCCATTACAGAGCAAAACCAATCGGTACTTGGCCACAGTGTTCTCTCAAGTCAGATGGTCTCTCACGACAGGCTTTAATGTAGTGAAACTGAAGAAAAAGATTTTTTAAGAATTGTCTGTATATTGGATGAAGTTAAAATTCTGATTCCCACAGAAAGCTCAAGTATCAACTCAGGGACTTGATGCAGAACCTACAAATGATGCTGCAAACAAAAATCAAATGTATATTCTGAATTGTGGATCTTGAAGTGCACCCTGTAAGGATGCTGAACATTCATACTTTATGTTTGCCAAGAAACCTTTTATCCATTAATCTGATTCACAGACTCTCAAACCGTTGTGTCCTTGAAGAGGAAAATAGCTCCAGCAGATAGCCCCCCCCCCCCACCCCCCATTCCTCTTTTCGTCTTTCAACACAGACTTAATGTTCCTGAATTAGATAATTACTGGTGTTGGTTCCTATTCCTTTGCTTTACCCCGACAGAAATATCCCATCCACCCCACTTCCAGTATGTATTTTAACTGGCAGAATGCTAAGTTATTTTTGATTGTCATTTTTTTAAATAATATCCTTTGCTTTGTTACAATTTATAGTGCTTAAAGGCACCTTCCTATAAATTATAATTGGACCAAATTAAAAGATAATGTGAAGCACTTTCACAGAAGACAAACTCTTTATGATGTGGTACCATACCTGACTATGAGAACTGATACGTACATGGGCTAAAGCACTTAACTACTTGAAGCATTCTATACTCCATCACTTGGGTTTTCAATACAAGTCTCAACCATTATTGTTACTTCTGTTTCATTGTTTAATTGCTGATTTTCTGAACATTATTCACAGTGACACAGTTTTGAAATTCTTGAGATGTGTCAGAAGTTTTATTTTTTGCACATCAATGGACGACAATTATCACATTTAAAATCCTATTAAACTAAAAAATAGGCCGATGAAATTGTCAGATGTGTACCCATACGCGCAACTAGTAGAAAGCTGTATGATGGAGGGCCACCACGGATGCCAACATTATGTACACCATACAAGGGATGGGTACATATAGAAATTAAAATTTTTTAGTAAATTTTGTTTCTTAACATACCTACCACAATTGTTTACAAATGGCTGTAACATAAGTGCAAGCCCTACTTCGGAACTAACTCAAGCTTTTAGAATCTTTTCCAAACGAGTTGGAAAAGTACTAGAGTGCAAAAGCACGAAAAAGATCGAAAAAAGGGTCGAGCGAGACCAGCGCTCGAAATTACAGGTACTCTCTCTGCACACCTCTTGCGTTTACCGAGCGCATGTGCAACAACCGTGACGTCAATTCCGTATTTCCGCCAACGAGAAGTTTGTGATTTAGCGGGGAGGCTTCAATATCAAAGATATCCCCAAGGAGGGTGGGCCTCCGTTTCACCTACTCACAATTGTTTACAAATAGCTGAATAAACAATAGGAGGAGGTGAATCACATAACCAATACCAACAAGAGTAGCAGAACGAAAGCAAGGATGGCAGAGAACAAAAACGAAAACCTGTAAAGAAGATAGAGAGAAGGCACCTGAAAAGAACAAGGCTGAGCGAAGCGCAACCACGACAAAAACAATTTTAACGAGGGTGCACAACAGCCTGAGCAGCAACGAGAGGGCCTAAAGAATAAAGGTCCTCAGATTGCTGCTGAAGGTGGCGGAGATAAAAGGAGGAGAAGGTAGAAGCATTCCTCCAGTAAGCCGCATTCATAACATCACGGAGCGAAACAGAATTGGAGAACGCCCAGGATGTAGAAATGGCAGGAACCTCATGAGCATTAAGCCGGTTCGAAACAAGATCCGACGCAGACAAGCGAAAATAAGCCAGCTTGATTGCAAGACAGATCCACCTGGAAATAGAATGGGAAGAGGTAGACTGCCTCTTAGGAATGAGAGACAGAAAGAATCTCTTCCGACCCCTCCTAATGAACTGAGTGTGAGTAATGTAAGTCTTGATCACACGAACAGGACAAAGAAGAGGCCCCCGGCCATCTACAGCAGGGAGAGCCCGAATGCAGATGGGAGGAGGTACTGAATCAGGAAGTTGATTCTTAGCCAGAAAAGAGCAATCAGTAGTGAAGGTGACACTGTTAGCCTCATTTCGGAAGAAGGCAGAATCAACAGATAGCGCATGAAGCTCACTGACTCGACGAGCAGAAGCAAACGCTAGAAGAAAAGCCGTCTTATAGGTGAGAAAACGCATGTCGGTCTCAGATAAAGGCTCGAATGGCGCCCCCCTCCAAACAGTGCAACACCCATGCCAAGTTCCACTTGGGTGTAAGACGCAAAACTCGAGGCCTCTTCAAAGAAAAGTGCCGAATAAGTTTGGAGAGAAAAAGATTACGACCGATGCACCGCTTTCCCACATAAGAGAAAGTATCAGAGAGCATAGACCGATAGCCCTTAATCGTAATAGGCTGGAGGCCCTTGGAGTCAAAAAGAAAAACCAGAAAATCCGCATTGTGATCTGAACATCAGCGGCAGAAAACCTTCCACTTGGCGGCATAAGTCATTCCAGTGGAATGTCGCCGCGATGCAGAAATGCACTCCACTGATCGTCTCGAAAAACCTCTAAGTCGGAGACTGGACCTGATAAAAGACAGGCGTGAAGGGACATGCCCACCAGGTTGTTGTGATACTTCCTGGGACAACCCTGTGAAAGAAGATCGCGACGTAGAGGTAGACGAATCGGTCGATCGGCCAATAGAGGCCGCAGCAGATTGATCCACACCCTCTGTGGAGACAGGGGTGTGATCAGAATGATCCTGCAACTGCAAGTGCGAATCTTCGCTAATACTTGAGGAAGAATCGGTGCAGGAGGAAAGGCATAGCCGATCCAACCTGTCCAGTCCAGAGACAGAGTGTCTACTGCAAATGCCAGAGGATCTGGACAAGGGGACACAAAGGTCTCGACCTGATGATTCCAATGAGTAGCGAAAAGGTCGACCTGAGGACGGCCCCACTGCTCGCAAATCGCCTGAAACACCGACCGATGTAGCATCCATTCGGTTGGAAGGACACTGTCGCGTCGGGACAGGGAGTCTGCTAGGACGTTGAGACGCACGGGAATGTGTCGAATGGACACCCGAGCGTTCACATCCCGCGCCAACAGAAGAAGATCCCGAGACAGCCGATACATGGGAATCGAATGTGTGCCTCCTTGATTCCGTATGTAGGCCACTACTGTCGAATTGTCCGAAAGAAGTAGGACAACATGGTCCGACAGATGAGGGATCCAAAGCCGAAAACTCAACAGAAGAGCAAGGAGCTCCTTCTGGTTGATATGAAGGCCCACTTGCTCGCTGTCCCACTCTCCGTGAGTAGACAGAACGAGAGGATCCAACGTCGCACCCCAGCCCCGATCGCTGGCATCCGTAGTAAGGATGCGATCGGCCAAAGGAAGATCCAACGGAACACCCTGTGTAAGCCAGGGAATATTTGCCCAAGGGCGGAGGTGACAAAGCAGAGACCGAGGAATAGTGAGTTCCAAGTCCAGCGGATCTACATTCGGACGCCAATGATCCAACAGGAAGTGTTGGAGAGGTCGGACAAACAAGCGACCGTGCGGAATGAGATCTGTCACCGAACCGCAAAGGCCCAGCATCCGAAGGAAAGTCCTGGCCAAGACCGAGGAAGATTGAAGCAGGTCCCGAGTCAAGGCGGAAAGAATCGTCGCCCGAACTTGGGGGACCGACACTACATTGTGAAGAGTGTCGAAATCCATCCCCAAATGACGGAATCGCTGAGAAGGAAGAAGATCCGACTTCTCGCGATTGACTCTGAAACCAAGCGACGCTAGAAGGCAAAGAAACTGCCGGACATCAAACTCCAGAACAGCAGTATCGTGGTGCCGTTGGAGGATGTCGTTTAGGTAGGCTGACGAAGTCACTGCCGACTGAGTGCAGTGGAAAGCAATCACCTGTGACATCAGTCGGGTGAAGGCCCAAGGAGCCAGGTTCAAACCGAACGGGAGAGCTCTGAATTGAAAAACTCAATCCCGAAACGAGAACCGAAGGTATTTCCGTGACGCCAGATGAATGGGTACATTGACGTAGGCATCCTTCAGGTCGATACTGGCTGCAAAATCGCCCTGATGAACTGAACGTCGAACCGACCGGAAAGGCTCCATACTGAAACGAGGAGCTATGATGTACTCGTTCAGGGTACTCAGATCGATGACAGGACGATATTGGCCGTTTTTCTTCGGCACCAAGAAAAGTCTCGAGTAAAACCCCGGTGAAAGGGTGTTCCTGACCACCTCGATCGCCCCTTTGGTGAGGAGATTGTCGATCTCCTGCACCAGAAGGTCCTGACGCAGAGAATCGGAAGGGACCTGAGTCGGAAGGGGCATCCGAGATAAACTGGGGTGCCGATGGAAGGACAGTCGCAGACCGGTTCGAATGACGTCGAGGACCCAAGAGTCCGACGTTAACTCTGTCCAACGGTCGTAAAACAGCGACAGCCTTCACCCGACTGGAGGCGAATCGAGGTGAGAACCTTCACTTGCGGCCTCGACAAGGCCCCCGAGAGGAGAAACCACCTCGGGAAGTGACAGAGTCCTGAGACTTTCCAGCCTGAGGCTGCCAGCGAGTCTGGCCACGTCGGCGCTTCTTATGAGCAGAAGGAGCAGACAGAGCCGAAGGCGTAGCCGACGTCGCTGACGAGGCAGACGCAGCAGCACGCTTGGCGGGCCTGGAACGACCCCCACCCGCAGCAGCAGGTTGGTCAAGCTGTCTCAGCAAAAGCTGGTCCTTCAAATGACGAAGAACTTTGCCACAAACAGCTTCCACGGAACCATGGAACAACTGAGGTCCCACCAAAGAGGCAGACCTCAGAACAGCACGTTGCTCAGAAGGAAGGGATGGTAAAGAATCCAACACCGCATCCCGGCGTGCCAGCTCCAAATTAGCCGTGTTACAGGCGTGAGCGTGTGTCAGGTTCATAAGAGCCTGTGACAAAACGCGAAAAGGCGCCTGAGCATCATCAAACTCCCCTGGTGGAAAATATTCAACCAAAGCAGCGACGACATGGTCCGCGAGAGATAACATACCCAGCATCTCTCGGGACAGGCCCACCATAGACTCAACTACCGACATCGGGAGTACTGCCGACTTAGGCTTAGTCAACCCGAGGGAAGAAGAATCCTCATCTACAGTAGTCATCCCTTGGAAGACTGGTGGAGAGATGGAATCGTACACACGAAACCGCGATGGAGGCAGAAAGGCATCGGCTCTAGAAAAGAAGGAACCCTTGAGGGCCTTAGAACAACCTGAGCCGATTGCAGAGGACGCAAAGCCCCTGAGCTAGAAGGCTCAACAGGGTTACGGCGCTCCACAGTGGACCGCGGCCGGATGGTCACAGAAGGCTGGTCAGAAGGTTGAACGTCCGGCAATAAGCCAAAGACGAAATCCAAAGCCTGCCCCAAGACTGACGAGGGGGGCCCATCACCTTCAAGATACTCATCATCCTTCGTAGCAGAGGAGACGTAGCCCAACTCGGGCTGACCAGCAGAAACCTCCTGTAAATACTGTGCAGTATCCAAGGGGCCAGGCGAGACAGCTCGGCGACCGACCAAAGGAGGTTGTGCCTCAGGAGGCACAGGGAGGCCAACTTGAGGGTTGCCAGAAAGCAACCGGGGTGAGCGCCAAAACGGCCTGGCGCAGGTCACCCTGAGAATCCGTCGCAGCAGAATCACCCGACGGAGTGTCCTCCCAATGGACCCTTCTGGTAGAAGAACCCAAATCCTCAGAAGAGACCGACGTCGAACGTCGACCGGCAGACAGAATAGCGACACGGTGAGAAGACACCGGAGGATAGTCCCGATTGTGACGCCCAGGGGCCATCACTGACCTCTGCGAAACAGAAGGTCCTGCCTGCGAATCCTCTAAAGAGACAGACAGCGCACGTCGATCGGTAGCTGGACCTAGGACACGGTGAGAAGACACCGGAGGATTGTCCCAAGAATGACAGGAACCTGTCATTGGCCTCTGCGCAGCAGACGGCCCCAACTGCCTATCCTCTGAGACCGACGGCAAGCATCGATAGACACCCAGACTCGGAACACAGTGAGGAATCACAGGAGGAAGAGTGACAGCTAACAGGGGCTGTCACTGACCGCTGCCGAACAGCAGGCCCTGGATGCCAACGTCCCAACACCATCCCGCTGGGCGGCACACTAGCAGGGGAAGGTGGAACGATAAATGATTCACTCGAGGGACGAGGAATCGCTGCCGAAGCGACCGGCCGGCTCAACCGACTAGGAGCAAACATAGCCAGATGAGACGGAGCAGACAGCAAACCCGCACAGCCCCACCACGAGGCTGGGGGAGGCTGAGAACACACAGACACACCAGCAGATACAGCCTCGGTCCCCCGAGACTGTAGACCATCCCCAGAGGAGATGGAAGAGCCACCATCAGACAGAATAGGATCTGGAGTAGCAACTTCATCAACAACGGTCGACGGTGTAGGAGGCAGATCGGAGAGGGTCACCGAGTTGACCTCGGAAAAGCTCTCAACGAAAACAGACGCCTCAATAGTGACATCAGAAGACAAAGAGACCACGGTCTCCTCGTCAGGTATCACTGAACTAACACCGCCAACAGTTGCAGAGGAACTCGCCACAGAAGGCAGATACGAATTCTGTGTGACAGAGTCACCACGTGCACCAGCAGAAATGTCTGCTACGGCACGGCTACCCTTACCCCGAGAACGAGGGGTTCTAGCTCTGGAAAGAACCACCTTGTTCACAGAAGCCCAGAATTTAGAGGACCAAACCCCACAAATACCACATGATTGGGCCTGAGTGCAATTGTTGCAAGTGACACATGTGGCATGAGAGTCGTCCACATGTTTCACCTGCAAACAAGAGGTACAAGGAATAGTCTTAGGCATTATATCAAAATAATAATCAAGCTTCCCGCCGACGGAAAACAGCACTAAGGTCGTGTTCAAACGTGGGGGAAAGACAAGATAAAGTGTGAAGAGACAAGCAATAAAAATACAAATTAACATTAAATAATAATAACTTGGTAGCTTGATAAAAGGATACAATCCACTAGCACACTAAATATGTAGAATAAGTTGTTCATGAAGAATAAACAGCATAATTTAGCACGAGTCACAAAAATTTCCGACCATGTACAATGGCGGAAAATAAAGGAATTGACGTCACGGTTGTTGCGCATGCGCTCGGTAAACGCAAGAGGTGTGCAGAGAGAGTACCTGTAATTTCAAGCGCTGGTCTCGCTTGACCCTTTTTTCGATCTTTTTCGTGCTTTTGCACTCTAGTACTTTTCCAACTCATTTGGAAAGATTCTAAAAGCTTGAGTTAGTTCCGAAGTAGGGCTTGCACTTATGTTACAGCCATTTGTAAACAATTGTGAGTAGGTTGAAAAGAAATGGATTGGAGGAGTGTCCAATTTAATGGATAAAGGGTTAATATCTCTGGATCAAATTATCAGATTTACATAAAAAACTATACAGCACAGCACATCAGTAACCTGAATAAATATATAAAGTAACATGACAATCGGATTGATATTTTTTGAGTTATCTCATGCCAAAGGGATTGGAGGAATTTTCAATTTGAAGGATAAAGAGTTAATATCTCCAGATCAAATTATCAGATTAACACTAAAAACTATACAGCTCAGCACATCAGTAACCTGAACACAAATATAAAGTAACTTGACAATCCAAGTAATATATTTTTATACTGTACCAATGACCCAGACATAGCTGGTGCTAACTCTTAAAATATAGGGCCAAACACAAATTTTGCCCCCCAATCCCCAAAATTTGCATCTAAAACTAAAGAAAACATGTCCTGAAAGGCCCTCCACACTTCGCCCCTACTGCGCATGCGCAGTGTCAAGGACGTTCCGAAATTGGCGCCATTTATCATTCTAAGTTTGGCCCTTCATCAGTTAACATCTGACTGATCTTTGTGCTTTTAAATCTCAGTTTAAATGATGCCAGACACATAAATATTAGTGAAATGGTGATTCTAAGGAGGATAGAAAAGGAGGAGAGGAAAAGAATGTGTGACAGAATATTATCAGGGCTGTAACTTAAAATTTTTTAATGAAATTATGTTAAGTTACCTATTTTCAAGGCAGCAGCCATTTTGTTGTCATTCTGATTATTTAGTTACACTGTTTTTTCAAGTGTTTTTCCTCTCTCCCTGTCCTTAAGTTCCCCCTTGCTATTCTCCCATGCTTTTGGCATAGTTTATGTAATTATTATTACTAAAATTTCTTGGGAGTTTTAGCTGAATAACAGAATGAATTCTGTTCTTTCCCCATGTTTACGTCTTCACCTACGGGTGGTTAGGCGTTGTGTTCTGCATCTACCATCTGATGTTCTGCAGTTTCTTCCCTGGAAGTCTCTGTTTTGCATCAGATGGTGTATTTTTGGTAACTGACTTCGGGCCTGGGTGCCTGGAGTCTTATTTTAGTGTTTTTACACTCATTGTTTACATTTACAACAGCCCTCTGTGTGAGGGGGGGATTTCTAAATAATAATATCTTTATGTTATTTTAATCATAACTAGATACATTATTATTGTTCGTAAGTGTTGAATAAATTGTTTAAAATATTTTTAAAATTTTTTTCCACACTTAGGCTTGGGATCCATTGGGGCTCAACGTTACTTTTCAGAAACTTGGGCTGTTCTGAAAAAATATTTTTTCAAAATATTTTGATTTCAATTATTTTTTCTATATTAATGGATCATATTATTATTATGTATTTTGCCAGGGGTTAGTGCGAGTACCAGGACTTGTTTTCTTTTCACATTGAAAGGATATTGATCAATTGTTTTAAGAGGAAGTCTTCCTCTGACCTTATTATCATTCTATATGTGGTCAGTGTACTCGCATTAACTCCTGTTCTGTATCGTATGATTTCGATGACAATATGGGAAGCGTATGTCACGGTATGTTGTTGGGGATTTGGACACTCCGGTCCTTTCCCCGCAGGGTCACTCTACTTTATCAATTTCTATTTCAGACGATCAAGATTAGGGTGATGTATCTGTGATGTCTTCCAACAGTGTGCCTCCGTCGTCACAATTAATGAAGGGCTAGCGGAAAAGTGCTCATGTAATACGCCAATTGCCTAAGAGGACCCTAGTAGGTTCGACGGCCTTTGACGTCCGCTAGCTCGCCCGGTGTAGCGTCCATTCACCGAATGGTTCGGCAGCCGGGTTCGTCCGTTGCGGTCTAGAAGGAATTTTGGGGTGATGCGAGCACTATAAAATTAACTTAATGCACACCCAGTGACGACGGATCGGAGGGAGAACTGAGGAAGCCTTTTAGTCCGGTTCATAGCTCGTTCCGGTCCATCCGGACGGCAAGCGAGAGAGGCCCCTCTCTCGTTCAACAACATCTGGCCCCAGATGTTGTGGTACAAATGTGTCGCTAGCGGAGCATACGTCCGTCGCTCGGGACGCTCCGTTGTATAGGCAGTCCGCTGAGACTGCTAAGGCTTCCTCTTCTCGTCAGCGCACACGACCGCACCTTGGCTGCGTGACCGCCGATATATTACCAGCTTCGCCGATCAAGGATTCTTCGGCGACCAGGTCACACCATCCGGCAGCCTGGGATTCGAGACCGATGGACTCCGGACGTTCGCATAGGAAGTATGCGGGAGCCATCTGATGCGGAGCTGCCCTCGGCGAAGCAGCGATAGACTGCGCCTCCGCAGGTCTCGACGCCGGACATTCTTGTGCACATAGCACAGCTTATCGCAGCATCCCAGCAGCCGACAAAAACGGTGTCGGATCGAGAATTATCCGACAGCGCTGGGTCGGTAGCCGGGGACTCGAGGCCTGCAGACTCCGGACGTTCGCATAGGAAGTGTGCGGGAGTCAACGTACACGGAGCTTCCAGCGGCAATGCATCGTAAGTCCGCTACTGCACAGGCCTCGGGAACGGACGTGCTTTCCTTAATAGCACAGTTTATCGCAGCATCCCAGCATCAACTGAATCTGTCGCATATATTTTATCCGACGATGCTGGGTCGGGACGCTCCGCGGAAGCGGGTACGGACGTCCGAAAGTTTCATCCGGTCCGACGGGATACCGAAAGGGATTCGGAGGATTTCAAGCTTTCCCTTTCGGAACAAAATATGCTGCGATGCCGGATAAGAAACCGATAGCGTCGGTGGACTTAGAAATTTTTGGTTCGGTTCAGGGACATCGTCCCTCAGTTCCGACATAGTCCAATAATGTCACACAAACTTTCGAATTATTGAACGACGCTATATATATTATTTTATGCTTGCTATCCAAGCAGTTCTGGTTTCTTGTTCGAAGAATTATGGAGATGTCTTTCAAAAGTGTGCCTCTGTCGTCATAGTTAATGAAGAGTTAGCGGCAATAAGTGCTCATGGAATATGTCTATCGCTTACGGAGTGACATTCGCTAGCTCACCCGGTGTAGCGTACATTCATCGAATGGTTCGGCGGCCGGGTTCGTCCGTTGCGGTCTAGGAAGGAGATTTGGGTGATGCGAGCACTTTAATTACTTTAGTACTCACCCAGTGACGGCAGATTGAGGACAGATCGGAGGAAGCCAACAACATAGGGGACCGCATGTTGTGGTTCAGATATTTTCATTCGGAGCATATGTCCGTTGCACGGGACGCTCCGTTATATTGACAGTCCGAGAGACTGTCTTTAATGCTTCCTCATCCTCACAGCAGGGCACACGACCGCACATTGGCTACGTGACCTCGAGTATCCGATCAGTTTCGGCATTCAGTGATTCCACAGCGAATAGGTCGCGCCATCCGGTAGCCAAGGGACACGAGGCCTATACACTCCGTTCGCTCGCATATTGGAAGTATGCACGGGGTAACGATCTCGGAGCTTCCTGCGGCAATGCATCGTAAGACCGCTGCTCCTCAGGCCTCAGTGACGGACGTGCTATCCGAGTTAGCACAGTTGTTTCGCAGCATCCCAGCAATTGACAGTTTCTCGGTCGAATCAGGAATTATCCGACGGCGCTGGGTCGGTGCGGTCCGCGGTTGCATCAAGCTACGGACGACCAAACGCTTTATAGGGTCCGACAGGATGGCGAAAGGGATTCGAAAGATTTCGAGTTTTCCCTTTAGTAGTATCGGAAGATGCCTTTCATATCTTCTGGCATTTCTTCCAGTGATTATTTTTCGGACTTCATTGCTGCGATCTTGGATAAGAGACTTATAGCGTCATTGGACTCGGATTTTTCGATCGGTACAGGGACTTTGTCCCTGACTTACCGACGCAGTCCAATATTGTCATTACAACATGTGTTTTATTTTTCGACGCTATATATTTATATATATATACAAGCCTGCTACTAAGCATGATAGTTTAGTTTCTTGTCCGCGTGGCTCATTTCTGCCATTTTATCTTTTTTACATATAGTTTATTTTGGCAGAGCAGGGCATACCGAGAGTTCATACGCGTCTAGACGGTGTGATTAAAGACTGCATATATATTCTTTTTCGCCGTTTATGTCTTTTCCAATTTCAATGTTGGGAACGACATTATGTATAGTAGACTTAACTTAGACGCTTTATTATACGTAATCCGCCTTACTGAGGCGTTATCATTACGTCTTCAAGAAAAGATTTACGGGATATTATTCTCAATGTAATTTCTTTTGAGGGCAGTAGTTTGTTCACGTATAACTCCGCCCTTCAGTGGCTGATTGGAGTTGGTTAGACGTGATGCAGCCCTAGCTACATCCACGCGTGGATAGTAGGTTAAGAACTCTCTCAGAGTCGCTTCGTTCTCGGAGGAGCTTCTCTTCGACGGCAACTTTCCGGCAATCCATGAATTGCTTGATTTATACATTCTCTTGTCTATCTAGTGTTACAAGAGATTCAGACTGGGGCAAACATTCGGTGGTTGACTCAGAGAGTGCCGCCGCAGTTGCCGGACCCGAGTGTGGCTGTTATGACGGTTGCCAGTCAAACAGATTGGGATATATACTGATCCCTACGGATTCGAAGTGCCAGGGTCTTTGGGTTCCGCAGTCTTTTAGCTATCAGTTTAACTTCCGCGGAATAATGTTTTTTAGGCTTGCTTTATGTCATTGCATGAACATTATTCAGAAACGCATGCCCAAATTCCTGTCCTTTAATTCGACAGTAGTGGCGTATCTCCGGAACCAGGGAGGCACTCTTTCGTTTCCGTTATTCAATTTAATGGAAAGAATCCGTCTGTTGCTTATAGTACACCAAGTTCAGTTTTGGTCCGTCATATTCTGGGTCGTCTGATTGTTTTATCGCACTCCCGTTCTCTTACGGGTCGCTTGTTGCTGTCAGAATGGACTCTCAACAAACAAGTATTCATTCAGATTTGCTATCTATGGGAGCGCCCAATGATGTTTTATTTATGACACAGCTTGCTAATAAATTGCAGACGTATGTGTTGGCTTGTCCAGATCTCTGAGCTAATACTGTTAACGCTCTATTGATCTATAGGACGGAATGATAGGATACGCGTATCCTCCGGCGCTGTTGTTTTAGCAGGTATTGCTAAGATAAACAACCACAATACATTTCTGTTGATAGCATCTCTATCTTCACAGAGATCATGAGTAATTTACTCTCTTGTCTACTGTGGATCTTAACGTGAAATCTTCCTTTATGTGAGGATCTTTTTTCACTGGGTAAATCGTGTCATCTTTATCACAACCAGCAAGGTCGCAACCTTCATGTATTCCGTTGTGTGGTCCGTATTGCATTGTAAGCACTGTACTGGACGAGCTTTGGACGCGATTTCTTACTATAGGAGATCCTCTTCTTCGCTATTCTATGCGACTAAAGTGGAGGCTCTTCCGTCGTGGTGTAGGGATCATTATGTTCATATGGTTGATCCCTCCATACTACTCATTGCTATTTTTTAGTATACTTGTTTCACAGGATCTACTGCAGCCTGTTGTTATTTAGGTTATAGGTTTTTGTTACCTCATACCTATGCACTCTACGATAGTTTACAATTGAGTCTTTTGTCTCTTTATCTAAGTCAGTTAGTAACTTTTTGATAAATAGACTTAGAATCTTTAGATTAAATTCCTATACGGATTTTAACTTCGGTTCTTATTTAGCTAAGTAATCATTTGAGCCTCTGGAAACAGTAGTTTTCAAATTCTGACCTTTTAGACAGTAATTCTGTTGGTTTCTCTTTTACTGTAGAGTCAGTGAGTTTCATGCACTATCGATGGATGATTTTCACTTTCATAGTTTCGGAATCAATACTTCCGTTACTATTTAGGTTGGATTGTTGCATTAGAGTTAGGCTCCTATTATCCGGAACCTATTATTTTAAGGTCCTTCCGTCTTCGTATGGGCATAGGCCTTTACTCTTTCCGGGTACAGTTTATGTATTTATAAACAGATATCTGTTTATTACAAGGGCGTAAGCTTCTTCTGTCTTTGATGTCTAGTAGAAGGACGTTACGCTCCATTTTATTGTTAATGGATTCTATTAACTAGCGTACTGCTTATGGTATATCATTGGCTTAGCAGTTGTGCTTAAGATTTCGGCTCATGAAGTAAGAGTTCTTCTACTTCTTGGGCTTACATTAATAGTGTTGCTATTATAGATTTTTGAAGGCTGCTCATTGCGCTCAGCCATCCATTCATGAATTTTATCTCAGAAATATCGAGTCCATTTCTGGAGGCCTCTATTGTTAGGTCTATTATCTACTGCTCAGAATGTCATTTACTTAACAGTTGCTACTATAGCTAGGTAGGCTGTCTGTTTCGGCAGTGTCTCCGTTCGGCTGCCCTCTTCGCTCTGGGCTATTTGACCCAGGGCAAGAAAAAGGGGGGGGGGGAGGGTGTTCCCTTGGGTCACCTGTTTTTACTATGAAAACAAGGGGATACCTCCTCCGGAGTTAGTAATTCTGAGCTGTTATTGGGATGGTTGTTAGTGAGAAGTTTAAGTTTATAAAATTCATTCAAGTCTTAGTTTTTAAAGTATAGCTTTTGAATATTGCATATGTCAACGGACATGATTATGCAATTCTCACACACTTTATAGGAGTATAAGAGTCTCTATTCTCTAGACTTACTTTATTATTGGCTTACTTTAAAAATTATTAGTATAAGGATTATTGGATATTAATAGAGTACATGGATGTATGAAGCTCAATTTTTGGAAGGTGTTGTATCTTTCTAATTTATCATAAATAAGAAAGATACATATAAGGCCTATTACTTCTTTTCCCTACAGGGGATGACTCTATTTTATTTTATTGAGCGTATTCCATTTTGCTCTATGTCCTTGGCCCTCCAGCCTTTTTACTATTCAGCTATGTCTGGGTCATTGGTACAGTATAAAAATGTTAAAAAATTTATAGTAATTTATATATTTTTTATACTTACCAATGACCCAGACGGGGATGGCCCTCCCAGGAGTTGGGAACTCTTGCCTCCCCGCTGAGTACATAGCGCTTACCAGGCACTGGTTATTAGAATGATAAATGGCGCCAATTTCGAAACGTCCTTGACACTGCGCATGCGCAGTAGGGGCGAAGTGTGGAGGGCCTTTCAGGACATGTTTTCTTTAGTTTTAGATGCAAATTTTGGGGATTGGGGGGCAAAATTTGTGTTTGGCCCTATATTTTAAGAGTTAGCACCAGCTATATCTGGGTCATTGGTAAGTATAAAAAATATATAAATTACTATAAATTTTTTAACTTTTCAAGTTATCGAATGCCAAAGGGATTGGAGGAATTTTCAATTTGAAGGATAAAGGGTTAATATCTCTGGATCAAATCATCAGATTTACACCAAAAACTATACAGCTCAGTACATCAGTAACCTGAACACAAATATAAAGTAACTAGACAATCCAAGCAATATTTTTCAAGTTATCGAATGCCAAAGGGATTGGTGGAATTTTCAATTTGAAGGATAAAGGGTTAATATCTCAGGATCAAATTATCCAATTTACACCAAAAACTATACAGCTCGGCACATCAGTAACCTGAACCAAAATATAAAATAACTTGACAATCCAAGCAATATTTTTCAAGTTATCGAATGCCAAAGGGATTGGAGAAATTTTCAATTTGAAGGATAAAGGGTTAATATCTCAGGATTAAATTATCAGATTTACACGAAAAACTATACAGCTCGGCACATCAGTAACCTGAACACAAATATAAAATAACTTGACAATCCAAGCAATATTTTTCAAGTTATCGAATGCCAAAGGGATTGGAGAAATTTTCAATTTGAAGGATAAAGGGTTAATATCTCAGAATCAAAATAACAGATTTACACCGAAAACTATACAGCTCGGCACATCAGTAACCTGAACACAAATATAAAGTAACTTGATAATCCAAGCAATATTTCTCAAGTTATCGGATGCCAAAGGGATTGGAGGAATTTTCAATTTGAAGGATAAAGGGTTAATATCTCAGGATCAAATTATCCGATTTACACCAAAAACTATACAGCTCAAAGGGTTAATATCTCAGGATTAAATTATCAGATTTACACGAAAAACTATACAGCTCGCCACATCAGTAACCTGAACACAAATATAAAGTAAGTGGACAATCCAAGCAATATTTTTCAAGTTATCGAATGCCAAAGGGATTGGAGAAATTTTCAATTTGAAGGATAAAGGGTTAATATCTCAGGATCAAAATAACAGATTTACACCAAAAACTATACAGCTCGGCACATCAGTAACCTGAACACAAATATAAAGTAACTTGATAATCGAAGCAATATTTTTCAAGTTATTGAATGCCAAAGGGATTGGAGGAATTTTCAATTTGAAGGATAAAGGGTTAATATCTCAGGATCAAACTATCCGATTTACACCAAAAACTATACAGCTTGGCACATCAGTAACCTGAACAGAAATATAAAGTAACTTGACAATCCAAGCAATATTTTTCAAGTTATCGAATGCCAAACAAATGGATATGGACGCCGGACGGACAGACAGATGGACGGACGGATGGATGGACAGATGGACAGATGGATGGACAAAGGATGGACGAACGACAGATGATCACCCCGGATGCCGGCATTATGTGTACCATACATAGTATGAGTACACATAAAAATGTAAGTGGCCATGAATTTATCACCAGTGGACCACAAATTGTAATGAAAGTGTCAATGACACTGTAGGTCAACTTAACAAACTTGAACTTGGTAAGTTACAAGTGAAATGGCAAAACTGAAGATCAATGGTACCAATGTTATTTGGTGAAATTTCAACAAAACAGCATTGTGTGTGCACAACCTCAAGAGTAATCCTTGAATTTATAAATGTGTGTAAGACTGGCTAAAGGAAGAATGTTGATACACAAATGCAGTAAGTTCAGAGGTTATTGTAAATGGCAACTTTTTTCACAGAAATGAATCAATAGGTCTTATCTAAAGGTCTCGCCCAATGTGCACACCAAGTTCAAAAAATAATCCTGATAAATGTGGCCTGTAGGCCATGTCAAAGAGGAATGTTGATGCATAAATCCAATAAATTCAAAGACTGTTGCTAACAGCAACAGATTTTGATGGAAGTGAGAAGAAAATCAATAGCTCCTATCTTTGTCATCCTGCATAAGCATACAAAGTTTCAAAACAGCCTGATAATGAATGCACCCTCTGAGGCATGCCAAAGGAAGATGTTAATGCACAGATGCACTAAGTTTGAATGTCATTGCTTGTGGCAATGTTTTTAGTTTTTTTTATGGAAATTCATAAATATACCCTGCAGAGAGTGCAAAAGCGATAAGTTGCTACACAAATGCAGTAAGTTCAAAGGCTGGTGAAAACGACAATAATTTTTTAAAGGAAATGAAAATAAATGCGACCTGTTAGGTGTGCAAAAGGAAATTGTGGACGTTCTGTACGTACTAACGTACGGATGTGTACGTACATACATACATACGCCGACGGACGAGAAGTGATGGCAATAGCTCAGCTTGACTTTGTCAAGTTGAGCTAATAAATGTGCCCTGTAGCGTGTGCCAAAGGGAAATATTGAGGTCTGACTAAACTAAGTTCTAAGAACGTTGGCAGCAGCAACATTTTTTGACGGAAACAGAAGAAAATCGATAGCTCCCATCTGGAGGTCTCCCCAAACAAGCATACCAGGTTTCAAAGCAATCCAATCATAAATGTGCCCTGTAGGGTGTGCCAAAGGGAAATATTGAGGTCTGACTAACCTAAGTTCTAAGAACGTTGGCCATGGCAACTTTTTTTGACGGAAATGGAAGAAAATTGATAACTCCCATCTAGACGTCACCCCAAACAAGCATGCCAGGTTTCAAAGCAATCCGATCATAAATGTGCCCTGTAGGGTGTGCGAAAGGGAAATATTGAGGTCTTCTAACTAAACTAAGTTCTAAGAACGTTGGCAGCGGCAACATTTTTTGACGGAAATGGAGAAAAATCGATAGCTCCCATCTAGAGGTCACCCCAAATAAGCGTACCAGGTTTCAAAGCAATCCAATTATAAATGTGCCCTGTAGGGTGTGCCAAAGGGAAATATTGTGGTCTGACTAAACTAAGTTCTAAGAACGTTGGCCGTGGCAATATTTTTTTTATCGAAATTGAAGAAAATCGATAGCTCCCATCTAGAGGTCATCCTAAACAAGCATACCAGGTTTCAAAGCAATCCAATCATAAATGTGCCCTGTAGGGTGTGCCAAATGGAAATATTGAGGTCTGACTAAACTAAGTTCTAAGAACCTTGGCCGCGGCAACATTTTTTGACGGAAATTGAAGAAAATCGATAGCTCCCATCTAAAGGTCTCCCCAAACAAGCATACCAGGTTTCAAAGCAATCTGATCATAAATGTGCCCTGTAGGCTGTGCCAAAGGGAAATATTGAGGGCTGACTAAACTAAGTTCTAAGAACGTTGGCCGTGGCAACATTTTTTGAATGAAATTGACGAAAATCGATAGCACCCATCTAGAGGTCACCCTAAACAAGCATACCAGGTTTCAAAGCAATCCAATCATAAACGTGCCCTGTAGGGTGTGCCAAAGGGAAATATGTGGTCTGACTAAACTGAGTTCTAAGAAGGTTGGCTGCGGCAACATTTTTTGATGGAAATTGAAGAAAATCGACAGCTCCCATCTAGAGGTCACCCCAAACAAGCATACCAAGTTTCAAAGCGATCTGATCATAAATGCGACCTGTGAGGTGTGCCAAAGGAAATTGTGGATGTACGTACTAATGTACTAACATACTAACGTACTAATGTACATACGCCGACGGATGAGAAGTGATGGCAATAGCTCAGCTTGACTTTGTCAAGTTGAGCTAAGAGTTAAAAAATTTATAGTAATTAATATATTTTTTATACTTCCCAATGACCCAGACTAAGCTGGTGCTAACTCTTAAATATTTAGGGCCAAACACAAATTTTGCCCCTCAATCCCCAAAATTTGCATCAAAAACTGACTGCATGTCCTATATGGTCCTCCTTACTTTTACTCCACTGCGCATGCGCTGTGTCAAGGAGGTCTCGAAATTCCTGCTAATTGTCATTCTTACAACCAGTGCCTGGTAAGCGTTATGCACTCAGCGGGGAGGTACGAGTTCACAACTCATGGGAGGGCCATCCCCGCCTGGGTCATTGGTAAGTATAAACAAGCCAAGACCAATACCGGGTCTGGACCTGCGTCGCTGCATGCACTTGACCTGAAAATTAGATACACGATACAACTCATCATTATGAAGCAACAGACCAAATATAAAATCATTCCCTTTCATAGAAGCCAAGAAAACTTTCGGACGGACTGACGGACGTACAGATGGACTGATGGACGGACGGACGGACGGACAGAGTTGAGCGGTTACTAGACCTTCTCTGCCACTGGCGACGCAGGTAATAAAAATATATAAATTACTATAAATTTTTTAACATTTTTATACTGTACCAATGACCCAGACTTAGCTGAATAGTAAAAAGGTTGGAGGGCCTAGGACATAAAGGAAAATCTAATAGGCTCAACTACATATAACAGAAATATCCCCTTGAGGAGAAAAGGAGAGATAGGCTTTACATGTATCTTTCTTATTTGCATCAAAAAAGAAAGACACAACACCACTCTGAAATTGGGCACAATAACATCAATGATCTCTATTAACATCCAGTATAACCCGTTATACTAATTATTTTTAAAGGAAAGCCAATAAATAAAGGAAGTCCAGAGAAATGAGACTCTTTATACTCATTAAAAGTGTCCGAGGATTGTATATTAATGCCCGTATGACACATGACATATACAAATGCTTCACACCGAGCTGCACTTTAAAAATGTTACATAGATGAGTAAACATTAGCTTTACACTTTAAAACCATCCCGGTACCAACTCGGAATTACTGACTCCAGGGGAGGTATTCCCTTGCTTTTCACTATAAAGCAGGTGACCTAAGGGAACACCCTCCTCCACCCCCCCCCCCCCACCTTCCCCTTGCCCTGGATCAAATACTCCAGAGCAAAGAGGGCAGCAGGACAGAGTCACTGCCGGAACAGAAAACCTACATAACTATAGTTGCAACTGTTTAGTGGATGACATTCTGAGCAACTGATAACGGACCTAAACAATGCAGATCTCCAGAAATGGACTCAATATTTCTGAGATAAAAATTTGTGAAAGTGGAAGGCTGAGACCAATATGCAGCCTTCATTAGATCTGTAATAGCAACACTATTAGCGTAAGCCCAAGATGTTGATAGAGCTCTTACTTCATGAGCTGAAATCTTAAGCACAGACTGCTAAGTTGAAGATAATTTGTCATAAGCAGTACGGATAGTTAATTGAATCCACCTAGCAATAGAATGGACCATAATGTCCTTTCTATTAGGCATCAGAGACAGAAAGAAACGCTTACATCCCTTTCTGATGAACTCAGATCTACATTTATAAATACGTATAGCTCTAACAGGACACAGTAAACGCCTATGCCCATCTGAAGATGGAAGAGCCTTAATAACAATAGGTTCCGGATACTTATTAGGAGCCTGATTTTTAGTCCAAAATCCAACATTAGTAGTGAAGGTAATAGTATTACCAACGCTACGATAGTGAGAATCATCCACAGATAGTGCATGAAGCTAACTGACTCTTCCAGCCGAAGAGAAGGCTAAGAGAAAAGCAGTCTTATAAGATAAGAATTTGAAGTCCACCGTGTCAAGAGGCGTTTCTTTTAGCTTAAGAAGAACCCAAGCTAAATTCCACTAAGGAATTAATCTAAGGGTTCTAGGTCTATTTATCAAAAAGTTTCTTACTAACTTAGATAAAGAGACATTAGATCCAATCAGTAAACTATCATGGTGTGCATAGGTATCGGATAGCATAGACCTATAGCCCTTAATGGTAACAGGCTGCAGTTTGATCTCATCAAACAAGTAGACTAGAAAATTTGCAATGTCTGGAATGGAGGGATCATAAATATCTACAGAATGATCCCTACACCACTGACAAAAGACCTTCCACTTAGTAGCATAATTTAGCGAAGAGGAGGTCCTCCTACAGTTAGAAATCGCGTCCACTGCTTGTCCTGTAAAATGCTTGCCGTGCAAGAAGGCCGCACAACGGAAATACCCGAGTAGATTTATCCACGGTCTCTGTGGAGACAGAGATGCTACCAACAGAATTTTGCATTGAGATTGTTTTATCTTGAGCAGTATCTGCTGAATCAACGGCACTGGAGGATACGCATATCCTATCATTCTGTCCCACGAGATCAATAGAGCGTCTACTGCAAATGCTCGAGGATCCGGACATGGTGACACATACGTCTGCAACTGATAGTTGAGATGCGTCGCAAATAAGTCTATCATTGGCCACTCCCATTGGTAGCAAATATGATTGAATACGCATTTGTTGAGAGTCCATTCTGGCGGCAACAAGCGACCCCTCCATGAAAGGGAGTCTGCTGATACGTTCAGACGACCCGGAATATGACGGACCGATAGGAGAACCTGATGTTCTAGTACATACAGAAGGATTCTTTCCATTAAACTGAATAACGGAATGGAATGAGTGCCTCCCTGATTCCGAATATACGCTACTACCATCGTATTGTCGGACAGAATTTGCACGTGTGCATTCTGAATAACGTTCATCCAATGACGTAGCGCAAGCCAAATTGACATCATTTCTTTGATATTTATGTGCTTGCTTAGGAACTGCGGATCCCAAAGACCCTGGCACTTCGAATCTGTTGGACTCAGTGTTGTGCCCCAACCTGTTTGACTGGCTTCCGTCATAATTGTAAAACTCAGATCCGGCAATTGCAGTGGAACTTCCTGAGTTAACCACTGAATATCTGCCCAAGTCTAAATCTCTTGTTTCACTTGATTTGACAAAAGGATGTCCGTATCGAGTGAATGAATCTTCGCCCTCCAATTCTGAGTCAGAAAGATTTGAAGAGGACGAGTGCGTAGCCGCCCCATTGGAATAAGATCCGCGGCAGCTCCACACAGACCTATCAGTCTCATCAATTCTCTCACTGTAACTTTGTCTCAGTGAAGACAATAGCGAGCGTAACAACTGATTAATTTCGCTTTGGTTAACGGCAGACGAACGAGATTGTTGTGCGTCTCGAAGCTCAACCCCAGGTGGGTGAATGACTTGGACGGCACCAGATCCGACTTCTCTTCGTTTATTATGAAACCGAGACGTCGGAGCAATAGAAGCAGATTCTGCACATCATTCTGAAGCGTTAACTCGATGCCGTACCTCTGAAGAATGTCGTCCAGGTAGGCCGACGTTACCACAGATGAATGAGCTCGGAAATGAGTCATTACCGAGTTCATTATTCGAGTGAAAGCCCACACGCTAGATTCAGACCGAAGCACATTGCTCGGAACTGATACATGACTCCTAGGACGCCAAAGCGAAGATACCTTCTTGAATGCTGGATGTACCATGACGTGAAAGTAAGCATCCTTGAGGTCTATGCTCGTAGCATAGTCGCTCACCCGAATGCTCGCTCTGACCGATCAGATGGTCTCCATATAGAATTTTGGAGCCATGATCAACTTGTTTATCCAGCACAGATCTATGACTGGACGGAACGAGCCGTCTGGTTTCGGATCCAGAAAAAGATGGCTGTAGAAACCTGGAGATTCCTGGTTTTCTACGACCTGTATCGCGTTCTTCGCCAGAAGAGACTGGACTTCTGATAGAAGCAAGCCTCTCTTCTGTGGATTTGACAGAAGCTGAGTCCATCTTGGACTTCGCGTTAACGGAGGTTTTCCTTTGAAGGACAATTTTAGTCCTTCCGAAATCACCCCTCAAACCCAAGGGTCCTCCGTAATTAATTCCCAATTGCTTGAAAAACTCGACAGTCTTCCGATAGAGGTTTATACCATCACCTCCTGGACCTGTAGGGTTTGCAGAAGGAGAAACCATGTCCTCCACGGCCCGCACCTCGCGCCGTCGACCTAGGGGCGTCTGACCGGTTGTCTCGGCCAGCATTACGGCCCCTACCTGAGTCTCTACCTTGACGGTCTCTGGAGTAAGACCTAGAGGATGCATAGGAACCTCTATAGGAACTTCCCCTGGACGTATTCGCCCCAGAAGTGCCTGTCCTACTCTTCTCTGCTGAATCCGACTTTTTGGAAGCAGATTTAAATAGCAGAGAGTCTGAAGCTTTCTTAGTCAACTGATCATAGATTGCGGAAAGCTTGCCATCGAAGAGAAGCTCTCCGGAGACCGGAGCAACTCTGAGAGAGTTTTTCACTTTACTATCCACGTGCGTGGATGTAGCCAGGGCCGCGTCACGTCTAACCAACTCCAGATTTGCCACTGAAAGGGCGGAGTTATACGTGGAGAATGCTATGGCCCTCAACAGAACTCTTAAGGAGGTTTGTACGTCCTGGAATTCTTGTCCTTCAAGGCATAATGATAACGCTCTGGTAAGGTGATCTGCGTACGATAATGCGTCTAAGTTAGCCCTATTAGACGTTATTGTCATTTCCAACGTCGTGGTTGGAATTGCCATAGCCGACGGCATGGATAATTCTGGGTCTTCGGCCTGGTCGTCTAGATGCAGAGGAACTCTCTGAATGCCCTGTCCTGCCGTTTCAAATTTATTCCTTGAACTGATGAAAGGCAGATGTAGAGCACTTGCTGATAAGAAACCGGACCTGCCCGTTTTGGTAGCAAGTTTATATATAGCGTAATTCAATAGTTCAAATGTCCGTGAGACATTTCTGGGCTGTGTCGGAAACTCAGGACGGTGTCCCTAAACCGTTTAAAGAATTCAGTGTCCAGTGGCGCTATCAGTCTCTTATCCGGCAACGCAGCATTTTGGCCCGGAGGAACAACTTCAGGAAGATAATGCCGGATGAACTCTACGGCAATTTTATGTTGTTCCGAAAGGGAAACATCCTACTCCTCCATATCCCTTTCGCCATCCTGTCGGACCACTTGTAAATCTCGGTCGTCTGTGCCTGAACCTGCAGCGTAACGTACCGACCCAGCTTCTTCGGATAATTCCTGATCCGACAGAGTTTCTGCCGGTTGCTGCAATAATCTGCGCTATGTGCGATAGCACGTCCGTAACGGAGACCTGTGGAGCTGCGGTCTTACAGGATTTAGCCGCTGGAAGCTCCTTGCACACTGACTCCTGCATACTTCTTTTATGCGAACGTCTGGAGTATGAAGGCCTTGTATCCCTGGCTACCGGATGGGGTGACCTGGTCGCCGTGGAATCCCTGGTAGGCGAGGCTGGCTGGATATCACTGGTCACGTAGCCAAGGTGCGGTCGTGTGTGCTGCCGTGAGGATGAGCAGTCTCTCTTGACTGTCTATATAACAGAGCATCCCGAGCGGTGGATGTATGCTCCGACTGAGGAACGTTATGTACCACAACATCTGGGCCCAGATGTTGTTGTACGAGAGAGGGATCTCTCTCGCTCGCAGCCCAGATGGACCTGGACGAGCAAGGAACCGGACTAACAGGCTTCCTCCGTACCATCCTCGTATCCGTCGTCACTGGGTGTGCACGTTGTATATTTATAGTACTCGCATCACCCAAATCTCCTTCCTGGACCGCAATGGACGAACCCGGCTGCCGAGCCATTCGTTGAATGGTCGCTACACTGGGCGAGCTAGCTGACGCCAAAGCCGTCGATCATACTTGGGACTTCTTTGGCAATTGACGTATCTGCATGAGCACTTTTGCTGCTAGCTCTTCATTTGACTGTGACGAAGGAAGCACACTTTTCAAAGACATAACAGGAAACATCACCCTGTTCTTGTTCCTCTGAAAAAAAGATTGAAAAACTAGTGACCCTGCGGAGAGAGGACCCGCATGGACCTCTCCCAGCTAACAACATACAGTGACACACATCTCCAACGTTTATCATCCCAATTGACACACACTGAGCAAGGGTTAGTGCGAGTACACTGACTACAATTAATACACTGATCATGAGAATCAGAGGAAGATTTCCTCGCATTACAATTTGAACAATAATCTTTCATTGTGAAAGTTAAAAAATTTATAGTAATTTATATATTTTTTATACTTACCAATGACCCAGACTTAGCTGGTGCTAACTCTTAAATTCTAGGGCCAAACACAAATTTTACCCCCCAATCCCCAAAATTTGCATCTAAAACCGAAAATTACATGTCCTATATGGTCCTCCATACCTTTTCTCCAGTGCGCATGCGCAGTGTCAAGGAGGTCTCGAAATTGGCTCCAAAAGTCATTCTTACAAGCAGTACCTGGAAAAGCGTTATGTACTCAGCGGGGAGCTATGAGTTCCGAACTCATTGGTGAGTATAAAAAATATATAAATTACTATATATTTTTTAACATTTTTATACTGTACCAATGACCCAGACTTAGCTGAATAGTAAAACGGTTGGAGGGCCTAGGACATAAAGCAATCCAATAACTCAACTATATATATACAGAATTATCCCCGCAAGGAGAAATAGGCTTTACATTTATCTTTCTATTCTGCATCAAAACGAGAAAGACACAACACCATTCTGTACTTGAGCATAATACCATCACTGATGTCTATTAACCTCCAGTATAATCCATGGTAATTATGGTAATTATTTTTAAAGGAAAGCCGATAAATAAAGTAGTCCAGATAAATGAGACTCTTAAATTCATTAAAAGTGACCGTTAATTGTATATTAACGTCTGCATGATATGTGACATATACAAATACTACACACCGAGGTACAGTTAAAAATATTACATGGATGAGTAAAAAGATTATCTTTACACTTTAAAAATCATCCCGGTACCGACTAGAATTACTGACTCTAGGGGAGGTATTCCCTTGCTTTTCACTATAAAGCAGGTGACCTAAGGGAACACCCCCCCCCCCCCCCCCCTTCCCCTTACCCTGGGTCAAATATCCCAGAGCGAAGAAGGCGGCAGCACAGAGTCACTGCCGGAACCAAAAGCCTACACAACTATAGTTGCAACTGCTTAGTGGACGACATTCTGAGCAACAGATAACGAACCTAAACAATGCCGGTCTCTAGAAATGGACTCAATATTTCTGAGGTATAAATTCGTGCAAGTGAAAGGCTAAAACCAATATGCAGCCGTCATTAGAACTGTAATAGCAACGCTATTAGCATAAGCCTCTGAAGTAGAAAGAACTCTTACTTCAAGAGCTAAAATCTTAATCGCAGACTGCTGTGTTGAAGATATTATCATAAGCAGTACTGAAAGCTAATAGAATCCATCTAGCTATAGAATGGACCGAAATGTGGAGGAAGCTTCCACAGCATAAGCCACAACAGACACCTGAATAGATTAATGCACGGTCTTTGTGGAGACAGAGGTGCTACCAACAGAATTGCATTGAGATTATTTAACTTAAGCAATATCTGCTGAATCAACGGCGCTGGAGGATACCCATATCCTATTATCCCGTCTCACGAGATGGATAGAGCGTCAACTGCAAACGCTCGAGAATCCGAACATGTTGACACATACACCTGCAACTGATTGTTGAGATGCGTCGCAAAAAAGTCCATCATTGGCCGCTCCCATAGGTAGCAAATCTGATATAAATACTCGTTATTAAAAGTCCATTTGACTGCAACAAGCGGCTCTTTCGTGAAAGGGAGTCCGCTAATACGTTCCGACGACCCGGAATACGACGGACCGATAGGAGAACTTGATGTTCTAGTACCAACAGAAGGATTCATTCCGTTACAGTGAATAACAGAATGGAATGAGTACCTCCCTAGTTCCGAAAATACGCTTATACCGTCGAATTGTCGGACAGAATTGCCTGTGGGCATTCTGGATAACATTCATGCAATGACGTAACGCAAGCCAAAATAACATCAATTCCTGATGTTTATGTGCTTGATTAGGAACTACGGATCCCAAGGACCCTGGCACTTAAAAACCGTTGGGCTCAATGTTGGGTCCCAACCTATTTAACTGGCATCCGTCAAAACTGTAAAACTCGGATCTGGCAATTGCAGTGGAAGTTATTTCCCTGAATAAACCACTGAATATCTGCCCAAGTCTGAATCTGTTTCACTTGACTTACAAAAGGATGTACGTAACGAGCGAAAGAATCTTCACCCTCCAAGTCTGTTCTTTTTGAGTCAAAAAGATTTGGAGAGGACAAGGGCGTAGCCGCCCCATTGGAATAAAATCCGCGGCAGCGCCACACAACCCTATCAGTCTGATGAATTCTCTCGCTGTAACTTTGTTTGAGTGAAGACAATAGCGAGCGTAACAACTGATTAATTTCGCTCTGGTTAACGGCAGACGAACGAGATTGTTGTGCGTCTCGAAGCTCATTCCCAAGTGGGTGAATGACTTGGACGGCACCAGATCCGACTTCTCCTCATTTATTATAAAACCGAGAAGTCGGAATAATAGAAGCAGATTCTGCACATCGTTCTGAAGCGTTAGCTCGTTGCCGTACCTCTGAAGAATGTCGTCCAGGTAGGCCGACGTTACCACAGACGAATGAGCTCAGAAATGTATCATTACCGAGTTCATTATTCCAGTGAAAGCCCAGGACGCTAGGTTCAAACCGAAGCACATCGCTCGGAACTGATATACAACTCCTAGGACTGCGAAGCGTAGATACTTTCTGAATGTCGGATGTACCATGACGTGAAAGTACGCATCCTTGAGATCTATGCTTGTAGCATAGTCGTTCACCCGAATACTCGCTCTGACTGATCGAATTGTCTCCATATAGAACTTCGGAGCGACGATCAGCTTGTTTATCCAGCTCAGATCTATGACTGGACAGAACGAGCTGTCTGGAACCAGAAACAGATGGCTGTAGAAACCCAGTGATTCCTGGTCTTCTACGACCTCTACCGCGTTCTTCTCCAGAAGAGACTGTACTTCTGATAGAAGAGCGCCTCTTTTCTGCGGATTGACGGAAGCTGAGTCCATTTTGGACTTCGAGTTAATGGAGGCTTTCGTTTGAAGGATATTCTTAGTCCTTCCGAAAATACCCCTTGAACCCAGGGGTCGTCCGTAATTGACGCCCAATTGTTTATAAAACTCGACAATCTTCCGCCTATTGGAACACAACAGAGGTTCATACCATCACCTCCTGGACCTGCGAGGCTTGCGGAAGGAGAAACTACTTCCTCCACGACCCGCACCTCGCCCCGTCGACCTAGGGACGTCTGACCGGTTATCTCGGCCAGAATAACGTCCCCCACGTGAGTCGCTGCCTTGACGGTCTCTAGAATAAGACCTAGAGGACGCATAGGAACCTCTATAGGAACTTCTCTTGGGCATACTTGTCCCAGAAGTGCCTGTCTTACTCTTTTCTGCTGTATCCGACTTTTTAGAAGCGGATTTGAATAGCAGAGAATCCGAAGCTTTCTTAGTTATCTGATCATAGATTGCTGAAAGCTTGCCGTCGAAGAGAAGCTCTCCGGAGACCAAAGCGACTCTGAGGGAGTTTTTCACCTTACCATCCACGTGCGTGGATGTAGCTAGGGCCGCGTCACATCTAACCAACACCAGGTTTGCCACTGAAAGGGCAGAGTTATACGTGGAATAAGCTATTGCCCTTGAAAGAACTCTCAAGGAAGATAGTACATCCTGGAATTCTTTCCCTTCAAGGCGTAATGAAAACGCTTTAGTAAGGTGATCTGCGTACGATAATGCATCTAAGATAACTCTGTTAGACATTATTGTCGTTTCCAACATTGCGGTTGAAATTGACATAGACGACGGTATAGATCATTCTAGATCTTCGGCCTGATCGTCTGGACACAGAGGAACTCTCGGTATGCCCTGTCCTGCCGTTTCGAAATTATTCCTTGAATTGATGAAAGGCAGATGTAGAGCATTTGACGATAAGAAACCTGACTTGCTCATTTTGGTAGCAAGCTTATATATAGCGTCCTACAATAGTTCAAATGTTCTTGTGACATTATCGGACTGTGTCGGAAACTCAGGGACGATGTCCCTAAACCGATAAAATTATTCCGTGTCCAGTGACGCTAACAGTTTCTTATCCGGCATCACAGCCTTTTGGTCTGACAGAACAACTTCTGAAAGATAATGCCGGATGATATCTACGGCAACTTTATGTTGTTCCGAAAGGGAAAAAACCAACTCCTCGGTATCCCTTTGCCATCCTGTCGGACCACTTGAAATTCTCGGTCGTCCGTACCTGATGCTTCAGCAGAGCGTACCGACCCAGCGTCGTTGGATAAATCCTGATCCGACAGAGATTCTGTCATCTGCTGGGTTGCTGCGATAATTTGTGCTATTTGTAATAGCACGTCCGTTACGGAGACCTGTGGAGCAGCGGTCTTACGTTACTTAGCCGCTGAAGACTCCCTGGACGTTAACTCCTGCATATTTCTTATGCGAACGTCCGGAGTCTATAGGCCTCGTATTCCTGACTACCGGATGGCATGACCTGGTCGCCGTGAAATCCTTGGTCGGCGAGACTGGCTAGATAGCAGTGGTCATGTAGTCAAGGTGCGGTCGTGTGCGCTGCCGTGAGGATGAGGAAGCCATTAGAGCAGTCTCTCTGGACTGTCTATATAACGGAGCGTCCCGAGCGGTGGACGTATGCTCCGAATGAGAAACATTTGTACCACAACATCTGTTCTCAGATGTTGTTGTACGAGAGAGGGACCTCTCTCACTCGCAGCCCGGGTGGACCTGGACGAGCTAGGAACCAGACTTAAAGGCTTCCTCCGTACCCTCCTCGTATCCATCGTCACTGGGTGTGCACGTAGAATATTTTATAGTGCTCGCATCACCCAAATCTCCTTCCTGGACCGCAACGGACGAACCCGGTTACCGAACCATTCGATGAATGGACGCTACACCGGGCGAGGCGGACGCCAAAGCCGTCGATCCTACTTGGGACCTCTTAGGCAATTGACGTAATATCATGAGCATTTATCCGCTAGCTCTTCATTTGACTGTGATGACGGAAGCACACTTTTTGAAGACATCACAGAAAATCACCGCATTCTTATTCCTGAATGAGGCCTGAGGAGCCGTGACTTACATAATATCCACTGGCAGCTCCAGGGACGTTCATTCCTGCATTTATATAATATGCGAACGTCCCATCAGGAAAGACCTCATATCCTTGGCTAACAGATGAAGTAACCTGGTCGACAATATTCCCTGGTCGGCAAAGCAGGAGCTCTAGGAACGTTCATTCCTGCATTTATATAATATGCGAACGTCCCCTGAAACTCAGTGGTCACAAGCCAAGTTGCGGTGGTGTGTGTTGACATGAGGATGAGGAAGCCCTTAACACAGCCAGTTTGGACTGTGTATGTGACGGAACGTCCCGAACAGGAGGATTGGACGTATGTTCCGACTAACAAACAAACATACAACAACATTGCGGCTCAAATGTAGTTGTAAGAGAGAGGGGGCCTCTCTCGCTCGCGGTCCGGATAGACCTGGACGAACTAGCTACTAGACTGACAGGCTTCCTCCGTACTATCCTCGGATCCGTCGTTGCTGGGTGTGCACGTTCCAAGTTTATAGTGCTCGCATCACCCACACTGCTTCCCAGAACCGTAACGGACAAACCCGGCTGCCGAGCAATGCCTTCGATCCTACTAGGGACCTCTTCGGCAATTGTCGTATTACCCTGAGCACTCAGCTGCTAGCCCTAACACTGCAACGACGGAGACACACTTGATGAAGACATCACGAAAACATCACTCTGAATTCTGAAAAATAAAATGATAATATAGAGTAACCCTATGGAGAGAGGACCGGTATGAACCCCTCCCCGCAAACACAATATCGTGACACACGCCTCCAACGTTGTCATTTCAATCAACACACACAGAGCAGGAATTAGTGCGAATACATTGAACCTGAGAATTAGAGGAAGATATCCTCGCATTATAAATAAAAAATATTTTTTCATCAATAAAAAATACACAGTCATATTAGTCGCACTATCCCTTGAAATAAAGATACATAATATAACATAATCCATTATAATCTTTGAAAGAAAATAATTTTCAAAAAAAAAAAAAATTTTTGAAAAAATTTTCCAGAAGAGCCCAAGTTCCCAATGGGAACACTGAGCCCAAATGGATCCCAAAAAAGCCTAAGTGTGGACAAATTTTTTTAAAACATTTCAAAAAATTAATGCAACACTTACATACGATATTAAAGTATCTTGCTATGTCTAAACTAATGTAAAGACAAGAAATCACTATCAGCAGTAACCTTTGTCAATGTAAAAAAGAAGTTGTACAAAAACCGGAAACATGACTCCAGGCACTGATAAACATGGCCCAAAATCAGTTACCAATTTAAACACTATCTGATGCAAAACAGAGATTTCCCTGGAAGAAACTGCAGAACATCAGATGGTAGATGCAGATCACAACTCCTAAACACCTAAGAGTGAGGACGTCAACATGGGGAAAAGAACAGAAATTCATTCTGTTACGAAGCCAAAACACCCAAGAAATTTTAGTAATAATTATTACAGAAAATATGCCAAAGGCATGGGAGAATAGCAAGGGGGGAATAAAGGAAAGGGAGAGAGGCAACACTGATCAAGTAGTGGAACTTTCATAGCAAGAATGATAACAACAGGCTCATGCCTCGAAATTAGGGAACATAACATAATTTCATAAAAAATTTTAAGTTACAGCCCTGATTATTTCCTGCCACTGAATTTTCCTCTCATCCTTCTATTTCCACTTTAGATCCACCATTTCTCTCATATTTATGTGTCTGGCATCATTTAAACTGAGATTTACAAGCACAAATATCAGTCAGATGTGAACTGATGAAGGGCCAACAAAGAATGACTTTTGGCGCCAATTTCGAGACCTCCTTGACACTGTGCATGGGCAGTGGAGGAAAGGTATGGAGGACCATATAGGACATGTAATTTTCGGTTTTAGATGCAAATTTTGGGGATTGGGGGGTACAATTTGTGTTTGGCCCTAGAATTTAAGAGTTAGCACCAGCTAAGTCTGGGTCATTGGTACAGTATAAAAATATTACAAACAGTCATAGTACTCGCACCAAACCTTGAAAACAAAGATACATAATAAAATAATCCATTATAACATTTCGAAAAAATAATTCAAAAAGAAAAAATTCCCAATGGGAACGATGAGCCCAAATGGATCCCAAAAAAGCCTAAGTGTGGACAAAATTTTTTAAACCATTTCAAAAAATTCATGTACCACTTACGGACAATATTAATGTATCCTGCTATGAATTGAACTAAGCAGAAGACAAGTAATCACTATCAGAAGTAACCGTTGTCAACATAAACACCAAGAGGCCCCAAGGAGCCTGAGGGCACTCACCTGACATGGTAGCCTAAATATCAACCCAGAGAATTGATTTCAACAAGTTGCATCTACTCCTCCTAAGAAAAGCTTATACCAAATATCCAAAGATTCTAACCAGTGGATCTAAAAAAAAAGATTTTTAATGAATATTCCTCATATTGAACTAAGTTATAATTCAGGCTCCCACAGGGAGCCCATATATGAACTCAGGGACTTGGCTTTAACAAACTTGAATCTCATCCCCCTAAGGATGCTGCACACCAAATATCAAAACATTCCGACTGCAGGATCTGAAGAAGAAGATTTTTTAAAGAAAATTCATCATTTTGAACTAAGTTAAAATTCAAGCTCCCACAGTGAGTCCAAATATGGACCTAGGGACATGGCTTGAACAAACTTGAATCTCACCCCCTAAGGATGCTGCACACCAAATATCAAAACATTCTGAAGAAGATTTTTAAAGAAAATTCCTCATTTTCAACTAAGTTATAATTTGGGCTACCACAGTAAGCCCAAATATGAACCCAGGGACTTGGCTTGGACAAACTTGAATCTCACCCCCCTAAGCATGGTGCATACCCAATATCAAAAGATTCTGCCTGCTGAATCTTGAGAAGAAGATTTTCAAAGAAATTTGCCTGAAATGCACTAAGTTCAAATTTGGGCTCCTATACTGAGCCCAAATATAAACCCAGGGGGCCGATTTGAACAAACTTGAATCAGATCCACTCCACAATGTTGCATACCAAATATCAAAAGATTCTGACTGCTGGATCTGGAGAAGAAGATTTTTGAAGAAATTTGCCTGAAATACACTAAGTTCGAATTCGAGCTTCTATAGTGAACCCAAATATGAATCTAGGGAGCCAATTTGAATCAGATCCACCCCACAATGTTGCATACCAAATATCAAAAGATTCTGCCTGCTGGATTTGGAGAAGAAGATTTTTGAAGAAATTTGCCTGAAATGCACTAAGTTCAAATTTGGGCTCCTATACTGAGCCCAAATATAAACCCAGGGGGAGGGGGGGGGGGGGGGGGGCGATTTGAACAAACTTGAATCAGATCCACCTCACAATGTTGCATACCAAATATGAAAAGAGTCTGCCTGCTGGATCTGGAGAAGAAGATTTTTTAAGAAATTTACCTGAAATGCACTAAGTTCGAATTCGAGCTTCTATAGTGAGCCCAAATACGAATCTAGGGAGCCGATTTGAACAAACTTGAATCAGATCCACCCCACAATGTTGCATACCAAATATCAAAAGATTCTGCCTGCTGGATCTGGAGCAGAAGATTTTTTTAAGAAATTTGCCTGAAATGCACTAAGTTCGAATTTGGGCTTCTATAGTGAGCCCAAATATGAATCTAGGGAGCCGATTTGAACAAACTTGAATCAGATCCACCCCACAATGTTGCATACCAAATATCAAAAGATTCTGTCTGCTGGATCTGGTGAAGAAGATTTTTGAAGAAATTTGCCTGAAATGCACTAAGTTCGAATTCGAGCTTCTATAGTGAACCCAAATATGAATTTAGGGAGCTGATTTGAACAAACTTGAATCAGATCCACCCCACAATGTTGCATACCAAATATCAAAAGATTCTGCCTGCTCGGTCTGGAGAAGAAGATTTTTTAAGAAATTTGCCTGAAATGCACTAAGTTTGAAATCGGGCTCCTATACTGAGCCCAAATATGAACCCAGGGGACCGATTTGAACAAACTTGAATCAGATCCACCCTACAATGTTGCATACCAAATATCAAAAGATTCTGCCTGCTGGATCTGGAGAAGAAGATTTTTTAATCTTTTTCCCATTGCCTACAGTGTTAAAAAGTGCTGACTCAGCACTTTTTCAAAGCCCTGAAAAAAGTACCTTGTGATCAAACCGATAGGGATTTTTTTTAACCATTCTATTCTACTGGATAAAAGTAAGCTTTATACAAAATAAGAATTCTCTGTGCCCTGTAGTTTTGGAGATATGGCAGTTTTAAGGTTTTTCTTATTTTTAGCTCCCGAGGTTCCCACGGGGCAATGAGAAAATTTTTTTTTGCATCAATCAACTACTTATAACCCATTATCATCTCATATCAAATTTGGTTCAAATCGACCTCACGGTTCAGAAAGTTAAAAAATTTATAGTAATTTATATATTTTTTATACTTACCAATGACCCAGACTTAGCTGGTGCTAACTCTAACAAAACCAGGGCCAAACACAAATTTTGCCCCCCAATCCCCAAAATTTGCATCCAAAACAAAAAGAAATCATGTCCTAAAGGACCTCCATACTACGCCTCTACTGTGCATGCGCAGTGACGCAGACGTCCCGAAATTGGCACCAATTATCATTCTTACTGGCAGTGCCTGGTCAGCACTATGTACTCAGCGGGGAGGCAAGAATTCCCAACTCCTGGGAGGGCCAGCCCCGTCTGGGTCATTGGTAAGTATAAAAAATATATAAATTACTATAAATTTTTTAACATTTTTATACTGTACCAATGACCCAGACTTAGCTGAATAGTAAACAGGCTGGAGGGCCTAGGACATAGAGGAAAATCCAATAAGCTCAACTATATAATAAAGAGATAACCCCTTAAGGAGAAAAGGAGTATTAGGCTTTACATGTATCTTTCTTATTTAATATTAAATTAGAAAGATACAATACCCTTAATAATTGAGCACCATAATATTCATGTTCTCTATTAACATCCAGTATATCCCTTATACTAATTATTTTTAAAGTAAGCCAATAAATAAAGTAGTCCAGAGAATTGAGACTCTTTATAGTCATTTAAAAGTGTCCGAGTATTGTATATTAAAGCCCGTTTGACACTTGACATATACAAATGCTTCACACCGAGCTACACTTTAAAAATAAGACATGAATGAATTTTAATATTAATATTACACTTTAAAACCATCCCGGAAGCGACTCAGAAATACTGACTTGGAGGAGGCATTCCCTTGCTTTTCACTATAAAGCAGGTGACCTAAGGGAACACCCACCCCCCCCCCCCCCCTTCCCCTTGCCCTGGGTCAAATAGCCCAGAGCGAAGAGGGCAGCCGGACGGAGTCACTGCCGGAACAGAAAGCCTGCATAACTATAGTTGCAACTGTTTAGTGGACGACATTCTGAGCAACAGATAACAGACCTAAACAAAGCAGGTCTCCAGAAATGGACTCAATATTTCTGAGATAAAAATTCGTGAATGTGGATGGCTGAGACCAATAAGCAGCCTTCATTAAATCTGTAATAGCAACACTATTAGTATAAGCCCAAGAAGTAGCAAGAGCTCTTACTTCATGAGTGGAAATCTTAAGCACAGACTGCTGAGAAGAAGATAAACTCTCATAAGCAGTACGGATAGTTAATTGAATCCATCTAGCAATAGAATGGACCGAAATGTCCTTTCTATTAGGCATCAAAGACAGAAAGAAACGTTTTCGTCCCTTTCTGATGAACTGAGATCTCTGTTTATAGATACGTAACGCTCTAACAGAACAGAGTAAAGGCCTACGCCCGTCTGAAGACGGAAGAGCCTTAATAACAATAGGTTCCGGATATTTATTAGGAGCCTGATTCTTAGCTAAAAAACCCACATTAGTAGTGAAGGTGATAGTGTTCCCGACACTACGATAGTGAGAATCATCCACCGACAGTGCATGAAGCTCACTGACTCTTCTAGCAGAAGAGAAAGCTAAGAGAAAAGCTGTCTTATAAGATAAGAATTTGAAATCTACTGTCCCAAGAGGTTCAAATGGCTTTTCCTTCAATTTAAGAAGAACCCAAGCTAAATTCCATTTAGGAATTAATCTAAGAGTTCTGGGTCTATTTATCGAGAAGTTTCTAACTAACTTAGATAAAGAGACATTAGATCCAATTTGTAAACTATCATGATGTGCATAGGTATCAGATAACATAGACCTATAACCCTTAATAGTAACAGGCTGCAGTTTGATTTCGTCAAACAAGTATACTAGAAAGTTTGCAATGTCTGGTATAGAGGGATCGAATACATCTACAGAATGATCCCTACACCAACGACGAAAAACCTTCCACTTAGCCGCATAGTTTAGCGAAGAGGAGGTCCTCCTACAGTTAGAAATCGCGTCCACTGCTCATCCTGTAAAGTGCTTGCCATGCAAGAAGGACCGCACAACGGAAAAACGTGAAGGTTGAGACCTTGCGGGTTGTGATGAAGTTGGAGCGATTTCCCCTGCGAAAGAAGATCCTCCCGCGGAGGAAGCTTTCGCGGTAGGTCCCACAACAGACACCTGAGTAGATTTATCCACGGTCTCTGTGGCGACAGAGATGCTACCAACAGAATCTTGCAAAGAGATTGTTTTATCTTTAGCAATACTTGTTGAATTAACGGCGCTGGAGGATACGCATATCCTATCATTCCGTCCCAGGGGATCGACAGAGCGTCTACTGCAAATGCTCTTGGATCCGGACACAGAGACAAATACGTCTGCAACTGATTGTTGAGATGTGTCGCAAATAAATCTATCATTGGCCGTTCCCATTGGTAGCAAATCTGATTGAATACTTGTTTGTTGAGAGTCCACTCCGACGGCAACAAGCGACCCTTTCGTGAAAGGGAGTCTGCTAGCACATTCAGACGACCCGGTATGTGACGAACCGAAAGAAGAACGTGATGTTCTAGCGCAAACAGAAGGATTCTTTCCGTTAGATTGAACAACGGAACTGAATGAGTGCCTCCCTGATTCCGTATATACGCCACTACTGTCGTATTGTCGGATAGGATTTGGACATGAGCATTGTGAATAATGTCCATCCAGTGACGTAACGCAAGCCAAATTGACATCATTTCCTTGATGTTTATGTGCTTGCACAGGAATTGCGGATCCCAAAGACCCTGGCATCTCGAATCCGTTGGGATTAATGATGCACCCCAACCTGTTTGACTGGCATCCGTCATAATGGTAAAACTTGGATCCGGCAACTGCAGCGGAACTCCCTGAGTTAACCACTGAATGTTTGCCCAAGTCTGAATCTCTTGTTTCACTTGATCTGACAAGAGAACGTCTACGTCGAGCGAATGAATTTTCACACTCCAATTCTGAGTCAAGAAAATTTGAAGAGGACGTGTGCGTAACCGCCCCATCGGAATGAGATCCGCAGCGGCTCCGCACAGACCTATCAGTCTCATAAATTCTCTCGCTGTGACTTTGTCTGCGTGCAGACAATAGCGAGCGTAACAACTGACTAATTTCGCTCTGGTTAACGGCAGACGAACGAGATTGTTGTGCGTCTCGAAGCTCATTCCCAGATGAGTGAATGACTTGGACGGCACCAGATCCGACTACTCCTCGTTTACTATAAAACCGAGACGTCGGAGCAATAGAAGTAGATTCTGAACATCGTTCTGAAGCGTTAACTCATTGCCGTACCTCTGAAGAATGTCGTCCAGGTAGGCCGACGTTACCGCAGACGAATGAGCTCGGAAATAAATCATTACCGAGTTCATTACCCGAGTGAAAGCCCAGGGTGCTAGATTCAATCCGAAGCACATCGCCCGGAATTGATACACCACTCCTAGGACTGCGAAGCGTAGATACTTTCGGAATGTCGGATGTACCATGACGTGAAAGTACGCATCTTTGAGATCTATGCTTGTTGCATAATCGTTCACCCGAATACTCGCTCTGACCGACCGAATCGTCTCCATATAAAATTTCGGAGCGACGATCAGCTTGTTTATCCAGCTCAAATCTATGACTGGACGGAACGAGCCATCTGGTTTCGGAACCAGAAACAGATGGCTGTAGAACCCCGGAGTTTCCTGGTTTTCTACGACCTCTACCGCGTTCTTCATTAAAAGAGACTGCACCTCTGATAACAGAGCGTCTCTTTTCTGTGGATTTGACGGAAGTTGAGTCCACTTTGGACTGCGAGTTAATGGAGGCTTTCGTTTGAAGGATATCTTTAGACCTTCGGAAGTCACTCCTCTCACCCAAGGGTCGTCCGTAATCGACGCCCATTCTTGTGAAAAGCTCGACAACCTTCCGCCAACCGGTACGCGATAGAGGTTTAAGCCATCACCTCCTGGACCTGCGAGGCCTGCGGTAGGAGAAACCACGTCCTCCACGACCCGCACCTCGCCCCGTCGACCTCGGGGCGTCCGACCGATTGTCCCGGCCCGAAGGACGTCCCGAACGAGAGTCGCTACCCTGACGGTCTCTCGAATAAGACCAAGAGGACCCACCGGAACCTCTATAGGAACCTCTCTTGGGCGCATTAGACCCAGAAGTGCCTGTCTTATTCTTGTCTGCTGTATCCGGCTTCTTAGAGGCAGATTTGAACAACTGAGAATCCGAAGCTTTCTTTGTAATTTTATCATAAACAGCAGAAAGCTTGCCGTCAAAGAGAAGTTCTCCAGAGACCGAAGCGACTCTAAGAGAGTTCTTCACCTTAGAATCCACAAGTGTGGATGTAGCTAGGGCTGCGTCACGTCTAACCAACTCCAGATTTGCCACTGAAAGGGCGGAGTTACACGTGGAATAAGCTACTGCCCTTGAAAGAAGTCTTAAAGAGGATTGTATATCCTGAAACTCTTTCCCTTGAAGGCGCAGTGATAACGCCTTAGTAAGGTGATCTGCGTAAGATAAGGCATCTAAATTGGCTCTGTTAGACGCAATAGCTGTTTCCAACACCGCGGTTGGAATAGAAGCCGACGACGGTAATGATAGCTCTAAGTCTTCCGCCTCGTCGTCCATACGTAGAGGAACTCTTGGGATACCCTGTCCTGCCGTATCGAATTTATTCCTTGCATTAATGAAAGGCAGGTTGAGAGTATTAGCGGACAAGAAACCTGCTTTCCCCGTCTTGGAAGCAAGTTTAAATATAGCGTCGTTCAATAATTCAAATGTTCTTGCAACATTATTGGACTGCGACGGAAACTCGGGAGCGATGTCCCTGAACCGCTCAAAAAATTCAGAGTCCAATGACGCTATAATCCTCTTGTCCGGAACCGCAGCAGTCTGGCCCGAAGGAACAACTTGAGGGAGAAAGTGCCGGATGAAGTCCACGGCAGCTTTATGTTGTTCCGAAAGGGATAGCTCCAAATCATCCGTATCCCTTTCACCATCCAGTCGGACCTCATGATGTTCCCGGTCGTCCGCCCCCGATGCTTCGGCGGAGCGTACCGACCCAGCGCCGTCGGATAATTCTCGATCCGACACCGTTTCTGTCGGCTGCTGGGATGCTGCGATAAGCTGTGCTATCTGCACAAGAATGTCCGGCGTCGAGACCTGCGGAGGCGCAGTCTTCCGCTGCTTCGCCGAGGGCAGCTCCGCATCAGATGGCTCCCGCATACTTTTTCTATGCGAACGTCCGGAGTCCATCGGTCTCGAATCCCTGGCTGCCGGATGGTGTGACCTGGTCGCCGTAACATCCTTGATCGGCGAAGCTGGTAATATATCGGCGGTCACGCAGCCAAGGTGCGGTCGTGTGCGCTGACGAGAAGAAGAAGCCTTAGCAGTCTCCGCGGACTGCCTATACAACGGAGCGTCCCGAGCGACGGACGTATGCTCCGCTTGCGACACATTTTGTACCACAACATCTGGTCCCAGATGTTGTTGTACGAGAGAGGGGCCTCTCTCGCTCGCGGCCCGGCTGGACCTGGACGAGCTAGGAACCGGACTCAAAGGCTTCCTCCGTTCTCGCTTACTATCCGCCGTCACTGGGTGTGCATCTATTATGTTTATAGTGCTCGCATCACCCAAAATTTCCTCCTGGACCGCATCGGACGAACCCGGCTGCCGAACCATTCGGTGAATGGACACTACACCAGGCGAGCTAGCGGACGACATTTGTCTAATCTCCATGAGCACTTTTGCCGCTAGCTCTGAATTCATTTGTGACGACGGACGCACACTTGTAGAAGATAACATGGAAACATCACCCTGTTCTTGTTCCTCTGAAATTGAAACTGAGAGAGTAGAGTGACCTTGCGGAGAAAGAGCCGGCATAGCCCTTTCTCCAGAAACAACATATCGTGACACACGTTTCCAATGTTTCTCATCCCAATATTCACATATAGGACAGGGATTAATGCGAGAACACTGACTACAATTAATACAATGATCATGAAAGTCAGAGGAAGATTTCTTCCCATTACAATTTGAACAATGTCCCTTCATTGTGAAAGGACAACAAGTCCTAGTTACTCGCACAAACCCCTGACACAAAGATACATAATAACATGATCCATTAATAAATGAAAAAACAATTGCAAATCAAAATAATTTTGAAAAAATATTTTTTCAGCGAAGCCCAAGTTGCTGAAAAGTAACGTTGAGCCCCAATGGATCCGATGGCAAAGTGTGGTCAAAAATTTTAAATTTATATAAAATAATTAATGAGACACTTACGGACAATATAAATGTATCTAATAGTGAGATAAACTACACCAAAGGCAAACAGCCCCCCTCAAAAAAGGCTGTTGCCAATGTAAACAAACAGTGTAAAATACCAGAAAACATGACTCCAGGCACTGAAAAAACTGGCCCGAAATCAGTCATCCAAATTACACTCTATCTGATGCAAGACAGAGACTCCCAGGGGAGAATCTGCAGAACATCAGATGGAAGATGCAGAACACAACGTTTATACACCCATGGGTGAAAACGTAACTATGGGGAAAATAACAGAAAACATTCTGTATCCAAGCAACTCTCCCAGGGAAATTTTAGAAATGAACTTTCTCAAAAATATGCCAAAAGCATGGGAGAATTGCAAGGGGGGACTTAAGAAGGCTAGGGGAGAGGAAACACTGAATAAGCAGTGCAACATTTAGCAAGAATGACAACAAGAGGCCCATGCCTCGAAAATAGGCAACTTAACATAATTTCATCAAAAAATTTTAAGTACAGCCCTGATTATTTTTTGTCACTTCTTTTTCCTCTCCTCCTTCTATATCCTCCTTAGAATCACCATTTCTCCAAAAATTACGTGTCTGGCATCCTTTAAACTGAGATTTACAAGCACAAAGATCAGTGAGATGTTGACTGATGAAGGGCCAAACAGAGAATGATAATTGGCGCCAATTTCGGGATGTCTGCGTCACTGCGCATGCGCAGTAGAGGCGTAGTATGGAGGTCCTTTAGGACATGATTTCTTTTTGTTTTGGATGCAAATTTTGGGGATTGGGGGGCAAAATTTGTGTTTGGCCCTGGTTTTGTTAGAGTTAGCACCAGCTAAGTCTGGGTCATTGGTACAGTATAAAAATATAGATTTTAGGCGTGGCCAAAATTTTTGCCCCGCCCATAACGATGGCAAATAAATCCCAACAAACTTCTCTTGAACAAATTTGATTCTACACCTTAAAAGGAAGCTGCATACCAAATATCAAGTCTCTGCTACTGCCTGTTCATGAGAAGAAGATTTTCAAAGATTTTGGTGCCCCTTGGGGGGCGTGGTCCCACCCAGGAGGAGGGGCAACTTCATTTGAACAAATCTGAATTGACATTAGGTAATAAACACTTACCGAACATTTGAAAAATATTGGGCCAGTGGTTTCTTCGGAGAAGTTGGTTTTGTAAAGTTTACGCCAGACGATGACGGACGCCGGATGACCGACGGACGGAAAGCGATTAGTAAAGCTCACCTTGAGCTTCGCTCAGGTGAGCTAAAAGGTGTACAAAAACCGGAAACATGACTCCAGGCACTGGTAAACATGGCTCGAAATCAGTTACCAATTTAAACACGATCTGATGCAAAACAGAGGCTTCCAGAGAAGAAACTGTAGAACATCAGATGGTAGATGCAGACCAAAATGCCTAAACACCAAAGGGTGAGGACGTAAACATGGGGAAAAACAGAATATTTATTCTGTTACCAAGCCAAAACTCCCAAGAAATTTTAGGAATCAACATTACAAAAAATATGCCAAAAGGATGGGAAAATAGCTAGGGGGGAATAAAGGAAAGGGAGAGAGGAAACACTGATCAAACAATGGTACATTCATAGCAAGAATGACAACATCAGGGCCATGCCTCGAAAATAGGCAACATGAAATAATTTCGTAAAAAAATTATAAGTTATAGCCCTGAACATTTCCTGCCACTGTTTCTTCCTCTCATCCTTCTATTTCCTCCTTAGATCCACCATTTCTCTCATAATTATGTGTCTGGCATCATTTAAACCGAGATTTACAAGCACAAATATCAGTGAGATGTAACTAAACTGAGGGCCAAACAAAGAATGACAATTGGCGCCAATTTTGAGACCTCTTTGACACTGTGCATGCACAGTGGAGTAAAAGTATGGAGGCCCATATAGGACATGTAATTTTCGGTTTTTGATGCAAATTTTGGGGATTGGGGTGGCAAAATTTGTGTTTGGCCCTAAATATTTGGCACCAGCTAAGTCTGGGTCATTGGTACAGTATAAAAATATGCTAATTTAGGCTTAATAGAAAAATGATAAATTTAAAGTAATTTGTATATTTTTATCACAAATTTTTCCCCCTCCCCCCCCATCTCCCAAATTTGCATACAAAACCGAAAAATTTAAGTCCCGTCTGATCCTCCATACTTTTGTTAAATGCACATGCGCGGTAACCAGAAACGTACCGAAATTGGCGCAAATCTTCATTCTTTGTTTGGCCCTAAGTCAGTAAACAATGATTTGACATCTATGCTTCAAATCTCCTTTTTTGAGGATTCCAGACACAAATCAGTGAAAGAATTGATGGATTCAAGGCTATAAATGGATGATGGAAGTGGTTGGAGACGTTCAGCACTGTAACTTTACATTAAGGGAATGTCCAACCTGACTTGGGTCAAATTTCATGCAGTTTTCTTCCAAGAAATGCTTTGAATGAAACATAGAACCTGCAGAAACTGGAATTTGCCATGGAACTGCTGCCATGTGTAAATAGCACCACCTGAAAGTCTGCTATGGCATAAGTAAGAGAACAGAATTTTTACAATAAAATACCTCAAAATAAAATAACAGCTGTATTCTATAAACATTGAAGTACATACTCGAAGAAATCTTTTCCTAATTCATGAAAGCAAAAAAGATTGAGACTAAATGTTATAAGTGGAGTGCTCACTGACTGAAGGCAGACATTTTCTTTTGTTTATGTTTTGATTTGGGGAGTTCAACAAAGGTCAACTTGAAGGAGTCCACTAGAAGAAGTATGGAAGGACAAAAGAGTGTCTCCCAATATAAAGATGTATGTGTCACTGTGGTGGTTTGGAAAGAAACTATGATATTCTCCTACGTAGAATGCACTGCAAAGTCATACATTGTAGCTGAATAAATATATTTACAAACCCCTTGCACTGTAACACCTTTTATCCCATGCATCAATTTGATAGTGAAGAAATTGTTGAATTTGTCTGGTTTATCAATAAGTAACATAGCTTCGTTTACTCTTGGACACCAAAACACTCATGATATCTGTTGGAGAAGAAATAAGGGAAACTGTAACCTGTCACTGCAATAAACCATCTAATATACTTAAAAGTACATTGTTATTGAAAACACATCAAATCAACCTTACATAACCATTATGGCATGTACTTTTCGGAAGGAGGCTTATTGGCATACTGAGATCAGAAGGGCACATCAGAGGGTCTCACATATTTTTTTCAAGAACGCAGTACACAAAGCAATCCCCAAAAGGTGACAAGTGAGCTCCATTTGACGACACAATTCCTGGGGGGTGGGGTGCTCGCTTCCTTGTATGACTCTACCTCCGGCACTCAAGGCATATGCCTTTTTTCTCAAAGTTTAACTCTTTTTTCTTTTTGAAGATCCTGGCGACACACATGTTCCAAACACTATCAGACAGGTAACCCTCCAAATAAGTATATCTTCAAAATCATGTTACATTGCAAAACATTCTTTTTGAACTTTAAATTCTGGACCTTTCATGCTTCTTAATTCCAACTATAACACTTAATTTATCAAGTAATGGGTGAATAGAAAAATCCCGCCATAATCAACATGTTGAGTTCCATAAGCCTCCATAACAGCTCCGATAAAAGTGTCAAACATCAGATTGGTGGCTTTATACTGAATATTCATTAGCTTGCTGCTTGAGAAGTAACAGGAACAAAATATTCACCAAAAATATTTTGTAGCAATAAATTTGAGGGTGTCAACAGGACCAGGCACTTTACAACAAATTATAACAAATCAACTGGTCATAAACACAATTTTCTAACTCAAAAGAGTGAAAAAGTACCATAACTCTGGAAAAAATGTGTGGAAGAAACACATGCTACAACAGCTACACAGACAATGTTTCCCCATGATACTCGATCACAACGCCAAATATCCTTCAAATTGGAGTAGCAGTGGTCGAGATACAAGGGAGAATGTTGGTATGGGTTAGAGGACAGCGGTCTCCACGGCCTTTGACTTTCCAACTCCCAGGTCTGGGGCATAATAATCGCAACACACCCACCTTATCAATTCATAATTTCAGTAAAATAAAAGGAATTATCAATTTCAATTAATTTAAAGATGATGGGAAAATATTTGACTTCTTTTGCCTTCTCGTACTATTAATTATTACCACAAACAATATCAGTTTGATGCCGACAAACGAAACTGAACGCATGTGGTCTGGTTAAAAAGTAACTCGGCATGGATATTGAAGAAATTGCAAATATTTCGTGTATTTCATTTGTTTAAATAATTTTGACCCTGGATTCTATAATTTGTTTGGGTTTTAACCACACGGTCATGCTAATGGCGGTTATGTTTATTATGACATGCAAATTGGGAGATAGTTTCTGGTGAAGGAGATTTGTCACACTTGTCAGTGTAAAACGATGACAAAAGACACTGATCGACGCTTGTGTTTGTATAGTTGGTTGCAAGAAAAAAACTAAATTCACAGCATCGTCCAATTGCACCTTATCTAAAAGCATGAATGCACCATTTTCAACCCATCTTCAATCTGTCCTTTGTGGACATCAGACACAGCCAAAGAAATTCCATGGTTACTAGGAAGTAAATAACTTCACAACATCGGGGGAAATCAACTCGCTCAATATAGTTCCAGGTCACTTGGAATATACTTCGAGAAAAAAAGATTTCTGAAGCATTCTGCTTACTTTGTTATAAATTATGCCTTATTTTATGTGTATCGTCCGATTTTATACACTCAGTTATTTTTTTACAAGTGATTCATGTTGTCTTTTTATTGTGCAATAATTCAGATCTTTTGTCAACAAAAAGTTCAGACGGCCTGTAAACAAGGGAGGGAATTTTGAACCATATTTTGCAGTGATGACATTATCAGCTCAAGTATTTGCTGTAACCCATTTACAAATCCGCTCATACATCGTCTCGAGCAAATAAAGGATGTGATTAGGTTCTTTCATTCTGACGATCACCCAAAATGAGTATTTCTGAAAGAAGCACATTGTAATCAAATGACCGGAATAAATATCATTGCAACATGGCCACATCCAGAACATCCCCCACTACCCCGACTCCCACTCCAATCATTGCCCTTTCCCCTGCCTTGTCTGGGGTAAAGGGTAATTCCCCTGTTTTCACATTTTCATATTAACCGATCTGAAGTCTTCACAAAATAAAACAAGTAGTTTGAACGTTATTGCACTTAGAAACTCATTGGTCACAAAATTCTAAGTTCATCAAGGGCCATAACTCAAAGAACAATATTTGGAACAACACATGCATTGAACACTGGGTAGACATCATTAAGATACACTTGCATACCATGTATGAAGTCATTCCGCCAAGTATTTCAAAAGTTATCGGGTTTTGAAACTTGTTGGTCACAGACAGACAGACAGACAGACAGACAGACAGACAGACAGACAGACAGACAGACAGACAGACAGACAGACAGACAGACAGACAGACATTGCCACTTATAGAGCTACTTGTCGCAGCTAAAAATGCACAAAACCATAACAAGACATCATTGGAAAATGAGAAATTGGGCTCACCAAAGCACCATAACTGTACTGCTAATGGGCTTTTAAAACCTGAAATGAAATTCACCCTTATTTTGTTGTAAAAAGCCGGAATAACAAATTTATTTCCATGTGAACCATTATTACCGAAATTATTTCCCAGAAACGATAAACGTAACGTCATTGGAAAATGAAAAATTGGGCTATATTCTCATCACCAGAGTGCCATAACTCTACTGCAAATGGGCTTTCAAAACTTGGGCAAAATTCTCATAAATAAAGGGCCATAACTCTACTAATGAAAGTGTCAATGACACTGTAGCTTAACTTGTGTGTTGTGTTTGATGAAAAGGATAATGTTCAATGTTTATGAAAGGATTATGAAATAAGCCAAGAAATGTGATAATTGGGAATATGTTCATTTCTGTTCCCTGTATGCTATGTTTTTGATAAAAAATAATATGAGGTGTGCACTGTAGCTGAGGAGTGGGCTAATATGACCTCACAGTTAATGTATGTGGCCCTCACAGTTAACATATATCAACAAAAAGTTACCAAGTTACACTGAAATTATTCCAAAATGAGTCATCCTGTCAAGTTACATTGAAATCCCTTCATAAGTATGGCCTGTAGACTGTGCTAAAAGTTTTCGGGCTTCGGGCCCCTGGAGCCGTCAGTTTCCCAATTGCGTCCAAAGGGGACGTTCTCATCTAGACATTATATGACGTCAACCTACCAAGTTACAATGAAATCCCTTCATAAATATGACCTGTAGACAGTGCTAAAGGTTTTTGGGCTTTGGGCTCAGGCAGCCATCATGGTTGAATGATCGCAATCAAAAGGGGACATTCTCATCTGGGCATCATCTGGAGTGATCCTACGAAGTTACAATGAAATCCCTTCATAAATATGACCTGTAGACTGTGCTCAAGGTTTTCGGGATTTGGGCCCCTGAAGCCGTCACAGTTGACTGATCACGACCAAAAGGGGATATCATCATCTAGGCATTATATGGAGTCAAACTAACAGGTTACAATGAAATCCTTCCATAAATGTGAACTATAGACTATGCTAAAGGTTTTGGGCTCGGGCAGCCATCAAGGCTGAATGATCGTGACCAAAAGGGGACGCGCTCATCTAGACATTATTTGGAGTCATCCTACCAAGGTACAATGAAATCCCTTCATAAATATCACCTGTAGACTGTGCTAAAGGTTTTCGGGCTTCAGGCCCCTGTAGCCGTCACAGTTGCCTAATGGTGTCCAAAAGGGGCTGTTCTCATCTAGACATTATATGAAGTCAACCTACCAAGTTACAATGACATCCCTTCATAAATATGAACTGAAGACTGTGCTCAAGGTTTTCGGGTTTTGGGTTCGGGCAGCCATCATGGATGAATGATCGCAACCAAAAGGGGACATTCTCATCTGGGCATCATCTGGAGTGATCCCACGAAGTTACAATGAAATCCTTTCATAAATATGACCTGTAGACTATGCTCAAGATTTTCGGGATTCGGGCACCTGTAACCATCACAGTTGACCAATCACAACCAAAAGGGAATTTCATCATCTAGGCATTATATGGAGTCAACTAAACAAGTTACAATGAAATCTTTCCATAAATATGACCTGTAGACTATGCTAAAGGTCTTTGGGCTCGGGCAGCCATAAAGGCTGAATGGTCGCGACCAAAAGGGGATGTTCTCATCTAGACATTATTTGGAGTCATCCCTTCATAATTATGACCTGTAGACTGCTCTAAAGGTTTTCGGGCTTCGGGCCCCTGTAGCCGTCACAGTTGCCCAATCGTGTCCAAAAGGGGACGTTCTCATCTAGACATTATATGAAGTCAACCTACCAAGTTACAATGAAATCTCTTCATAAATATGACGTGTAGACTGTGCTAAAGGTTTCCAGGGCTTCGGGCTCGGGCAGCCATCATGGTTGAATGATCGCAAACAACGGGGACAATCTCATCTGGGCATCATCTGGAGTGATCCTACAAAGTTACACTGAAATCACTTTCGGGCACCTGTAGCCATCACAGTTCACCAATCACGACCAAAAGGGGATGTCATCATCTAGGCATTATATGGAGTCAACCTAACAGGTTACAATGAAATCCTTCCATAAATATGACCTTTTGCCTATGCTAAAGGTTTTTGGGCTCAGGCAGCCATCAAGGCCGAATGATCACGATCAAAATGGGACATTCTCATCTAGACATTAATTGGAGTCATCCTACCAAGCTACAATGAAATCCCTTCATAATTATGACCTGTAGACTGAGTGAAACGTTTTTGGGCTTCGGGCCCCTGTAGCCGTTACAGTTGCCCAATCAGGACCAAAAGGGGACTTTCTCATCTAGACATTGTATGAAGTCAACCCACCAAGTTACAATGAAATTCCTCAATAAATATGACCTGTATACTGTGCTAAAGATTTTTGGGTTTTGGCTCGGTCCGTCGTCACAATAGGCAGATCACGCATAAATGGGGAAATTCTCATCTAGAGATCATAAGGAGTCATCATACCAAGTTACAATGAAATCCCTCCATATTAAACATGACCTGCAGAGGGTGCTAAAAGTTTTGGGGTTTCTGGCTTGGGCAGCCATCAAGGTTGACGATAAAAGTGGTTCCACTGGAACCACTTGGAGCCAAATAAAAATTCCGAAACCTTCATGCACATCTAGAGATGTTACCTGAACACATTAGCATAGTTTATATGTTTCGAATTAAATACCCTAGCAGCCTTTCGATGAAAACAGATTTTCTAACGATAAATGTGGTTCCACTGGAACCACCTGGGGCCAAATCAACATTCTGAAACCTTCATGCACATCTAGAGATGGTACCCGAACACCTTAGAATAGTTTAAACGTTTCGAATTAAATACCCTAGGAGCCTTTCGATGAAAACTGATATCCTAACGGTAAAAGTGGTTCCACTGGAACCACCTGGGGCCAAATCAAAATTCCAAAACCTTTATGCACATCTAGAGAAGTTACCTGAACACCTTAGCATAGTTTTAATGTTTCGAATTAAATACCCTAGGAGCCTTTCGATGAAAACTGATTTTCTAATGATAAAAGTGGTTCCACTGGAACCACCTGAGGCCAAATAAAAATTCCGAAACCTTTATGCACATCTAGAGATGTTACCTAAACACATTAATAGCATAGTTTAAATGTTTTGAATTAAATATCCGAGGAGCCTTTTGAAGAAAACTGATTTTCCAACGATAAAAGTGGTTCCATTGGAACCACCTGGGGCCAAATCAAAATTTCGAAACCTTCATGCACATCTAGAGTTGCTACCTGAACACATTAGCATAGTTTAAACATTTTGAATTAAATACCCTAGAAGCCTTCCAGGGTGTAACGCACGGACGGATGGAGATCACAACTATATCCCCGCATTTTTGAAAATGCAGGGATAAAAAAGAAATGATGTTGTAACAGATTGTTTGGAGAATGAAAGGTAGAATCTTGAAAAGCAGAACTTTAATCCGAAACTTTAAGCTGGGAATATTAAGTAAAATTGATTGGCAGGAAAGGGTTAAATATTTCCTAAAACCAATAAAAGAAATCATTGATGTAAATGGAATCATTAAGTTGTATTGACCATGCAAGAATTAGAGTAAGAAAGTTTGTGGCAAAGTCTAATTTCAAATACAAAGAAAATAAGTCTGAAAATATGTTTAAAAGAGGTTAAAATCATGCCAAATCACTGCAGAAATCTTCAGTAGATAGTAGACATTGATTCAGATTAGCAACAGTCACATTCCACTAAATTGTTTGAAGAATTAAAGGTGTAATTTACCATACAAAAAAGGGTTAAATATTTCCCCCAAAACTAACATGAAATATAAAAAAATAAAAACAAAATGAGAATGATACAATCAATAGTAATATCAATTTAAAAGAAAAAAAACCACACACAAGAGATTCACTCGGAAGTGAGTATGCCTCCCCCCCCCCCCCCCCCCCAACGAGGCAATGACCTTGATCTGTGACCTTGACCTCTATCAAACAAAATTTTTTTTAAATAGTTTAATATTTGTACTTTGGTTCATTTCTGAGATATGGCTGAGACACGAATATTAATGATTTTCAGTGTGACCTTCAAATGTGACCTTGACCTTATGTGTGCAACACATCCACCCATTGTCCTTTATAATTGAGCGAAGTTAGATGATTGTAGTCCTAATAGTTTTGGAGTTATGCTTGAGACACGATTTGTGACCCTGAACATATGAAGGTCAATTGTGACCTTCACCTTGCAGTGGAGGCTGAAACTATTAAACACGACACACCTTCTGACTGTCCTTAACATTTGTAAAAAGTTTAACAATTGTACTATGATTCATTTCTGAGTTATGGCTGCGACACGAATATTGACTGATTTTTTGTGTGACCTTGAAATGTGACCTTGACCTTGATGGTACGAACCCGGCTATGGTGTGTGACACATCCTCCCATGGTCCTTCATAATTGTGTGAAGTTTGATGACTCTGGCCCTAATAGTTTTCAAGTTATTGGCTCAGACACACACACATGGACGGACACACACACAGTTCAATCACTATATGCCACCTGACTTAAGTTGGGGGGCATAATATTTATTTATTTATTGGTGTTTAAGGTCACATATTTATGCACTATGGCTAATCAAGACTGCGACAGTTTTACGGGTGGAGGAAGCCGGAGTACCCGGAGAGAACCACCGAGCAACGGCGAGCAACTGTCAGCTCCCCAACATACGAACTCCACACAAGCAGGGTTAGCACTGGTTTAAGACAGGTGCACCATCGACGTGCAGTACGCCTTAGTACACAACGCCACCGTGCCCCCACGCGGGCAATGGAGATGAAGTGTCTTGCCCAAGGACACAATGCGGTTGCAGCAGGTGGGATTTGAACCGAGGACCTCTTGGCTTGCAGCCTGCACCTCTACCTACTGAGCCACTGCGCTCCCCGGGGGGGCATAAAAACTTTAAGATTGACTAAAAAACTTTAACCACAAACTTTAAACAAAACTCAAAATGTTAACAGACAGACAGAAGAAAGTCATGACCAAACAGGAAAAATAGGCCGATGAAATCATCAGATGTGTACCCATACGCACAACTAGTAGAAAGCTGTATAACGGAGGGCCACCACGGATGCCGACATTATGTACACCATACAAGGTATGGGTACATATAGAAATGGAGTGGAGGAGTGTCTAATTTGATGGATAAAGGGTTAACATCTCCGGATCAAATTATCAGATTTACATAAAAAAACTATACAGCACGGCACATCAGTAACCTGAACAAATATACAAAGTAACATAACAATCGAATTGATATTTTTTGAGTTATCTCATGCCAAAGGGATTGGAGGAATTTTCAATTTGAAGGATAAAGGGTTAATATCTCCGGATCAAATTATCAGATTAACACCAAAAACTATACAGCTCAGCACATCAGTAACCTGAACACAATTATAAAGTAACTTGACAATCCAAGCAATATTTTTCAAGTTATCGAATGCCAAAGGGATTGGAGGAATTTTCAATTTGAAGGATAAAGGGTTAATATCTCAGGATTAAATTATCAGATTTACACCAAAAACTATACAGCTCGGCACATCAGTAACCTGAACACAAATATGACGTAACTTGACAATCCAAGCAATATTTTTCAAGTTATCGAATGCCAAAGGGATTGGAGGAATTTTCAATTTGAAGGATAAAGGGTTAATATCTCAGGATCAAAATAACAGATTTACACCAAAAACTATACAGCTCAGCACATCAATAACCTGAACACAAATATAAAGTAACTTGACAATCCAAGTTATATTTTTCAAGTTATCGAATGCCAAAGGGATTGGAGGAATTTTCAATTTAAGGATAAAGGGTTAATATCTTGGGATCAAATTATCAGATTTACACCAAAAACTATACAGCTTGGCACATCAGTAACCTGAACACAAATATAAAGTAACTAGACAATCCAAGCAATATTTTTCAAGTTATCGAATGCCAAAGGGATTGGAGGAATTTTCAATTTGCAGGATAGAGGGTTAATATCTCAGGATAAATTATCTGATTTACACCAAAAACTATATAGCTCGGCACATCAGTAACTTGAACACAATTATAAAGTAACTTGACAATCCAAGCAATATTTTTCAAGTTATCGAATGCCAAAGGGATTGGAGGAATTTTCAATTTGAAGGATAAAGGGTTAATATCTCAGGATCAAATTATCCGATTTACACCAAAAACTATACAGCTCGGCACATCAGTAGCCTGAACACAAATATAAAGTAACTTGACAATCCAAGCAATATTTTTCAAGTTATCGGATGCCAAAGAAATGGATACGGACGCCAGACGGACAGACTGATGGACGGACGGACGGACAGATGGACGGACAGACAGACAGATGGACAAAGGATGGACGAATGACGGATGGTCACCCCGGATGCCGGCATTATGTGTACCATACATAGTATGGGTACACATAAAAAAAACCCCACTTGAACCTTCAGTAAAAAACTTGAACCACAAACTTTAACCAAAACTCTAAATGTTAACAGACGGACGGACAAAAGTCATGACTATAGCCCTCACTGTAAACAGTTGGGCTAATAAACAGTCAGGCTAAAAATTATTTCATGTTTCCCATTTTCGCGACATGCACCTGTCGTCATCATTCTTGCTAATGATTTACCTACTGTTTGTTAAGTGTTCCTTCCCTATCCTTCCATGAACCCTCCTGTTAAACTCTTAAGCTTTTTGGCTGTTTTTATGGAAATTTTTTATTAAATGTCTTGGGAGTTTAATGTGTCTTACAGAATGTTTATTCCTTTTAATCCTATGGTCACGTCCTCACCCTAGGGGTGTTGGGCCGTTTGGTCTTGCATGTTCTATCCAATGTATCTTTTTTTCTTCGTATCAGCTCTTTGCATCTGGGAACATTTAAATCAATTACTGACTTTGGGCCTTTTTGTGTGCCTGTTGTCTTGTTTCCATTTTTTTTTCTATTGATATTGTTTACATTTGACAATGCCCTTAACATGTAGTAATTAGTTTTATAATACTTTAGAATTACTCTAGGATACATTGATTATGATTCCGGTAGTGTAGCTCAAAATAAAGTGGTGTTTGTCCACAATTAGGCTCTATCGGGATGCCTTTGGGTGCATGGTCTTCCTTTTGGGAACTTAAGCACATTCAAAAAAAACATTTAGAAATTTTTTTTTTTTTTATAATTTTTTCGAAATTAATTTGATTGCTATTTTCATGTATTCTTACATGTATTTTTGATGTTGAATTTGTAGGAGTGCTATCGATTCTGTTTTGGATTGGAATTAATTTTGAAAGCTTACTGCTCTAAATGCAAGGCGAGGAAGTCTTCCTCCGATTTACATGCTTGTTGTCTTGCCTGTAGTCGATGCACTCCTACAGATTCTTGTCCTCCTTGTTCAAAATTTGTGTTTGGCCCTGAATTATATCGAGTTTGCACCAGCTAAGTCTGGACCAATGGTTATTAGTATAAAAATACATTTCTTTTATATATTAAATCATGTCAATCGTGGTTCAGTTGATTTTCTGCACTAGTGGCTGTATGAGAATTCAAACACATTGTTAAAGGGATGTTTAATTAATTGTTTACATACATGCTAACCATGTGGCTATACCCAAATCCGGGTAGTGGCATCAGAGCCCATTTCACCAGAAAAAAATATTTAACTACAGAAATTAGGAGCAAGGCTCAATGGGAAATTAAAAGTAAAATAATGATTTTGTTTTCATCACTAAAAAATGAAAATATCATCTCACAAAGTACAAGCACAGCTAACGAAATACCCCCACAATGTGCATGCTAACCCAAAATAAAGATTGCTATCAAGTCGATTTTTAAAAATATGTTAGCACATTGTATAGGTGCTTCATTTTGATACTCAGAAAAGGAAAGAAAAATAGTGTCACCATACAGTGACACAAAAAGATACTTCCGCTTATTTAACAATGTAAGCCTGACTATAGGTGATACAGTTTTGGGGTATATACAAATACTAAGTCCATAAAGGGCAATGACTCTGACAATAAAATCTCGAATGACACCTGCATTTCACTATGGGTATACAGCAATAGTATACACTTGCATACCAAATATCAAGCCACTCAACCATGCACTTTACAAGTTTTTCATGACTGAATTTCAGGATGGGCAGATTGATGGCCGGATGGACCGACGGATGTGCAATGACTGCCAATAAACTCTCGAATTACACCTGCATTTCACTATAGGTATACAGCAATATAATTTTGCATACCAAATATTAAGTCACTCAACCAAGTAATTTACAAGTTATTCATGATTGAATTTTGGGATGGACGGATGGATGGATGGACAGATGGACTTACAGACAGAAGGACCTTGTACTGTGAGTAGACATCAATAAGAAAGAGCTGCACATCAGATATGAAGTCATTCCATTGAGTACTCTGCAAGTTATTCATGAACTAAGTTCAAGGTGGACAAATTCTAGGTCCATAAAGGGCAATGACTCTGGCAATAAAATCTCGAACTACACATGCATTTCACTATGGGTATACAGCAATAGGATACACTTGCATACCAAATATCAAGTCACTCATCCAAGTACTTTACAAGCTATTCATGATTGAATTTTGGGATGGATGGACAGACGGACAGATGGACAGGCAGACAAGGCAAATCCTTTAAACCCCTGGTGGGGTATTAAAATATATAATTTTAAAGTACAAGTTTTTTTTTTTTAAATTTAGAGAAGCATTCCGATTTATTTTTAATAGCTTTGATTCCATGTTCATTACCAAATTCTCTTCAATGATGGTTATTTTTTCATCAGTGTATATATGTTAAACTTCCACCACCATAAGTAATTTGTCAGAGATTTAATTTGTGGTCGCGAATTTGTACTCACCAATATCATGAAAACTCTACAATTTGAACAATCGGACTGGTCTATATATTCATTTCCAATTATTTTCTTTAAGCTGAGATTGTTCTTTTCAAGCATATGTCTGAAACATAAACATTTTTTGAATTAATTTATGAACTTTATCTTAATCAAATTATATTTCATTTCCAATAATTGAACATGTTAGCTGCTATTCTTTGGAAGTGAACAACTATTTACATAGTTACCAAATTATTTCAGAATGTTTTGAACATTTAGAAAACAGACAAGCACAAGTTCAATGAGACTGCCCCACCTTTCTGGAAACAATAGCTTTCAAGGACCTTCTAAGCAAAAAGCCATGAATTTCCTTCATATTAGGGAGAATTTGGTTTGAATTTGGTGCTGTATTAATAAACTAAAACAGAAGTCAAGTCAATATACAATAGTAGATCTTAAGTGCATCATAATTTATTTTGCATACTCCAAAAACACAGAACAAACAATTGAGTACAACATGCTCATTGCTGTAATAATCATTAATTTCAAGAGTTTGAAGTGCTGACCTGACGAAGATCTATTTATTCTTCAAAAACGAATGTAAGGATATTTTTAAAAATAAATATAGAACCTTAGTGAGCACGCTCACATACCCCATGCGCCCTCGATATTTCAAGCTCGGAAAAGTGTAATTTTTAGGAAAATGATCCGGAAATCTGTTACTTGTATTTTTCAGAGTCCAGGGCCTGTAATTTCTGCAAAAATCAGCCGAGCAGAACGAAACGCAAATTTGATCTGTAAGTCATTGTGGTAGACTCACATACTAAAATGGCCGTAATTTCGATAATATCTGAAAGTGTGTAGAAAAAAAGTCCGGAAAACTGTAATTTTGATGAACTTTTCAAAGTCTATGGGGCCGTAATTTTGGTTAAAAACCGGTGGTGCGGAACAAAACCCAAACTTGTTCTGTAGGCCACCATGTTAGACTAACATACCAAAAATCAGCTCAATATCTGGAAGCGTGTAGGAAAAAAGTCTGCAAAACTGTAATTTTTATGAACTTTTCAAAGTTCAAGGGCCGTAATTTCGGTAAAAATCAGTGGAGCAGAACAAAATGCCAACGTGATCTGTAGGCCACCATGTCAGACTAACATACCAAAAATCAGCTCAATATCTGGAAGCATGTAGAAAAAAAGTCCGGAAAACTGTAATTTTGATGAATTTTTTAGAGTCCAAGGGCCGTAATTTTGGTAAAAATCAGTGGAGCGGAACAAAATGCAAACTTGATCTGTAGGCCACCATGTTAGACTCACATACCAAAAATCAGCTCAATATCTGGAAGCATGTAGAAAGAAAGTCCAGAAAACAAGTAGGACTGACTGACGGACTGACGGATGGACCAGTCAAAAACATTATACCCCCGCAACTTTGTTGCGTGGGGTATAATAAATAACTTATTATTTACTTTCATTGATTGGGGCAGTGATTTGAGAGAACAAGCAATGCCAACCATCTAAAATACCACCCCCAATAAACTGAAGTGTCAGGACAACATGAATGCCCCTGTGGGGTAGTATGATCAAACATTGGCTTTCCACATTTGTAGCAAAATTGGCCATTGGCAATTCAGAGCAAAAGTTAAAGGTAATTAACTCCTCAAAAAGTTTGAGCAAGAAAAGGAAAACTAAAATTTGATTTGTAGGTGCTCATGACTGAGTTAAATACCAACAAAGTCATTAACTATAGAAAAAGTCATCAGATCAGAGCCAAATACAGTCTCAATTTGTAGGTACCAATCATGAAGCTACATATGAAACATCCTCCAATTATCTCCATGTATGGTGAAATAAAATTGAGAAAACCGTTATTTCTGTATAATGGAAAGATGGATGACAAAATTATGGAAGGACAGAATGACAGGTGGACAAGAGTAACACCATATGCTCCTGCCCTTCTTATGGTGGGGCCAAACTTGCATTATAACAAATACTTCATATGAACTAGAAATTACCAAATTATAAAACTGCAGAGAAATTAAGTTAAACGGGTTAAACGACTGGGTCTTAACTTAAAAAAACTTAGTCTAAACAACTCTGAAATTTTCCTCATATTGCACTAAGCTAAAGTTGTGGCTCCAATAAAGAGCCCACACAAGACCCATGGACCAGATGGACCCGATTTGAACAAATCTGAAAATGCACCCGGCATAAGGATGTTAGGTATGAAATAGCAAAAGATTATGACTGGTGGATCTTACAAAAACAGATTCTTTGAAAATTCTCTTGTATTAGGCTAATTGAAAATTTAGTCTCTGATAATGATAAGGATAAGGAGCCCCAATGTTAATTCAGGAGCTTGATTTGAACAAACTTGAATCTGATGCTCATAAGGATGCTGTCTATCAAATATCAAAAGATTATGATCAGTGAATCTAATCTGAAGATTTTTGAAAAATTTCATATGCCACAAAAAAAAAATCTGGTTCACATGGGGAGCCCAAACAGGAATGCAGGAACTTGCTTTTAATATATCAAGGCTCGATTTAACTGAGCATTTTGCAATTCAATTTTCATATTTGCTATTCAACAAATAACTCTCCAAAGTTAATTTTCATCAAAAGCTATTCAATTTTCCCCAAAGAAAAGTAAATTGGTATTCAACATTTTCAAACTAAATCGAGCCCTGCAAAGTTGAATCTGATCCTAAGAAAGATGTCGTAGACACCAAATTTAAAAAGAAGCTGCCTGATGGATCTGAAGATTTAAAAACAAATTCCTTATGTTGTTCAAAGTTAAATGAGGACTCCTGAAGTGAGCCCAAATATGAGCAGAGAAATGATCTGAACAAACCAGGCTTGACAGACTTTCATAAGTATCTTGGCTCAAAGGTTGAGTATTGTGGCTACATTTGAATAAAAGAGCACACTGTTTCCATCTTACAAAAAAATTTGCCAAAATAAATACATGTACCAACAATTAACATGTGATCTCACATAAGTGAGATTGTGCATTAGGGTTTTTATATACTACTCAAAGTTTGCTAAGAACCAAGTATATCCAACTACCTGTTTTACGTTTTAGTTGAAATATTGTAATGAAAAGTATATATTGTTTTTATGTAATTATACGATAATCATGGAAAATGGATATTTTTGGTAAAAGAGGAAATATGAGACCCATTACTGTTAATCACCAGGAACCTGATTAGGAGCATGCTAATCAGGTTCCTGATGGCCCTTTGTGGGATGTTGTTCCATTCTTGGACCAGTATGGCGTCAAGCTCCTGGACACTTCTTTGTTGGACTGGATGGGCTGAAATTGCAAGCTGCAACTCATTAAAGACACGTTTGATTGGATTGAGGGGGATCTTGCTGGCCAGTCCATATGCTCAATCCCCTCCCTCTGTCGGTACTCCCCGACAGCATGGGCAACATGAGGATGGGCATTATCGTCCATCAGAATGAATCTATCACCCACTGCACTTCCATACAATCTGACGTGGACATCCAAGAGCTCATCAATATACCGTTGTGCAGTCAATGTACCACATTCAAGGACACAGAGCTCTATGCATCTATCCCAGCTGATGCCGCCCCAGAACATGATTGACCCTCCACCATAGCGGTCATGCTCAGCAATGTTGGCTGCAAGGAATCATTCTCCTGGTCTTCCCCATGCCGTAGAACGCCTATCTGTGTGGTTTAGGCAGTACCTTAACTCATCTGTAAAAAGGATAGGTCGCCAATCTTCTCTGGTCCATCCAATGTGGTCCATGGCCCATTCATATCGTGTGTGGCGGGGGTTCTGGAACAGCTGAATGTGAATACATGGTCTTCTTGATTGGAGACCACCTTCATGCAACCTTGCCCGGATAGTCTACGTTGAAACATTTACCCCAGATGCATTCTGAAGGTCACTGCAAAGCTGGGTTGCTGTGGCAAAGTGGTTCCTATGGGCCTGAATGATCAAAAAACGGTCTTCAGCTGCAGATGTTGCCCTGTCTCTGCCACCACCATGCTGTCTTACTGGTGTGGCATACTACTGAAATCTTGCCCAGGCTCTGGTGTTCAACATATGGTGCACACCAAGGGCTTCACCAACCTGACAATGGGTAGCCTCTTGCTCCACCATCCATACAGCCCACCACATTTCTGCTTCAGACAAATGTCTTCTTACATTTGCATTTGCCATTTTCAATCATTAAATCACAAGGGTTTGTGTTGAAATGAAGATTGAATACCCTGCACATGTCATGTGCATGTAGACAGTACACAAAAACATCATGAAAATCAAGAGATACATGCTTTCCATGACTGTCACAGAAGTTAAAAAATTTATAGTAATTTATATATTTTTTATACTTACCAATGACCCAGACTTAGCTGGTGCTAACTCTAAAATATCTAGGGCCAAATGCAAATTTTACCCCCCAATCCCCAAAATTTGCATCTAAAACCGAAAATTACATGCCCTATATGATCCTCCATACTTTTACTCAACTGCGTATGCGCAGTATCAAGGAGGTCTCGAAATTGGCGCCAAATGTCATTCTTACAACCAGTGCCTGGTAAGTGTTATGTACTTAGCGGGGAGGTAAGAGTTCCCAACTCATGGGAGGGCCATCCCCGTCTGGGTCATTGGTAAGTATAAAAAATATATAAGTTACTATAAATTTTTTAACATTTTTATACTGTTCCAATGACCCAGACTTAGCTGAATAGTAAAAAGGTTGGAGGGCCTAGGACATAAAGGAAAATCCAATAGACTCAATTATATATAACAGAAATATTCCCTGAAGGAGAAAATGAGAGATAGGCTTTACATGTATCTTTATTATTTGTATCAAAAAGAAAGACACAACACCACTCTGTAATTGAGCACAATAACATCAATGATCTCTATTAACATCCAGTATAACCCGTTATACTAATTATTTTTAAAGGAAAGCCAATAAATAAAGGAAGTCCAGAGAAATGAGACTCTTTATACTCATTAAAAGTGTCCGAGGATTGTATATTAATGTCCGTATGACACGTGACATATACAAACGCTTCACACCGAGCTACACTTTAAAAATATTACATAGATGAGTAAACATTAGCTTTACACTTTAAAACCATGCCAGTACCAACTCGGAATTACTGACTCCAGGGGAGTATTCCCTTGCTTTCCACTATAAAGCAGGTGACCTAAGGGAACACCCCCCCCCCCCCCTTCCCCTTGCCCTGGATCAAATACTCCAGAGTGAAGAGGGCAGCAGGAACCAAAAGCCTACATATATATAGTTGCCACTGTTTAGTGGACGACATTCTGAGTGAAAAATAACGGACCTAAACAATGCAGATCTGCAGAAAAGGACTCAATATTTCTCAGATACAAATTCGAGAAAGTGGAGGGCTAAGAACAATATGCAGCCCTCATTAGATCTGTAATAGCAACATTATTAGCGTAAGCCCATGATGTAGAAAGAACTCTTATTTCAAGAGCTTAAAACTGAAGCACAGACTGCTGATTGAAGATATTATCATAAGCAGTACTGATAGTAAATTGAATCCATCTGACCATAGAATGGACCGAAATGTGGAGGAAGCTTCAACGGCATGTCCCACAACAGACGCCTAAGTAGATTAATCCAAAGTCTTTGTGGAGCTAGAAATGCTACCAACAGAATTTTGCATTGAGATATATAACTTGAGCAATATCTGCTGATTTAACGGCACTGGAAGATACGCATAACCTATTATTCTGTCTCACAAGATCGATAGAGCGTCTACTGCAAACGCTCAAAGATCCAAACATTGTGACACATGCGTCTGCAACTGATTGTTGAGATGCGTCACGAATAAGTCGATCATATGCCGCTCTCCTTGGTAGCAAATCTGATTGAATACTCGTTTGTTGAAAGTCCATTCTGGCGTCAACAAGGGGCCCCTCCGTGAAGGGAGTCCGCTAATACTTTCAGAAGACCTGGAATATGACAGACCGATAGGAGAACTTGATGTTCTAGTACAAACAGAAAGATTACTTCCGTTAACATGAATAACAGAATGGAATGAGTGTCTCCCTAGTTCCGAAAATACGCTAATACCGTCGAATTGTCGGACAGAATTAGCACATGAGCATACTGAATAACGTTCATCCAATAACGAAGCGCAAGCCAAAATGACATCATTCTTGATGTTAATGTGCTTGAATAGGAACTACGGATCCCAAAGACCCTGGCCCTTCAAATCCGTTGGGCTCGAAGATAAGACACAACCTGTTTGACTGGCACCCGTCAAAACTGTAAAACTCGGATCCGGCAATTGCAGTGGAATTGTCTGAGTTAACCAATGAAAACCTGCCCAAGTCTGAATCTCTTATTCACTTGATTCACAAGAAGATGTCCGTATCGAGCGAAAAATTCTTCACTCTCCAATTCTGGATCAGAAGAAATTGGAGAGGACCAGTGCGTAACCGCCCCATCGGAAGAAAATCGCGGCAGTTCCGCACAAACATATCAGTCTCATGAGATCTCTTGCTGAGACCTTGTCTGAGCGAAGACAATAGTGAGCATAACAACTGATTAATTTCGCTCTGGGTAACGGCAGATGAACGATGTTGTGCGTTTCGAAGCTCATCCCCCAGTGGGTGAATGACTTGGATGATACCAGATCCGACTTCTCGTTTACTTATGAAACTGAGACGTCAGAGCAATAGAAGCAGATTCTGCACATCGTTCTAAAGAGTTAACTCATTGCCGTACCTCTAAAGAATGTCGTCCAGGTAGGCTGACGTTATCGCAGAAGAATGAGCTCAGAAATGAGTCATTACCGAGTTCGTTATTCGAGTGAAAGCCCAGAGGGCTAGATTCAGACCGAAGCACATTGCTCAGAGCTGATACACGACTCCTATGATGAAGAAGCGAAGATACTATCTGACTGCCTGATGTACCATGATGTGAAAGCATGCATCTTGAGATCTATGCATGTAGCATAGTCGTACACCTGAATACTCACTCTGACCGATTGGTTGAATTCCATATATAAACTTGGAGCCATGATCAGCTTGTTTATCCAGCTCAGATTTATGAGTGGACGGAACGAGCCGTCTGGTTTTGGAACCAGAAAAGGATGGTTGTAGAAACCTGGAAATTCCTGGATTTCTACGATCTCTATCGCGATCATTCCAGAAGAGACTGGACTTCTGATGGAAGCGAGCCTCTTTCCTGCAGACTTGACGGAAGCTGAGTCCATCTTGGACTTCGAGTTAACGGAGGTTTTCGTTTGAAGGACAATTTAGACCTTCCGAAATCAACCCTCGAATCCAAGGGACATCTGTAATCTACTCCCAGTTAATTGAGAAACTCGACAGTCTTCCGCTCACCAGTACACGATAGAGGTTAATACCATTACCTCCTGGTCCTGCGAGGCTTGCGGAAGGAGAAGCCATGTCCTCCACGGCCCGCACCTCGCCCCGTCGACCTAGGGGCGTCTGACCAAATGTCTCGGCCAGAATTACGGCCCCCTACCTGAGTCGATACCCTGACAGTCTCTATAGTAAGACCTAGAGGACGCATAGGAATCTCTATAGGAACTTCCCTTGGACGTATTCGTCCCAGAAGTGCCTGTCCTACCTTTCTCTGCTGAATCCAACAAAATGGAAGCGGATTTGAATAGCAGAGAGTCTGAAGCTTTCTTAGTTATCTGATCATAGACTGCAGAAAGCTTGCCGTCAAAGAAAACTCTCCGGAGACCGGAGCGACTCTGAGAGAGTTTTTCACCTTACTATCCACACGCGTGGATGTAGCCAGGGCTGCGTCACGTCTAACCAACTCCATATTGCCACTAAAAGGGCGGGGTTTTACGTGAAACCCTTGAAAGAACTCTTAAGGAGGTTGTACATCCTAGAATTCTTTTTCCTTTGAGACATAATGATAACGCTCTGGTAAGGTGATCTGCGTACGATGATGCGTCTAAGCTAACCCTGCTAGACGATATTGTCGTTTCCAACATAGTGGTTGGAATTGACATTGACGACAGTATAAACAATACTAGGTCCTGGCCCGGTCGTCTCTCAGAATGCTCTGTCCTGCCGTTTCAAATTATTCCTTGAAATGATGAAAGGCAGATGTTGAGCATTTGCCGATAAGAAACCTGACCTGCCCATTTAGGTAGCAAGTTACATAAATATAGCGTCATTCAACAGATCAAATGGCCGTGAGACATATCTGGACTATGTCGGAAACTGAGGGATGATGTCCCTAAACCGATAAGAATTCTGTGTTCAGTGGCGCCATCAGTCTCTTATCTGGCAACGCAGCAATTTTTGGTCCAGAGGAACAACGTCAGATGATAATGCCGGATGTACTCTACAGCAATTATGTTGTTCCGAAAAGGGAAAATACAACTCATCCGTATCCCTTTAGCCATCCTGTCGGACCACTTGTAATTCTTGGTCGTCCGTGCCTGAATCTGCAGTGGAACGTACCAACCCAATAATTCCTGATCCGACAGAGTTACTGTCGGTTGCTGGGATGCTGCGATAATTTGTGCTATCTGTGATAGCATGTCCGTAACAGAGGCCTGTGGAGCTGCGGTCTTACAGAATTTAGCCGCTAGAAGCTCCTTGGCTGTTGACTCCTGCATATTTCTTATATGCGAATGTCCGGAGTATGAAGGCCTCGTATCCTTGGCTACTGGATGGCGTGACCTGGTCGCCGTAGAATCCCTGGTCGGCGATGTTGGTTGAATATGACTGGTCACGTAGCCAAGGTGCGATCGCGTGTGCTGTCGTGAGGATGAGGAAGCCGAAAGAGCAGTCTCTCTGGACTGTCTGAATAACAGAGCGTCCGAGCAGTGGACGTATGCCCCGACTGAGGAACGTTTTGTACCACAACATCTGTGCCCAGATGTTGTAATACGAGAGAGGGACCTCTCTCGCTCGCAGCCCAGATGGACCTGGACGAGCTAGGAACCAGACTAATAGGCTTCCTCCGTACCATCCTCGTATCCGTCGTCACTGGGTGTGCACATTGTATTTTATAGTGCTCGCATCACCCAATGCAAATTTCCTTCCTGGACCACAACGGACGAACCTGGGTGCTGAGCCATTCGGTGAATGGTTGTGACACCGGGCGAGCTAGCAGACGTCAAAGCCATCGATCCTACTAGGGAACTTCAGGCAATTGACACATCTACATGAGCACTTTTGCTGCTAACTCTTCATTTGACTGTGACAACTGAAGCACACTTTACAAAGACATCACAGTAACAACACCTTGTTCATGTTACTCTATGAGACCTGTGGAGCCGCGGTCCTACATAAATTATCTGCTGGAAGCTCAGGGATGTTCATTCCTGCATTTATATAATATCCGAACGTCCCAACTGGAAAGGTCTCGTATCCTTGGCTAGCAGATGGAGTGACCTGGTCGACGTGTATTCCTTGGTCGGCGAAGCAGGAGCACCTGCATTTATATAATATGCGAACATCCCCTGGAAATCTGTAGTCACATAGCCAAGGTGCGGTCGTGTGTGTTGACGAGGATGAGGAAGCCAATATAACAGCCGCATCGGACTGTCATGCGACGGAGCGTCCCGAGCAGGAGGAGTGGACGTAAGCTCTGACTAAGTGAACAAACATACAACAACATTGCAGCACAGATGTTGATGCAAGAGAGAGGGGGCCGCTCTCACTCGCGGTCTGGGTGGACCTGGACGAGCTAGCTACCGGACTGACAGGCTTCCTCCATACTATCCTCGGATCCGTCGTTGCTGGATGTGCACATCTGATGTTTTATAGTGCTCGCATCACCCAATCTGCTTCCCTGGACTGCGACAGACGAACCTGGGTGCTCAGCCATTCTTTCCTGGTGAATGGTCGCGATACCGGGCGGGCTAGCGGGCGAACAATGCCTTCGATCAAACTAGCGAACTCCCGGCAATTGTTGTAATACCTTGAGCACTTCCCACTAGCCCTTATATTGCAACAACGGAGACACACTTGTTGAAGACATCATGGAAACATCACTCTGAATTCTGAAAAAGAAACTGATAATATAGAGTGACCCTACGGAGAGAGGACCGTAATGGACCCCTCACCGCTAACAAAATACCATAACACACGTCTCCAACGTTGTCATATCAATCAACACACACAGAGCAAGAATTAGTGCAAATATATTGACTATAAGAAACGCAATGAACCTGTGAATTAGAGGAAGATATCCTCGCATTACAATTGAACAATATTTTTTTCAAAATGAAAAAAAAAAAATACACAGTCATATTACTCGCACTAGCCCTTGAAATAAATATACATAATATATTATAATCCATTATAACATTTCAAAAGAAAATAATTTAAAAAAAAAATTTTGGAAAAAATTTTCAGAAGAGCCCAAGTTCCGAATGGGAACAATGAGCCCAAATGGATCCCAAAAAAGCCTAAGTGTGGACAAAAATTTTAAAATCCTTTCAAAAAATTTATGTAACACTTACGGACAATATTAATGTATCTTGCTATGAACTGAACTAAGCAGAGGACAAGTAATCACTATAAGAAGTAACCGTTGTCAACACAAACAAAAAGTGTAAACAAACCGGAAACATGACTCCAGGCACTGATAAACATGCCGCGAAATCAGTTACCAATTTACACACTATCTGATGCAAAACAGAGACTTCCAGAGAAGAAACTGCAGAACATCAGATGGTAGATGCAGACCAAAACGCCTAACCACCCAAGGGTGAGGACGTAAACATGGGAAAAAAACCCCCAAAAAACCCAGAAAATAATTCTGTTTCCAAGCCAAAACTTCCAAGAAATATTAGTAATAAACATTACAAAAAATGAAAGAGTCAATGACTCTGTAGCTCAACTTGGATATGACAGGAATTAGTACTTGCTGTGACCAAGACAACTGAATAATGAATATGACAGGAATTAGTATTTGTTTTGGCCCAGTCAACAATAATAAAAGAATTACAAGGTGACTGTAATGGACTACAGATTAAGACCAATCATTGTAGATTATTATTTTTGTGTGGAAATTTTCAGTCCCAAACAAAATATTTTCAGACTAAAATTTTTTCTTCTTCTTCTTAAAATTGACCAAAATGCATCAAAACACAAAAAACTAATTTCCGGATTTTGGTCCAAAATTTTCTAAGTCCCACCCGGACCCCTAATTTGCATAATTTATTCACGAGAAAAACTCTGTATTATATGTAATGTATCCCATGGTACTAAACATTCATACAAAAATTTATTCAAATCAGATCTTTCATTTGGAAGTTCTGCGCAAAAATCTGATTGCACTTAATTTTGAACAAAATGGCTGCTAGCGGCCATCTTGAATTTCAGACTGGACCCAAAAACACTCCTTCTCGTCCCACAGTGATAACAAAGGTACCCAAGAAGTTTCGTGAAGATCGGTTCATAAATACGGCCTCTAGCCCGAGCCGTATTGGGATTTGCACTCACAGTGCTGAAAGTAACACTAAATAAATCAAAGTTAGCCTAATTTGCATAATTTACGCACAAGAAAAAAACCTGTAATATATGTAATGTATCCCATGGTACTAAACATTCATACAAACAAATATTCAAATCAGAGCTTTCATATGGAAGTTCTGTACAAAAAACAGATTTCGGCATCGTCGGTACAAAATGGCTGCTGGCAGCCATCTGGAATTTGGGACTGCACCCAAAAACACTCGTTCTCGTCCCACGGTCATAACAAAGGTACCCAAGAAGTTTTGTAAAGATTGGTTCATAAATACGGCCTCTAGCCCGAGCCATAGCAGCTTGGCACTTACAGCTCTGAAAGTAACACTAAATAAATCAAAGTCAGTCTAATTTGCATAATTTACGCACGAGAAAAAAACCTGTATTATATGTGATGTATCCCATTTTATTACACACCCATTTAAAATTAAGGTTTGTCCACGGCATTCTAGGATGCGTGATAAAAATAAACTTTTATTGCACACGTGTGGGATACAGATTTTGGCACTTTTTTAATGTAAGAATGGAACAAGTCATATTTCTGGGGATACAGTACATGGGCCCGTTTCGATGCGATGGGTCATTTATTTTGAGGTTGTAAAGTGGATGTTCGCAGTCTATAGTATCTGCGTTTATACTGTTTCTGAAGAACTCATGTAGTAATGACTGTCCGACCATCAAAAGATACTTTCTAATTTATTTTCTTAACGTGAACAATACTGACTGACTAAATAACCCGATGGGTTAAAGTATGACATGGAAATGACTCACATACAGTTCAAACTAAAGAACAATGTAAACAGAATATGAAAGCGTCTATGAGTGACGTCATTTCGAATGAATGACGTTGCGTGAGCAAGTTTCTAGGTCAACAAATCGAAATCCAAAACAAATTGCCTGTCGATATTCACTTGAATTCGTATGGATTCTGTACCCCTGTTAAAGGCTATAACACGAACTTTAATACATTTTGAGCAGGAATAGTGAACAATACGATAATTTCTCTTGGACAATAAGGATATAAATTTAATTTACGTGGGATGAATTGACAATGGCTACTGTAAATAGTGTAATCTTGACTAAAATCTTAACCGGTCTGTCAACAAGTCGAGTAACAACAGTCGCAGGGAATTTGGAAGTCAGATAAACATGTGAGTTTTTTTTTTATAATTTCTCATTGATGGATTTTCCTAATTTACACCTATTGTTTTTTGTGAATGTGTGGTAACTTTTTTGGTGGGGATCACATCAACCGTTCAGAATTCGCGCTGTAAAATTGAGGCACAAAAAGACGGTGAACTGTATAATGTATTTCATATGAACACTTCAGAACAGTGTTTCATCGATCGAAGTGGTGACGCATTACAATTTGCAAGTTGAAAGTATGAATGAAAGTTCAAACAGCGTACGAAATAACAATAAGACTGGTCTCCTGCTTGTGAAGAATAATTTGGATTTTTGTCTTATTTTATTTCCTTTACTTCTCAGAAGGATAGGTTAATTCTCACTTAGTATTACCGTAAAAGGCCTGTTTTAGAAATTTGCGAAGGTGTGTAATAAATACAGAACTGCACAAGCGTTTGAATGGGTTAATGTTTATCGCACTCGTTTGGTTTGGCGCAGAATACCACTCGAGGCTTCGCCTCTCGTGGTATTATTGCGCCCAACCAAACTCGTGCGATAAACATTAACCCATTCAAACGCTTGTGCGGTTCTGTCTATGTACTATATATTTATACAAAACTTTATTCAAATCAGAACTTTCATACAGAAGTTCTGTACAAAAAACTGATTTTTGCATCATCGGTACAAAATGGCCGCTGGCAGCCATCTTGAATTTCGGACCACACCTAAAAACATTCGTTCCCGTCCCAGGGTCATAACAAAGGTACACAAGAAGTTTCGTAAAGATCGGTTCATAAATACGACCTCTAGCCCGAGCCATAGCCAATTGTTGACATACGGACAGACGGAGACGGACAGATGGACGGACGGACAGATGGACGACGGGCCATGACAATAGCTCAAATTTGACTTCGTCAAAGTTGAGCTAGTAAGCCAAAAGCACGGGAGAATAGCTAGGGGGGAATAAAGGAAAGTGAGAGAGGAAACACTGATTAAACAATGGAACTTTCATAGCAAGAATGACCACAACAAGATCATGCCTCGAAAATAGGCAACATGAATAATTTCGTAAAATAATTATAAGTTACAGCCCTGAACATTTGTTTCCACTGTTTTTTCCTCCCCTCCTTCTATTTCCTCCTTATATCCAACATTTCTCTCATAATTATGTGTCTGGCATCCTTAAAACTGAGATTTACAAGCACAAATAACAGTGAAGTGTAACTGTATTGAGGGCCAAACAAAGAAATGACATTTGGCACCAATTCAGCCTCCTTGACACTGCACATGCGCAGTGGAGTAAAAGTATGTAATTTTCGGTTTTAGATGCAAATTTTGGGGATTGGGGGTAAAATTTGCGTTTGGCCCTAGATATTTTAGAGTTAACACCAGCTTAGTCTGGGTCATTGGTACAATATAAAAATATATAAGTTTTATAGTAAATTTCCTTTCTTATTATACCTACTGCAATTGTTTACTACAGGCTTGCACTACAGTGGAAGACCCTAACTCGGATAAAATACTCTCTATTTTAATCTTTCCCATCGGCACACACCCAGTAGGGGATGCTCTTCTCTTAGTACAATTCCATGACTTCCGTTAACCAGTGCGCAAAGCAGTCATCAAACCATTCTTTTGAGTCTGCCAACATAGGAGTTATGTGATCAGCGGGGAGGAAGGATTCTTACCCGAATAAGAAGATGGGAGGGCCTCCATGTAAACAATTGCGGTAGGTATAATAAGAAAGGAAATTTACTATAAAATTTATATTTCTTATCAACCTACCTTACAATTGTTTACTACAGGCTGAATAGACAATAGGATGGAGGGAATCACATAACCAACCCACTCATAACTCAACTGCACTGGAACCGTGGACAGAGGAAGAGGTCTCTAGGCCTATCAAACCATAGCATCACAAACATTAGTAAAAGACAATGAGAGATGAGGCATATGACAGAAATGGCAGTAAACAGCACAGAGCTGGAACTGACCTAGTAAGAAGCCAAATGGCTGGGATAGACAACAGCCTGAGCAAAAGAAAGATGGCCCGTAGAACAAAGGTCCTCTGCCTGCTCCTGCAACTGTCACGCAGATAAGCGGAGAAAGTAATATTTCTCCAGGAGGCTGCCAGCATAACACCTGACAACATGACGGAGTTAGTATAAGTGCCAAGAGACAGACAATGCATGCACGTCGTGGCAGAAAAACGATTGGTAAAACAATCGCCAGTCGCTAGACGAGCGGAAGCTGCATGAATAGCAAGACAAATCCAATTGAGAAAAGGATTCAGGAGAGATCTTCTGTCGACCAGGAAGAGACAGAAAATCGATCCTACTCGTCCAAATGAACAGAGCAAAGGGTGTTTACCCTCAACAGAAGGAAGAGTCCCAATACAGATAGGAGGTGGAGTAGTTTCTGGTATCTGATTCCTGGCCAGAAAGGAGCAATCACTGGTAAACATAACACTGGTGGGAGAGCTCCAGAAAAAGGCCGGGTCAACCGAGAGGGCATGAAGCTCACTAACCCATCTGGCTGAGGCAAAAGCCATCAGAAAAGCCGTCTTGTATGAGAGAAAACGCATATCCACCAGGGATAAAGGCTTGAACGGCACCCCCCCCCCCCCCCCAACCAAGCAGCACCCAAGAAAGATTCCATCTTAGGGTAAGCTGCAAAGTCCTAGGCCTTTTCAAGGAAAAGTGGCAAACAAGCTTGGAGAGGCATGGAGTAGTGCCGATACAACGTTGTCCCACATACGAAAAGGTCTCCGAAGCATGGACCTGTACCCATTGCTGGAGACCACCAGAATCAAACATATACCAGAAACTCCGCAATCTGTGTGATTGAAGGAGTGACAGAAGCAACAGAGTGATCCGCATACCATCGACAGAAGACCTTCCACTTAGCCGCATAGGCCAAACCAGTGGAGTGCCGCCTTGAAGAAGAAAAGCAACTCCACTGCTCATCTCAAAAAAACAACTACGGAGGAGACAGGACCTGACAAAAGACATGCGTGAAGGCACAATGAAGTCGGGTCAATGTGAAACCTCCTCGGTCGCGATGTAGAGGTAGATGTGCCAGAACTGCCAACAGAGAGCGGGGCAGACTGATCCACACCCACTTAGGTGACAGGGGTGAGATCGAAAGGATTTGACAACTGCAGGTTCGTATCTGGGATAGAACCTGACGCAGAATCGGAGCCGACAGGAAGGCGTAGCCAACAAGACCATTCCAAAGGAGGGACAGAGCATCCACAGCAAATGCCAGAGCATCTGGACACTGGGACATGAAAGTGTCCACCTGATGGTTCCAACAAATTGCAAAGAGATTGGTGTGGGGACAACCCCAGAGATCGCAAAGAGACTGGAACACTGCCATGTGGAGCATCCACTCGATGGAAAAGAACCAGCCCCGTCGGGACAGGGAGTCGGCTAGGACGTTCAGACGACCAGGAAAGTGATGAACCACCATTCCGGCGTTGTTAACATTCTGAGCGAGCAGTAGATCCTGAATCAATTCGTACATGGGAACATAGTGCGTGCCGCGTGGTTCCAAATGTAAACAACCAATGTCAAATTGTCGGACAACAGAAGGATCTGACAATTCGAAAGGCGGGGGATCCACTGCCGGAAACTCAGAAGAAGAGCAAGAAGCTCCTTCTGGTTGACGTGAAGAGCTGCTAGATCCTGGTCCCATGACCCGCGAAGGAAAATACCAAAAGGATCCAACGTCACATCCCATCCGAGATCACTGGCGACTTCCGTCAGAACATGATCGTACGTGGGGAAGTCCAATAGAACTCCCTGCGCAATCCACTGAACATCTGTCAGGGGAGACGGTGACAAGGAAGAGACTCCGATAACTGAAGCACCAGGTCCAAAGGATCAACATTCGGCCTCCAACGACTGAGCAGAGTGTGTTGGAGAGGTCGGGCATGCAGCCGACCTAGAGGAATGAGATCTGTCACCGAACCGCAGAGACCGAGCAGCCAGGGAAGACTCCGAGTTGTGGTGGACGTGGACCGGGAACAAAGTCAGGGCAAAAGGATGAGGAAATCACAACCCTTGCCTGGGAAACTGCCACCGTATCCAGCTGAGTGCGGAAGCACAACCCAGATGACAAAATGGCAGAGAAGGGACCAGGTCTGACTTCTCCCCGTTGACTCTGAACCCTAGTGACGTGAGTAGGCTCAACATTGTGACGACATCAGACTCCAGAAAGGCCGCATTGGAATGCCTCTAGAGGATATCGACTAGATAAGCCGAAGAAGACACCTTGGACTGTGTGGGGTGTAAGACTAACACATGCAACAGCAGACAGGTGAAGGCCCAAGGATCCAGGTCGAGGCCAAAGGGCAATGCCTTTAACTGGAAAACATCCTGGGGAAAGGAGCGGCGAACCAATCTGAAAGCCTCCATGCTGAACTGAGGAGCAATGATAGACTGCGTCAGGATACTCAGATCGATAACCTGTCTGAGTCGGCCATCCTTCTTCGGCACCAAGGAGGGAATAAAATCCCACTGAAAGAATGTTCTTGATGACCTTGATCGCCCCCTTTGACAGGAGATTGCCTATCTCCGTGATCAAAAGTTTCCAATGTGTAACGTTGAAAGGGACTTGTGTTGGTAGAGGCATTCTCGACGGAGTGGAATGCCTCAGCCTGGGACGAAGAATTCGAAAACTTGAAGTTAGTGGATGGACAGGTGGACGATGGACGGCAAGTGATCAGTAAAGCTCTCCTCGACGACTGCTGATACCTACCCTTACCCTGTGAGTGAGTAGAAGTGGCGTCAGGAAGATCAGCCCTTAGCTTCCCAGAGGAAGCAGAAGGGTACTTGTCAGGCTTTGGACGGCCCCTGCCTCCAACAGAAGGCTTATCAAACTGATGAAGCAGCAGCAGATCAATGGAATGACATAGGGAGTCATCCTGGTCCGTCGCCACGGAACCATGGAATAGTTAGACTCTCCGACAGAAGCAGATCGAAGAGCAGTGCACTGCCCCTCAAGAAGGGAAAGGCTTGTGTCCATGGAGCACAGTGTCTCTGCGAACTAATTCCAAGTTAGTCATGTTACAGGCATGTGTGTGAGAAGATGCATGAGCACCTTGGACAGCACACACAAAAAACCTGTTCGTCGTTAAACTTATCTGGGAGCAGATAAGCAGCAAAGCAGAGACGACCTGATCGAAGAGAGATAGCATTCCAGCATCTCTCCCGATAAGCCCAACATGGACTCCAGAGTCTCCATATGAAAAATGGCTGGCTTGGGAGTTGGAATCCTGATCCAAGACCGTCAAAGTCTGGCAGACTGACGGATTGGCGAAATCGTAGGAATGATAATGCACCGGAGGCAAAAAAGTGTCAACCCTGATGAAGAATGACGTCTTCATAGCCTTGGAACTCAACTTAGAGTCCCAAGCTGTAAATGCTTCAACCACCTATACCGACAGGCACGGTTAAAGGCGCCCAGAAGCAGGTTGCTCCACAGGCTGTATGTGCGCGACCGATGATACTGTTGGCTGATCTGACGGTTTGAGATCTGGAAGGAACCCAAACACAAAGTCAAGAGCTGCCCTCCAAGTCAGAAGACTGTTGGCTCTCGACGTCAGGTATGTCAGACTCGTCCCATGAGTCAGAAGACACATAGCCCATCATGGGCAAACCAGCCAATGCCTTCCATGGTGTCGGCACACCAAGGGGATCAGAAAGCAGCCTGTTTCCAATCCCGGGAGGCGGCGCCACAGGGAGTACCTGGAAACCACTCGTAGCCTCTCTGGAAGCAACGGAAAAAGGCTCTTGGACAGAAACTAAGTGAGCAAGGAGAGGGCCTCCCTAAGCTCACTGACTGTGTCAGAACGGTACCATGTGGGAACAAACCAACAAAGTGGCTTCAATCTGGACCCATTTTACCAGCAAAGGGTCACGATCCTAAAATACACCCGATGTGGGGCGACAGGCTGCAGCCGAAAACATCTGAAGGCAGATGTGTCTTGGGGTATGACATACCCAGAGGATCTACAGAGCGGAAACTCAGGAGAGTCGCTGCGGACATCTGCAGGACAGAAGGTCTAGGCTGCACAAAAAGCTTTGATCATGCAAAACTGGCCATGGGAGTGTATGGACGGAAATGCCACAGTGCTCATGGTGACCCCACCATGAACATCCGAATCTAATGAGAAAAACTGAGATACTGAGACACAGCTGAGAGACCACAGTAGAGGGTTCAACCAGCAGCCCCTTCCGACTTTGCCAAGTTGAAGTCAGGGAAGGCTGAGGCCAATACCCCACATCTACACTACCAGACATCTCAGCAGACCCCTGCAGGGATAAAACTGCTGTCCTCAACGGCTGAGAGGACACAACAGGGGGGCTCGGTCGGCAGCCACTTCTGACTTCGAGTTGAAGTCAGTATAGGCTGAGGCCGATACCCCACGTCTACACTACCAGACACCTCTGAAGAGCCCTGCAGGGATAAAACTGCTGTGCTCAACGGCTGAGAGGACATAGCAGGGGGTTCGATCGGCAGCCACTTCCGACTTCGCTGAGTTGAAGTCAGGGAAGGCTGAGGCCGATACCCCACGTCCACACTATAGACATCGCTGCAGACCCCTGCAGGGATAAGCAGAGGCCAGCTAAAATGATGACCAATGACGTTGTAGACGGAACAGCAGTAGTAGCAGATATGACGGTAGCTGTTAAAACAGGCGGAAAAGGGGAGAGAGCAACCAAGCTCGGCCTCTAAAGGAGGAGTCACAACCCAAGTGACAGCCTCAGATGTCGACTAGAGAGGGTGCAAAGTCCCGGAACCAGGCATCTCTTCACCAGACATCTCAACAGCTCCCACAGTATCCACCACGGTAAAAAACTGCACATCCCCCACAGAGGGGGTATAACTCTCACCAGATGTCGTGTCGTGTCGGGAGGCCCCAAAATGACAGCCCCTGCCCCTGCAGGTCCGAGAGGAACGGCCACGATAACGCACCAAAAGCGAGAGCATTGCCCTAAAGGAACAGTACTGGACATAACAGGGGTTACAACAGTAGAAGAAAAAGGTGAACTCAACAGATACAGAAAGTAGAACACCCCCAACTACGAGAGAAAGGTGGCAGAAAAAAGAACCAGTGGGAACACAACAGAACCCAGACGGCCGACAGGGACCTAAAAAACAGAAATTCAGTCCTCAACAGAGTGAAGAAATCCTGTCCATACAGTCCCTCATTGAAACCTAACTCCAATAATCATAATAAAATTTATCAACCGAAAAATTTTATGTCTGAACCGCACATTACGCGAAATTCATGCGCGACACAGAAAATATATAAAATTGAATGAAAATGTGGTTTAAAATATTAACGAGAAGATATAAAACACAGTGCTGTTATTATACGATCCTCAGATCCATAATTCCAGTCACAGGAAACCATTATCGACGAGTTGAATTATCACTGTTTTGTAATGCAAATGGCGGCACGTCCTTCACGTGGAGCGGACAAAAAAAGAATGGTTTGATGACTGCTTTGTGCACTGGTTAAGGGAAGTTATGGAATTGTACTAAGAGAAGAGCGTCCCCTATTGGGTGTGCGCCGATGGCGCTCGACCCAGTTTTGGCTTACTTTTTCATGGCGTTTTTACACCACTGTTCTTTCCCAAATCTCTTGGGAAAGATTAAAATAGAGAGTATTTCATCTGAGTTAGGGTCTTCCATTGCAGTGCAAGCCTGTAGTAAACAATTGTAAGGTAGGTTGATAAGAAAGTCTGCCTGTCAAGAAAGCTAATGAAAACACTGGGGACCATCACAAAACATTCCTCCCACAGGGAGCCCAAATATCAACCCAGGGACTTGGCATGAACAAACTTGAATCTCACCCCCTAAGGATGCTGCACGCCAAATATCAAAACATTCCAACCGCTGAATCTGAAGAAGATTTTTAAAGTAAAAATCCTCATATTGAAGTTATAATTCGGGCTCCCATAGTGAGCCCAAATATGAACCTAGGGAAATGGCTTGAACAAACTTGGATCTCACCGCACTAAGGATGCTGCATTCCAAATTTCAAAACATTCTGACTGCTGAATCTGAACAAGATTTTTAAAGAAAAATTCCTCATATGAAATGATGGTATAATTCAGGTTCCCACAGGGAGCCCAAATATGAACCCATGGACTTGGATTTAACAGACTTGAATTATCCCCCCTCCCCCCTCTAAGGATGCTGCACACCAAATATCAAAACATTCTGACTGCTGGATCTGAAGAAGAAGATTTTTAAAGAAAATTCCTCATTTTGAACTAAGTTACATTTCAAGCTCCCACAGTGAGCCCAGATATTAACCTAGGGACATGCTTGAACAAACTTGAATCTCACCCCACTAAAGATGCTGCATGCCAAATATCAAAACATTCCGACTGCTCAATCTGAAGAAGATTTTTAAAAAAAAATTCGTCATATTGTTCAAAGTTATAATTCGGGTTCCCACAGGGAGCCCAAATATGAACCCAGGGATTTGAATTTATCAAACTTGAATCCCCCCCCCCCCCCCCCCCACCCAGGATGCCACACACCAAATATCAAAACATTCCAACTGCTGGATCTAAAAAAAGATTTTTAAAGGAAATTGAGGGTAGTGTTAGTGTTATGCCCCTTGTAGAGCCACTGGTGGGCATGGCAACATCTTCTGAACAAATTTGGGTGGACACATGTTGGGAAAGATTCACATCAAGTTTCATCTAAACTGGCCCAGTAGTTCTTGAAGAAGTCGAAAACATGAAGTTAATGGATGGACGATGGACGGCAAGTGATAAGTAAAGCTCACCTCGAGCTTCGCTCAGGTGACCTAAAAACATGGGTTCCCGAACCTTGAACTATTTCTTTCATTTATTTATTGAGGTTCAACAACCATTTCAACAGCCATGTAATGTTTTGACTATCCACAAAATTGGGTTCCCCATGCTGAACCATTTAGCATCACCAAGTACCTACTAAAAGATAAAGAAAAAATTACCAAAGAAGAGCAACAGTTTTTAATCAGTAGAGTGCTGAAGACAATATTTTGGCTTTATAATGAGATGAAGATACTCAGTGGATGTGCTTTGTATTACCTTTGAAGTGAAATTATTTATTATGCAAGGCTTGGACAGGTTGGGTTAAGTGTTTTTCCAAAGTACACAAGGCAAGTGACCCTTTGTAGCAGGATATTTTCCAAATTGGATATCTTATCTCCCCCCCCCCCCCCCCCCCCGACATGAATTATTCTTTTGAATATACTCATGTGACTTTTATTTCCCACCTGTTCCACCCCCACCCCCCCCACCCCCACCCCCCCACACAAATTATTTTTTTGAATGTACTCATTTGACTTTTATTACTATTGTTAAACATTTTGTCTCATTTGATAATATTAACTGGTTGAGGGCAAGATTCTTTTTGGTGGTCTGAATTTGTTAATCAAAATTTGTTCTATTACAAATTATTTACAGCGTGCTCACAGGTACTCTCCAATAATCTGTAATAGAACAAATTTATGTATACAAAATATCTTTAAAATTCAATTTTAAAAAAGTGTATCTGTGTAGCAAATACTTGTTCACCATTACTTTCAATTCAATTTTTGAAGTGGTTTATTTGAATTTATTGGACACTCCTGGATTTTTGAGTGAACATTTGTGCCTGAACATTTTATTGCAATTTAAGTTTCTTTATCATATCATTTACAAGTCTGGGTGCTAAAAGTCAATTTTTAGAGGATGTGTGTTTTTTTCTTTGTGGTTTTGAAAAGTTTGGGACATCCCTCATCAACATCATCCAACCATGTTTTAGCTTTATGAAGAATGTATTACAGCTATCTATCATGATTTCACCCATTTATATCATGTCCTGATCAGCTGTGAGTAACTTTAGGATTTCAAAGATGTTTCATGTTTAACTGTGTTTGGATACACAATGTAAAATAAAGAGTGTTGGTGATTTTCATGGACTGGTGGCATCGCACGCTATTTGAAGTCACATACCGCTGATAGTCAGTGTCGTTTGATCACTCAACCTATGCACACATGTTTTCGTGGCCGTCCATACAATTATATCACTTCCACTGTGAAAGTTATACCAATGTTCTAAGTGATATATCTGTATTTTTAGCTTTCTTACTTTATTATTTGTTCTTCCCAGCTAAGGGTCTATAGGCATATTGCCTTTCTTTTCAATTTTGTTCTCTGTGCATTGAGTTTATTTCCTTTCTGTTTTTCGTTCCTTGAAGTCTGTCGGAAACTTATCAGCATGTCCAATTGTTTCTTTGCAGATGTATACCAATATACTCAATCCAGTAACCATTTTGTCAAAATTCTTGAGACAAGGGTGAAGAAAATCATAGCTAACAGTGAAGTTTATGGTGACAGGCTGATTTGCGTGCACAATTGGAAACTGATAACCAACTCGTCCCTGATGCTCATAGATTATGCACCGATTAGTATTTGCACCCAAGGCAGTTATCAAGGGCTTGAAAGCAACAGACAGATGTTGCACAGTAGCATGAGACCAATGCACCACCCCCTAAGATGTCTAGGCCATTGGATACAAAACCATTTTGTTTTTGAACTGATTGCTTATTTTGGGGCAACAAATGCGCAATAGATTGTGACGAACTCAGTCCTTCAAGGTGAAGGCCCTTCTACATGTTTAGGCAAGTAGAACAAACTGGTGATGCAAAAACAATGACATACTTTAAATATGTGCTGAGAGGGCTGACGAAAAGTCAGAACAGGTTAGGGTCTGTATAAGTGGAACACTGAGCAATCTGCATGCATGCTACCATACTACGTGTCAGCAATCTTTTATGACAGATCGAACTGTGACCATGGCCAAAACATCTGAGAAGGAATGTCCTGCAGACATTGCTCTGCAAGCAGTAGTGGACTTCATGAAATCAGATCAGTCCATGAGTTGGAGTTCTGTTGATATCCATAGAAACTATTTGGAGCATGGTGGGACAAGCCTGTATCGCAGAGTCCTCATATCTAAGCTAACTGAAATGTTTGGTGACGAACTCATTGCACTCTCTTCCACTTGTATTGCGACCATTCTTGCAATGTGAAAACATGTTGGGTCAGTCTTGCACATTGTTGATGAAACCAGGAGCGATGATCAAGTAACTATGAAGTCTTTGAAAAAAACAAACAGGAAGTTAGCGAAATAGCAAAAGACAAGTCGAAATACAGCAAGAAGGCTATATCATGTGTTAGTGAAACACTGTTGGATTTCCTTGGATATTTATCCACAATGCTTGATCGCACAAACCCAGTGATCCTGATTGGGAAAATAGTGATGTCTGTTCTTTCAAATATTCCTACTCCCTTGCACATCAGGTTGGCAGTTGTTCTCCACAACCCCAATGATGTTGTTTGTGAGGGCTAAGTGTGAAGGTGACTGGCTTTTGTATCAATGAATAACAGACTAGAAGTCCTTGGCTTTTGTATCTGTCGGCAGTATAACAGATAATGCCAGATTTCTTTGCTTCAGTACTATGAGTGATTTCGGTGTAAAATGCACATACGACGAACTTCGTCATTTAAAAAAATCAGTGGCTACCTTGGCTTAATAATTTCCAGTTCTGTTCAGTCTCCTCAAACCAGAGTTTTCATAATTAAGAGTATTAAAACAGAAACAAGTTCTGATTTTCTGTACATGAAGAGACAGTGGAATCACTGTCTGAGGGGGAGACCAGGTTTAAGTAACAGTTGTATTTAACTGCCTCTTTTTACATGAACCAAGTTACCATATCCAGTTTTGGGCTATTTATTCATTTATTTGTTGGTGCTTAATGCCATATAAACATCTTAGGCTATATTGCAGCAAAAGAAAATATGAATTTTAAAAAAGGTGATTGTTTTGTCAGAAAATAAAAAAGTTGATGAAATCAGGAAACAACACGAGGAACACAAATGAGTAGTGAAAATAGTAAGGAGAAAATGAAATCCTTGATTTAAAGTATACTGTGTAAATCAACATGTTCAATAGATATGATTATGGGATCAGAGTTGAAAACAATAAAAAATTTCCAATTTATTGGTTGGGTTAATTTCCTTGTGAAACAATAGAATTTTATAAAAGATGTGTTGAAAAGTTAAAAAATTTATAGTAATTTATATATTTTTTATACTTACCAATGCCCCAGACTTAGCTGGTGCTAAACTCATTAATTCAGGGCCAAACACAAATTTTGCCCCCCAATCCCCAAAATTTGCATCAAAAACCGAAAAATACATGTCCTATATGGTCCTCCATACATTTACTCCTCTGCGCATGCGCAGTGTCAAGGAGGTCCCGAAATTGGCGCCAATTATCATTCTTACAACCAGTGCCTGGTAAGTGTTATGTACTCAGCGGGGAGGTATGAGTTCCCAACTCATGGGAGGGCCATCCCTGTCTGGGTCATTGGTAAGTATAAAAAATATATAAATTACTATAAATTTTTTAACATTTTTATACTGTACCAATGACCCAGACTTAGCTGAAGAGTAAATAGGCTGGAGGGCCTAGGGCATAAAGGAAAATCCAATAAGCTCAATTATGTATAATAGAATATCCTCTCCAGGAGAAAAGAAGAGATAGGCTTTACATGATTGTATCTTTCCTATTTATAATAGAGAAGAAAGACACAATACCGATCAGTAATTGAGCATAATAATCAATGGTCTCTATTAACATCCAGTATAACCCTTTATACTAATATTTTTAAAGGTAAGCCAATAAATAAAGGAAGTCCAGAGAAATGAGACTCTTTATATTCATTAAAAGTGTCCGAGGATTGTATATTAACGCTCGTTTGACACATGACATATACAAATGCTTCACACCGAGCTACACTTTAAAAATATTACATGGATGATTAAACATTAGCTTTGCACTTTAAAACCATACCGGTACCGACTCGGAATTACTGACTCTGGGGGAGGTATTCCCTTGCTTTTCACTATAAAGCAGGTGACCTAAGGGAACCCCCAAAGCCCCTCAAACCCCCCCCCCCCGCCCCTTCCCCTTGCCCTGGGTCAAATACCCCAGAGCGATGATGGCAGCAGGACAGAGTCACTGCCAGAACAGAAAGCCTACATAACTATAGTTGCAACTGTTTAGTGGACGATATTCTGAGCAACTGATAATGGACCTAAACAATGGAGGTCTCCAGAAATGGACTCAATATTTCTGAGATAAAAATTAGTGAATGTGGAAGGTTGAGACCAATATGCAGCCTTCATTAGATCAGTAATAGCAATACAATTAGCATAGGCTCAAGGAGTAGAAAGAGCTCTTACTTCATGAGCTGAGATCTTGAGTGCCGACTGCTGAGAAGAAGATAATTTTTCATAAGCAGTTCGAATAGTTAATTGAATCCATCTAGCAATAGAATGAACCATAATATCCTTTCTATTAGGCATTAAAGACAGAAAGAAACGCTTACGTCCCTTTCTGATGAACTCAGATCTATGTTTGTAAATACATATTGCTCTAACAGGACACAGTAGAGGCCTACGCCCATCAGATGATGGAAGGTCCTTAATAATAATAGGTTCAGGATACTTATTAGGAGCCTGATTCTTAGCCAAAAAACCAACATTGGTGGTAAAGGTAATAGTATTACTGACACTATGGTAGTGAGAATCCTCCACAAATAGTGCATGAAGCTCACTAACTCTTCTAGCAGAAGAGAAAGCTAAGAGAAAAGCTGTCTTATATGTTAAGAATTTGAAGTCCACTGTGTCAAGAGGCTCAAAAGGCACTTCTTTTAGCTTAAGAAGAACCCAGGCCAAATTCCACTTCGGAATTAATCTAAGGGTTCTAGGTCTATTTATCGAAAAATTTCTAACTAACTTAGATAAAGAGACATTAGTTCCAATCATCAAGCTATCATGATGTGCATAGGTATCGGACAGCATAGACCTATAACCCTTAATGGTGATAGGCTGCAGATTAATCTCATCAAACAAGTATACTAGAAAGTTTGCTATGTCTGGAATGGAAGGATCATAAATATCTACAGAATGATCCCCACACCACTGACAAAAGACCCTCCACTTAGCAGCATAGTTTAGCGAAGAGGAGGTCCTCCTACAGTTAGAAATCGCGTCCAGTGCTCGTCCTGTAAAATGTTTTCCGTGCAAGAAGGACCGCACAATGGAAATACGTGAAGGTTTAGACCTTGCGGTTTGTGATGGAGGATGCGCGATTTCCCTTGCGAAAGAAGATCTTCCCGTTGAGGAAGCTTCCTCGGCATGTCCCACAACAGACACCTGAGTAGATTTATCCACTGTCTCTGTGGAGACAGAGATGCTACCAACAGAATCTTGCATTGCGATTGTTTTATCTTGAGCAATATCTGCTGAATCAACGGCGCTGGAGGATACGCATATCCTATCATTCCGTCCCAAGAGATCGAGAGAGCATCTACTGCAAACGCTTGAGGATCCGGACAAGGTGACACATACGTCTGCAACTGATTGTTGAGATGTGTCACAAATAAATCTATCATTGGCCATTCCCATTGGTAGCAAATCTGATTGAATACTTGCTTGTTGAGAGTCCATTCTGATGGCAACAGGCGACCCCTCCGTGAAAGGGAGTCTGCTAAGACATTCAGATGACCTGGAATATGACGGACGGAGAGAAGAATCTGATGTTCTAGTACAAACAGAAGAATTCTTTCCGTTAGACTGAGCAATGGAATGGAATGAGTGCCACCCTGGTTCCGAATATACGCAATTACTGTCGTATTGTCGGACATAATTTGCATGTGTGCATTCTGAATAACGTCTATCCAATGACGTAGAGCAAGCCAAATCAACATCATCTCTTTGATGTTGATGTGCTTGCTTAGAAACTGCGGATCCCAAAGACCCTGGCACTTCAAATCCGATGGGCTCAGTGTCACACCCCAGCCTGTTTGACTGGCATCCGTCATAATCGTAAAACTCAGATCTGGCAACTGCAGTGGAACTCCCTGAGTTAACCACTGTATGTCTGCCCAAGTTTGAATCTCTTGTTTCTTTTGGCTTGACAAGAGGATGCCCGTCTCGAGCGAATGAATCTTCACTCTCCAATTCTGAGTCAGATGGACTTGGAGAGGACGAGTGCGTAGCCGCCCCATAGGAATGAGATCTGCGGCAGCTCCGCACAGACCTATCAGTCTCATGAATTCCCTCGCTGACACTTTGTCTGAGTGAAGACAATAGCGAGAGTAACAACTGACTAATTTCGCTCTGGTTAACAGCAGATGAACGAGATTGTTGTGCGTCTCGAAGCTCATTCCCAGGTGGGTGAATGACTTGGACGGCACCAGATCCGACTTCTCTTCGTTTACTATGAAACCGAGACGTCGGAGCAATAGAAGCAGATTGTGCATGTCATTCTGAAGCGTTAACTCGTTGCCGTATCTCTGAAGAATATCGTCCAGGTAAACCGACGTTACCGCAGACGAATGAGCTCGGAAATGAGTCATTACCGAGTTCATTACTCGAGTGAAAGCCCAGGGCGCTTAAGTTGATGACTGGACGGAACGAGCCGTCTGGCTTCGGAACCAGAAAGAGATGGCTGTAGAAACCTGGAGATTCCTGGTTTTCTACGACCTCTATCGCGATCTTCGTTAAAAGAGACTGGACTTCTGATAGAAATGTCGTTCTTTTCTGACAATTTGACGGAAGCTGTGTCCATCTTGGACTTCGAGTTAATGGAGGTTTGCCTTTGAAGGACAGTTTTAGTCCTTCCGAAATAACCCCTCGAACCCAAGGGTCCTCCGTAATTGATTCCCAATTGCTTGAGAAACTCGACAGTCTTCTGCCCACCGGAACGCGACAGAGGTCTAGACCATCATCTCCTGGATCCGCGTCTGACCGGTTATTTAGGCCAGTGTAACGGCCCCTAGTCGAGTCGCTACTCTGCCGGTCTCCAGAGTAAGATCTAGAGGACGCATAGGAACCTCAATAGGAACTTCCCCTGGACGAACTCATCCCGGAAGTGCCTGGCCTACTCCTGTCTGCTGGTTCCGATTTCTTGGAAGCAGACTTAAACTGCAGAGAGTCCGAAGCTTTCTTTGTTAATTTATCATATATATCAGAAAGCTTGCCACTGAAGAGAAACTCTCCAGAGACCGGAGCGACTCTAAGAGAGTTTTTCACCTTACTGTCCACACGTGTGGAAGTAGCCAGGGCCGCGTCACGTCTAGCTAACTCCAGATTTGCCACTGAAAGGGCAGAGTTATAAGTGGAAAAAGCTATGGCCCTGGACAGAACTCTTAATGACATTTGTACGTCTTGAAATTCTGTTCCTTCAAAGTGTAATGACAACGCTCCAGTAAGGTGATCTGCGTAGGAAAGAGCGTCTAAACTAGCTCTGTTAGACGATATCATCGTTTCCATCATAGACGACGGAAGTGACATAGACGACGGCATGGATATATCAAGGTCTTCAGCCTGGTCGTCTAAACGCAGAGGAACTCTCTGGATGCCCTAACCTGCCGTATCAAACTTGTTCCTTTGATTAATAAACGGCAGCTGTGGAGCAGATGCCGGTAGGAAGGCTGACCTGCCCATCTTGTTGGCAAGTTTATCAATAGCGTCATTCAACAATTCAAAAATCCGAGAGACATTCTTGGATTGTGACGGAAATTCCAGGACAATGTCCCTAAACTGATTAAAAAAATCGGTGTCCAGTGGCGCTATCACCCTCCTATCCGGCTGCGCAGCATTTTGGTCCGGCAGAACAACTTCTGGAAGGTAATGCCGGATGAATTCTACGGCTATTTTATGTTGTTCCGAAAGGGAAATATCTAATTCATCGGAATCCCTTTCGCCATCCTGCCGGACCTTATGTAAATCATGTAAATCTGTCGTCTGCACCCAATCCAGCGGCGGAACCTACCGACCCAGCATCTTCTGACATTTCATGTTCCGAAAGAGGCTCTGCCGGTTGCTGGGATGCTGTGATTATCTTTACTATCTGTGATAGCACATCCGTTACGGAGGCCTGGGGAGCCACGGTCTTACTGGATTTAGCCGCCGGAAGCTCCCTGGACGTTGCATCCTGCATACATCTTTTATGCGAACGTCCGAATGAAGAAGGCCTTGTATCCCTGGCTACCGGATGGCGTGACCTGGTCGCCGTGGAATCCCTGGTCGGCGAAGCTGACTGTAATTCACTGGTCACGTAGCCAAGGTGTGGTCGAGTGTGCTGCTGTGAGGATACCGAAGCCTTATAGGTAGCCTCGCCGGACTGCCTATATACCGGAGCGTCCCGAGCCGCGGACGTGTGCTCCGACTGTGTAAAGCTGCAGACTACAATATCTGGTCCCAGATGCTGCTGAATGAGAGAGGGACCTCTCTCGCTTGCAGTCCGTGCCAAGCTAGAGAAGCTAAACACCGGACTGTCAGGCTTCCTCCGATCCATCCTCCTTTCCGTCGTCACTGGGTGTGCACGTGATTGTTTTATAGTTCTCGCAACACCCGACTCTCTCTGCTGGACTGCAACGGATGAACCCGAGTGCTGCCCCATTCGGTGAATGGATGTAACCCCGGTCAAGCTAGCGGACGTCAACCCCTTCAGGTTCCTTTCGGGTAATTGACGAATCTCCTTGAGCACTTTTGCTGCTAGCTCTTCGCTTGTATGTGACGACGGAGGCACACTTCTGGACGACATCACGGAAATATCACCCTGTTCTTGTTCCTCTGAAAAAGAGAGTGAAATACTAGAGTGATTCTGCAGAGAAAGAATCGGCATGGACCTTTCTCCAGGAACAACATACCGTGGCACACGTTTCCAACGTTTGCCATCCCATTTGAAACACACAGAACAAAGATCAGTGCGAGTACAGAGAGAACAATTAATACAGAGATCATGAGAATCATAGGAAGATTTCCTCCTATTACAATTTGAACAATAATCATTAATTGTGAAATGTAAACAATCATAGTACTCGCACTAATCCTTGAAAATAAAGATACATAATACAACAATCCATTATATTCATTAATAATAATGATTTGAAAAGAAAAAATTTAAAAAAAAAAAAAAATTTTCAGAAGCGCACAAGTTCCCAAAGGACCCTGAGCCCAATGGATCCCAAAAAAGCCTAAGTGTGGACAAAAATTTAAATTCATTTTGAAAAAATTAATGAGACACTTACGGACAATAATAATGTATCTTACTATGAATAAGAGATGCAGAAGACAAATAATCACTATCAGCAGTAACTGTTGTCAACCTAAGCAAAAGTGTCAACAAACTGGAAACATGACTCCAGGCACTGAACAAACCTGGCCCGAAATCAGTCACCAATTAAAACACTATCTGATGTAAAACAGAGGCTTCCAGAGAAGAAACTGTAAAACATCCGATGGTAGATGCAGACCAAAACGCCTAAACACCCCTAGGGTGAGGACGTAAACATGGAGAAAAAACAGAAATAATTCTGTTACCAAGCCAAAACTCAAAAAAAAAAACTCCCCAAAAATTTTAGTAATAAACATTACAAAAAATAAGCCAAAACATGGGAGAATAGCTAGGGGGGAATAAGGAAGGTAGAGAGGAAACACTGATCAAACAATGGTACTTCATAGCAAGAATGACAACATCAGGGCTATGCCTTGAAAAAAGGCAGCTAGAAAAAATTTCATAAAATAATTATAAGTTACAGCCCAGAACATTTTCTTGCACTAAATTTTTTCCTCTCCTCCTTATATATCCTCTTTATTTCCACCATTTCTCTCATCAAAATGTGTCTGGCATCATGAAAACTGAGATTTGGAAGCACAAATAACAGAGAAGTGTGACTGTTTTGAGGGCCAAACAAAGAATGATAATTGGCGCCAATTTCGGGACCTCCTTGACACTGCGCATGTGCAGAAGAGTAAATGTATGGAGGACCATATAGGACATGTATTTTTCGGTTTTTGATGCAAATTTTGGGGATTGGGGGGGGGGGGGGGGGGGCAAAATTTGTGTTTGGCCCTGAATTAATGATTTTAGCACCAGCTAAGTCTGGGTCATTGGTACAGTATAGAAATATTAATTTCCAAGAGACATTGTAGAAAAGTATTGCCTTCTGACTTTATTTTTGGTTACACATTACAGAATTCTGATATAAATCCCAACAAGACAGTCTAATGACAGTCTAAAGGTATTTCCGTGAAGCCAGATGAATGGGTACATGGAAGTAGGCATCCTTCAGGTCGATACTGGCAGCAAAGTCGCCCTGATGAACTGAACGTCGAACCGACCGGAAACGAGGAGGTATTATGTACTCGTTTGTTATGTACTCGTTCAGGATACTCAGATCGATGACAGGACGAAATTGGCCGTTTTTCTTCGGCACCAAGAAAAGTCTCGAGTAAACCCCGGTGAAAGGGTGTTCCTGACCACCTCGATCGCCCCTTTGGAGAGGAGATTGTCGATCTCCTGCACCAGAAGGTCCCGACGTAGAGAATCGGAAGGGACCCGAGTCGGGAGGGGCACCCGAGATAAACTGGGGTGCCGATGGAAGGACAGTCGCAGACCAGATTGTATGACATTGAGGACCCAAGTGTCCGACGTTATCTCTGTCCAACAGCGTCAGCCTTCCCCCGTCTGGAGGCGAATCGAGGTGAGAACCTTCACTTGCGGCTTCGACGAGGCCCCCGAGAGGAGAAACCACCACTTCAGGAAGTGACAGAGTCCTGAGACTTTCCTGCCTGAGGCTGCCAGCGAGCCTGGCCACGTTGACGCTTCTTCTGAGCAGGAGCAGACGGAGCCAAAGGCGTAGCCAATGTCAACGACGAGGCAGACGCAGCAGCACGCTTGGCGGGCCTGGAACGACCACCACCCATAGCAGCAGGTTGGTCCAGCTGTCGCAGCAAAAGCTGGTCCTTCGAATGACAAAGAACTTCACCACGGACAGCTTCCACAGAACCATGGAACAACGGAGGTCCAACCAAAGAGGCAGACCTCAGAACAGCACGCTGCTCAGAAGGAAGGAATGGAGAAGAATCCAACACCGCATCCCACCAGCTCCAAATTAGCCGTGTTGCAGGCGTGAGCGTGTGTCAAGTTCATAAGAGCCTGTAACAAAATGCGAAAAGGCACCTGAGCATCATCAAACTCCCCTGGAGGAAAATATTCAGCCAGGGCAGTAACGACATGGTTCGCGAGAGATAACATGCCCAGCATCTCTCGGGACAGGCCCACCATAGATTCAACTACCGACATCGGGAGAACTGCCGACTTAGGCTTAGTTAACCCGAGGGAAGAAGAATCCTCATCCACAGTATTCCATCCCTTGGAAGACTGGTGGAGAGACGGAATCGTAAACACGAAACCGCGATGGAGGCAGAAAGGCATCAGCTCTAGAAAAGAAAGAACCCTTGAGGGCCTTAGAATGCATTTTGGCGTCCAAGCCCTGGAAGGACTCAACAACCTGAGCCGATTGCAGAGGACGCAAAGCCCCAGAGCTAGAAGGCTCAACAGGGTTACGGCACCCCACAGTGGATCGCGGCCGGACGGCCACAGATAGCTGGTCTGAAGGTTGAATGTCCGGCAATAAGCCAAAGACGAAATCCAAAGCCTGCCCCAAGACTGATGAGGGGGGCCCATAACCTTCCAGAAAAACGTCATCCTCTGTTGCAGAGGAGACGTGCCCAACTCGGGCTGACCAGCAGAAACCTCCTGGGAAGACTGTGCAGTATCCAAGGGGCCAGGCAAGACATCTCGGTGACCGACCAAAGGAGGTTGTGCCACAGGAGGCCAACTTGAGGGTTGCCAGAAAGCAACCGGGTGAGTGCCAAAATGGCCTGACGCAGGTCCCCCTGAGAATACGTCACAGCAGCATCGCCCGACGGAGTGGCCTCACAATGGACCCTTCTGGTAGAACTCAAATCCTCAGAAGAGACCGACGTCGAACGTCGATCGGCAGACAGAATACGGAGATGGTGAGAAGACACCGGAGGATAGTCCCGATTGTGATGCACAGGCCCATCACTGACCTCTGCGGAACAGAAGGTCCTTCCTGCAAATCCTCTAACGTACGTCCATCGGTAGCTGAACCTGGGACACGGTGAGAAGGCACCGGAGGATTGTCCCAAGAATGACGGGAACCTGTCATTGGCCTCTCCACAGCAGACGGCCCCAACTGCCCATCCTCTGAGACCGACGGCAAGCATCGATCGACATCCAGACTCGGAACACAGTGAGGAATCACCGGAGGAAGGTTCCGAGAGAGACAGCTAACCAGGGCTGTCACTGACCTCTGCCGAACAGCAGGCCCTGGATGCCAACCTCATCCTGCTAGTCAGCACACTAGCAGGGGAAGGAGGAACAATAAACGATTTGCTCGAGGATACAATCCACTTGCACACAATCAAATGCAGATAGCACATAAAATAAGTTGATCACGAAGAAAACAGCTAAGTATAGCATGAGTCACAAAAATTTCCGACCATGTACAAATGGCAGAAATAAAAGAAATTGACGTCACGGTTGTTGCGCATGCGCTCGGTAAACACAAGAGGTGTGAGAGAGAGTACCTGTAATTTCGAGGGGTGGTCTCGCTCGACCCTTTTTTCGATCTTTTTCGTGCTTTTGCACTCTATTACTTTTCCAGCTTGTTTGGAAAAGTTTCTAAAAGCTTGAGTTAGTTCCGAAGTAGGGCTTGCGCTTACGTTACAGCCAATTGTAAACAATTGTGAGTAGGTTGAAAAGAAATAGTCGATGGGAAGATTGCTAATTTGGAACAGGCTGGTTGTCATCTAATAATAATAATAACACTTTGGCTAGCCATTGAATTGTTGCAGTTCTAAGGTGAGAAGGCCTTGCTTACCCTTGTGCTTTCCAATACAAAATGCATCCCCATTCCTATGCCTCTTCTCTCATGGAATGTCTTTACCTTGCCTATTCGATCTTCCAAGCCTATCCCTTTACACCCCCACCCCCCCCCCCCCCCCTCCAATGACATATAGATCAATAAGATCACCAAGCTTTCATGCGACCAGTCTAATACTGTTTGGACTTCATTGCAGTTATTTACCCACGTGCATGTGGAGTTTGCATGTAGATGACCATTGATACAATCTTATGTCTCTTCATTCACAGAGATATACAGATATTCATTCATGCTCCAACTCGATATATATGCCAATCAATTTAATTCACTTTGGAATCATCAAGATATTAACTGGTAGAGTGCTGAATTATTTTTGAACATCAGAATTTGTTCACATATGTTTGCCTTGTTACATTTTATGGGAGAGTGCAAATACTAACAGACTAAATCATTTCACTTCAAAGGTGGTATTAACAACATCCACAAAATATGAAGCCTTCAAGTGCTGGTACTGACACTTCAGAATAAAGCCCAAATATGGGCTTCCAGCACTCTACCAGTTAACATAATTAGAAGAATGATTTTGGCTTATAAAATGCCAGCTGTTGCGAGTCTTCATTTGTAATGATAATGTCATCAAAGATGTGGTCAAATCAAATCTTGTTTGGGAAAATATGGAGAAAATGTAGCAATATCGGTTGAAGTATAACTGACATGGACACGGAATGTCGTAAAATTGTCTTCCAGGTTAAAAGACTGTGTGTAAAAAAGAGAAAATATGGAGAAAATGTAGCAAAACCTATCATACATGTGGCATAACAGACACACTGAGTAGTGTAAAATTGTATTACGGGATCAGAGACTCTGTGCTAAAAGACAAAATATGGAGAAAATGTAGGAATACCTGTCCTCACATGACTTGCCTGTATACTGAGCAAAGTATAATTGCATTCCAGGTTCAGAGACTCGGTTCTAAATGACAAATTATGAAGAAAATGTAACAATACCCATCATTGCTCTACTGGAATGATTAATAAGTAGTGAAAAATTGTATTATGGATTCAGAGACTCTGTGCTACAAGACACAATATTGAGAAAATGTAGGAATACCTGTCATAGCATGACTGGCCTGCATACTGAGCAAAGTATAATTGCATTCCAGGTTCAGAGACTCTGTGCTAAATTACAAAATATGAAGAAAATGCAACAATACTCATCATTGCTTTACTTAAATGATTAATGAGTAGGGTAAATTATATTACGGATACAGAGACTCTGTGCTACAAGACAAAATATGGAGAAAATGTGGGGAAACCTGTCATAGCATGACTGGCCTGCATACTGAGCAATGCATCATTGCATTCCAGGTTCAGAGACTATGTGCTAAATGACAAAATATGAAGAAAATGACAAAATGTAGCAATACCTGTCATAGCATGACTGGCATGTTCACTGAGTAGAGAAAAATTGTATTACGGATTCAGAGACTCTGTGCTACAAGACAAAATATCCAGAAAATATAAGAATTCCTGTAATAGCATGACTGGCCTGCATACTGAGCAATGTAAAATTGTATTCCAGGCTCAGAGACTCTGTGCGACATGACGAAATATAGAGAAAATGTCGCAATACCCGCCATAGCGTGACTGGCATGTTCACTGAGTAGAGAAAAATTGTATTACGGATTCAGAGACTCTGTGCTACAAGACAAAATATGGATAAAATGTAGGAATACCTGTCATAGCACGACTGGCCTGCATACTGAGCAAAGTATAATTGCATTCCAGGTTCAGAGCCTCTGTGCTAAATGACAAAATATGAAGAAAATGTAACAATACCCACCATTGCTCTACTCGAATGATTAATAAGTCGTGAAAAATTGTATTACGGATTCAGAGACTCTGTGCTACAAGATAAAATATGGAGAACATGTAGGAATACCTGTCATAGGATGATTGGCCTGCATACTGAGCAATGTAAAATTGTATTTCAGGCTCAGAGACTCTGTGCTACATGGTGAAATATAGAGAACATGTAGCAATACCTGTCATAGCATGACTGGCATTTTCACTGAGTGGTAAAAAATTGTATTACGGATTCAGACACTCTGTGCTACAAGAGAAAATATGGAGAGAATGTGGGAAAACCTGTTATAGTATGACTGGCCTGCATACTGAGCAAGGTATAATTGCATTCCAGGTACAGAGACTCTGTGCTAAATGACAAAATATGAAGAAAATGTAGCAATACCCATTATTGCTCTACTGGAATGATTAATGAGTAGTGTAAAATTGTATTACGGAGTCAGAGACTCTGTGCTACAAGACAAAATATGGAGAACATGTAGGAATACCTGCGATAGCATGATTGGCCTGCATACTGAGCAATGTAAAATTGTATTCCAGACTCCGAGATTCTGTGCTACATGATGAAATAAAGAGAAAATGTAGAAGTACCTGACATAGCATGACTGGCATGTTCACCGAGTAGAGAAAAATTGTATTACGGATTCAGAGACTCTGTGCTACAAGACAAAATATGGAGAAAATGTACGAATACCTGTCATAACCTGACTGGCCTGCATACTGAGCAAAGTATAATTGCATTCCAGGTTCAGAGACTCTGTGCTAAATGACAAAATATGAAGAAAATGTAGCAATACCCATCATTGCTCTACTTGAATGATTAAAGAGTAGTGTAAAATTGTATTACGGATTCAGAGACGCTGTGCTACAAGACAAAATATGGTGAAAATGTGGGAAAACCTGTCATAGCATGACTGGCCTGCATACTGAGCAATGTATCATTGCATTCCAGGTTCAGAGACTCTGTGCTATATGGGAAAATAAGGAGAAAATGTAGCGATACCCACCATTGCTCCACTCGAATGATTAATGAGTAGTGAAAAATTGTATTACGGATTCAGAGACTCTGTGCTACAAGACAAAATATGTAGAAAATGTAGGAATACCTGTCATAGCATGATTGGCCTGCATACTGAGCAATGTAAAATTGTATTCCAGGCTCAGAGACTCTGTGCTACACGACGAAATATAGAGAAAATGTAGCAGTACCTGACATAGCATGACTGGCATGTTCACCGAGTAGAGAAAAATTGTATTACGGATTCAGAGACTCTGTGCTACAAGACAAAATATGGATAAAATGTAGGAATACCTGTCATAGCATGACTGGGCTGCATACTGAGCAAAGTATAATTGCTTCCCAGGTTCAGAGACTCTGTGCTAAATGACTAAATATGAAGAAAATGTAACAATATCCACCATTGCTCTACTCGAATGATTAATGAGTAGTGAAAAATTGTATTACGGACTCAGAGACTCTGTGCTACAAGCCAAACTATGCAGAGAATGTAGGAATACCTGTCATAGGATGATTGGCCTGCATACTGAGCAATGTAAAATTGTATTTCAGGCTCAGAGACTCTGTGCTACATGGTGAAATATAGAGAAAATGTAGCAATACCTGTCATAGCATGACTGGCATTTTCACTGAGTAGTAAAAAATTGTATTACGGATTCAGAGACTCTGTGCTACAAGACAAAATATGGAGAGAATGTGGGAAAACCTGTTATAGTATGACTGGCCTGCATACTGAGCAAGGTATAATTGCATTCCAGGTTCAGAGACTCTGTGCTAAATGACAAAATATGAAGAAAATGTAGCAATACCCATTATTGCTCTATTGCAATGATTAATGAGTAGTGTAAAATTGTATAAGGGATTCAGAGACTCTGTGCGACAAGACAAAATATGGATAAAATGTAGGAATACCTGTCATAGCCTGACTGGTCTGCATACTGAGCAAAGTATAATTGCATTTCAGGTTCTGAGACTCTGTGCTAAATGACAAAATAAGAAGAAAATGTAGCAATACCCATCATTGGTCTACTCGAATGATTAATGAGAAGTGTAAAATTGTATTACGGATTCAGAGATTCGGTGCTACAAGATAAAATATGGAGAACATGTAGGAATACCTGCCATAGCATGATTGGCCTGCATTTTGAGCAATGTAAAATTGTATTCCAGGCTCAGAGACTCTGTGCTACATGATGAAATATAGAGAAAATGTAGCAATACCTGACATAGCATGTCTGGCATGTTCACTGAGTAGAGAAAAATTGTATTACGGATTCAGAGACTCTGTGCTACAAGACAAAATATGGATAAAATGTAGGAATACCTGTCATAGCCTGACTGGCCTGCATACTGAGCAAAGTATAATTGCATTCTAGGTTCAGAGACTCTGTGCTAAATGACAAAATATGAAGAAAATGTAGCAATACCCATCATTGCTCTATTGGAATGATTAAAGAATAGTGTAAAATTGTATTACGGATACAGAGACTCTGTGCTACAAGACAAAATATGGATAAAATGTAGGAATACCTGTCATAGCATGACTGGGCTGCATACTGAGCAAAGTATAATTGCATTCCAGGTTCAGAGACTCTGTGCTAAATGACTAAATATGAAGAAAATGTAACAATACCCACCATTGCTCTACTGGAATGATTAATGAGTCGTGAAAAATTGTATTACGGATTCAGAGACTCTGTGCTACAAGCCAAAATATGGAGTGAATGTAGGAATACCTGTCATAGGATGATTGGTCTGCATACTGAGCAATGTAAAATTGTATTTTAGACTCAGAGACTCTGTGCTACATGGTGAAATATAGAGAAAATGTAGCAATACCTGTCATAGCATGACTGGCATTTTCACTGAGTAGTAAAAAATTGTATTACAGATTCAGAGACTCTGTGCTACAAGACAAAATATGGAGAGAATGTGGGAAAACCTGTTATACTATGACTGGCCTGCATTCTGAGCAAGGCATAATTGCATTCCAGGTTCAGAGACTCTGTGCTAAATGACAAAATATGAAGAAAATGTAGCAATACCCATTATTGCTCTACTGGAATGATTAATGAGTAGTGTAAAATTGTATTACGGATTCAGAGACTCTGTGCTACAAGACAAAATATGGATAAAATGTAGGAATACCTGTCATAGCCTGACTGGCCTGCATACTGAGCAAAGTATAATTGCATTTCAGGTTCAGAGACTCTGTGCTAAATGACAAAATAAGAAGAAAATGTAGCAATAACCATTATTGCTCTACTCGAATGATTAATGAGTAGTGTAAAATTGTTTTACGGATTCAGAGACTCTGTGCTACAAGATAAAATATGGAGAACATGCAGGAATACCTGCCATAGCATGATTGACCTGCATTCTGAGCAATGTAAAATTGTATTCCAGGCTCAGAGATTCTGTGCTACATGATGAAATATAGAGAAAATATAGCAATACCTGACATAGCATGACTGGCATGTTCACTGAGTAGAGAAAAATTGTATTACGGATTCAGAGACTCTGTGCTACAAGACAAAATATGGAGAAAATGTAGGAATACCTGTCATAGCCTGACGGGCCTGCATACTGAGCAAAGTATAATTGCATTCCAGGTTCAGAGACTCTGTGCTAAATGATAAAATATGAAGAAAATGTAGCAATACCCATCATTGCTCTATTGGAATGATTAAAGAATAGTGTAAAATTGTATTACGGATTCAGAGACTCTGTGCTACAAGACAAAATATGGATAAAATGTAGGAATACCTGTCATAGCATGACTGGCCTGCATACTGAGCAAGGTATAATTGCATTCCAGGTTCAGAGACTCTGTGCTAAATGACAAAATATGAAGAAAATGTAGCAATACCCATTATTGGTCTACTGGAATGATTAATGAGTAGTGTAAAATTGTATTACGGATTCAGAGACTCTGTGCTACAAGACAAAATATGGAGAACATGTAGGAATACCTGCCATAGCATTATTGGCCTGCATACTGAGCAATGTAAAATTGTATTCCAGACTCCAAGATTCTGTGCTACATCATGAAATATAGAGAAAATGTAGCAGTACCTGACATAGCATGACTGGCATGTTCACCGAGTAGAGAAAAATTGTATTACGGATTCAGAGACTCTGTGCTACAAGACAAAATATGGATAAAATGTACGAATACCTGTCATAGGATGATTGGTCTGCATACTGAGCAATGTAAAATTGTATTTCAGGCTCAGAGACTCTGTGCTACATGGTGAAATATAGAGGAAATGTAGCAATACCTGTCATAGCATGACTGGCATTTTCACTGAGTAGTAAAAAATTGTATTGCGGATTCAGAGACTCTGTGCTACAAGACAAAATATGGAGAGAATGTGGGAAAACCTGTTATACTATGACTGGCCTGCATTCTGAGCAAGGTATAATTGCATTCCAGGTTCAGAGACTCTGTGCTAAATGACAAAATATGAAGAAAATGTAGCAATACCCATTATTGCTCTACTGGAATGATTAATGAGTAGTGTAAAATTGTATTACGGATTCAGAGACTCTGTGCTACAAGACAAAATATGGATAAAATGTAGGAATACCTGTCATAGCCTGACTGCCTGCATACTGAGCAAAGTATAATTGCATTTCAGGTTCAGAGACTCGGTGCTAAATGACAAAATAAGAAGAAAATGTAGCAATACCCATTATTGCTCTACTCGAATGATTAATGAGTAGTGTAAAATTGTTTTACGGATTCAGAGACTCCGTGCTACAAGATAAAATATGGAGAACATGTAGGAATACCTGCCATAGCATGATTGGCCTGCATTCTGAGCAATGTAAAATTGTATTCCAGGCTCAGAGACTCTGTGCTACATGATGAAATATAGAGAAAATGTAGCAATACCTGACATAGCATGACTGGCATGTTCACTGAGTAGAGAAAAATTGTATTACGGATTCAGAGACTCTGTGCTACAAGACAAAATATGGAGAAAATGTAGGAATACCTGTCATAGCCTGACGGGCCTGCATACTGAGCAAAGTATAATTGCATTCCAGGTTCAGAGACTCTGTGCTAAATGATAAAATATGAAGAAAATGTAGCAATACCCATCATTGCTCTATTGGAATGATTAAAGAGTAGTGTAAAATTGTATTACGGATTCAGAGACTCTGTGCTACAAGACAAAATATGAATAAAATGTAGGAATACCTGTCATAGCATGACTGGCCTGCATACTGAGCAAGGTATAATTGCATTTCAGGTTCAGAGACTCTGTGCTAAATGACAAAATATGAAGAAAATGTAGCAATACCCATTATTGGTCTACTGGAATGATTAATGAGTAGTGTAAAATTGTATTACGGATTCAGAGACTCTGTGCTACAAGACAAAATATGGAGAACATGTAGGAATACCTGCCATAGCATGATTGGCCTGCATACTGAGCAATGTAAAATTGTATTTCAGGCTCAGACACTCTGTGCTACATGGTGAAATATAGAGAAAATGTAGCAATACCTGTCATAGCATGACTGGCATTTTCACTGAGTAGTAGAAAATTGTATTACGGATTTAGAGACTCTGTGCTACAAGACAAAATATGGAGAGAATGTGGGAAAACCTGTTATACTATGACTAGCCTGCATTCTGAGCAAGGTATAATTGCATTCCAGGTTCAGAGACTCTGTGCTAAATGACAAAATATGAAGAAAATGTAGCAATACCCATCATTGCTCTACTTGAATGATTAAAGAGTACTGTAAAATTGTATTACGGAATCAGAGACTCTGTGCTACAAGACAAAATATGGTGAAAACGTGGGAAAACCTGTCATAGCATGAATGGCCTGCATACTGAGCAATGTATCATTGCATTCCAGGTTCAGAGACTCTGTGCTATATGGGAAAATCAGGAGAAAATGTAGCGATACCCACCATTGCTCTACTCGAATGATTAATGAGTAGTGAAAAATTGTATTACGGATTCAGAGACTCTGTGCTACAAGACAAAATATGGAGAAAATGTAGGAATACCTGTCATAGCATGATTGGCCTGCATACTGAGCAATGTAAAATTGTATTCCAGGCTCAGAGACTCTGTGCTACATGGCGAAATATAGAGAAAATGTAGCAATACCTGTCATAGCATGACTGGCATGTTCACTGAGAAGAGAAAAATTGTATTACGGATTCAGAGACTCTGTGCTACAAGACAAAATATGGATAAAATGTAGGAATACCTGTCATAGCCTGACTGGCCTGCATACTTAGCAAAGTATAATTGCATTTCAGGTTCAGAGACTCTGTGGTAAATGACAAAATAAGAAGAAAATGTAGCAATACCCATTACTGCTCTACTCGAATGATTAATGAGTAGTGTAAAATTGCATTACGGATTCAGAGACTCTGTGCTACAAGATAAAATATGGAGAACATGTGGGAATACCTGCCATAGCATGATTGGCCTGCATTCTGAGCAATGTAAAATTGTATTCCCGGCTCAAAGACTTTGTGCTACATGATGAAATATAGAGAAAATGTAGCAATACCTGACATAGCATGACTGGCATGTTCACCGAGTAGAGAAAAATTGTATTACGGATTCAGAGACTCTGTGCTACAAGACAAAATATGGATAAAATGTAGGAATACCTGTCATAGCATGACTAGGCTGCATACTGAGCAAAGTATAATTGCATTCCAGGTTCAGAGACTCTGTGCTAAATGACTAAATATGAAGAAAATGTAACAATATCCACCATTGCTCTACTCGAATGATTAATGAGTAGAGAAAAATTGTATTACGGACTCAGAGACTCTGTGCTACAAGCCAAACTATGCAGAGAATGTAGGAATACCTGTCATAGGATGATTGGCCTGCATACTGAGCAACGTAAAACTGTATTTCAGGCTCAGAGACTCTGTGCTACATGGTGAAATATAGAGAAAATGTAGCAATACCTGTCATAGCAAGACTGGCATTTTCACTGAGCAGTAAAAAATTGTATTACGGATTCAGACACTCTGTGCTACAAGACAAAATATGGAGAGAATGTGGGAAAACCTGTTATAGTATGACTGGCCTTCATACTGAGCAAGGTATAATTGCATTGCAGGTTCAGAGACTCTGTGCTAAATGACAAAATATGAAGAAAATTTAGCAATACCCATTATTGCTCTATTGGAATGATTAATGAGTAGTGTAAAATTGTATTACGGATTCAGAGACTCTGTGCTACAAGACAAAATATGGATAAAATGTAGGAATACCTGTCATAGCCTGACTGGTCTGCATACTGAGCAAAGGATAATTGCATTTCAGGTTCTGAGACTCTGTGCTAAATGACAAAATAAGAAGAAAACGTAGCAATACCCATAACTGGTCTACTCGAATGATTAATGAGAATTGTAAAATTGTATTACGGATTCAGAGATTCTGTGCTACAAGATAAAATATGGAGAACATGTAGGAATACCTGCCATAGCATGATTGCCCTGCATTCTGAGCAATGTAAAATTGTATTTCAGGCTCAGAGACTCTGTGCTACATGGTGAAATATAGAGAAAATGTAGCAATACCTGTCATAGCATGACTGGCATTTTCACTGAGTAGTAAAAAATTGTATTACGGATTCAGAGACTCTGTGCTACAAGACAAAATATGGAGAAAATGTAGGAATACCTGTCATAGCCTGACGGGCCTGCATACTGAGCAAAGTATAATTGCATTCCAGGTTCAGAGACTCTGTGCTAAATGATAAAATATGAAGAAAATGTAGCAATACCCATCATTGCTCTATTGGAATGATTAAAGAATAGTGTAAAATTGTATTACGGATTCAGAGACTCTGTGCTACAAGACAAAATATGGATAAAATGTAGGAATACCTGTCATAGCATGACTGGCCTGCATACTGAGCAAGGTATAATTGCATTTCAGGTTCAGAGACTCTGTGCTAAATGACAAAATATGAAGAAAATGTAGCAATACCCATTATTGGTCTACTGGAATGATTAATGAGTAGTGTAAAATTGTATTACGGATTCAGAGACTCTGTGCTACAAGACAAAATATGGAGAACATGTAGGAATACCTGCCATAGCATGATTGGCCTGCGTACTGAGCAATGTAAAATTGTATTTCAGGCTCAGAGACTCTGTGCTACATGGTGAAATATAGAGAAAATGTAGCAATACCAGTCATAGCATGACTGGCATTTTCACTGAGTAGTAGAAAATTGTATTACGGATTTAGAGACTCTGTGCTACAAGACAAAATATGGAGAGAATGTGGGAAAACCTGTTATACTATGACTAGCCTGCATTCTGAGCAAGGTATAATTGCATTCCAGGTTCAGAGACTCTGTGCTAAATGACAAAATATGAAGAAAATGTAGCAATACCCATCATTGCTCTACTTGAATGATTAAAGAGTACTGTAAAATTGTATTACGGAATCAGAGACTCTGTGCTACAAGACAAAATATGGTGAAAACGTGGGAAAACCTGTCATAGCATGAATGGCCTGCATACTGAGCAATGTATCATTGCATTCCAGGTTCAGAGACTCTGTGCTATATGGGAAAATCAGGAGAAAATGTAGCGATACCCACCATTGCTCTACTCGAATGATTAATGAGTAGTGAAAAATTGTATTACGGATTCAGAGACTCTGTGCTACAAGACAAAATATGGAGAAAATGTAGGAATACCTGTCATAGCATGATTGGCCTGCATACTGAGCAATGTAAAATTGTATTCCAGGCTCAGAGACTCTGTGCTACATGGCGAAATATAGAGAAAATGTAGCAATACCTGTCATAGCATGACTGGCATGTTCACTGAGAAGAGAAAAATTGTATTACGGATTCAGAGACTCTGTGCTACAAGACAAAATATGGATAAAATGTAGGAATACCTGTCATAGCCTGACTGGCCTGCATACTTAGCAAAGTATAATTGCATTTCAGGTTCAGAGACTCTGTGGTAAATGACAAAATAAGAAGAAAATGTAGCAATACCCATTACTGCTCTACTCGAATGATTAATGAGTAGTGTAAAATTGCATTACGGATTCAGAGACTCTGTGCTACAAGATAAAATATGGAGAACATGTGGGAATACCTGCCATAGCATGATTGGCCTGCATTCTGAGCAATGTAAAATTGTATTCCCGGCTCAAAGACTTTGTGCTACATGATGAAATATAGAGAAAATGTAGCAATACCTGATATAGCATGACTGGCATGTTCACCGAGTAGAGGAAAATTGTATTACGGATTCAGAGACTCTGTGCTACAAGACAAAATATGGATAAAATGTAGGAATACCTGTCATAGCATGACTGGGCTGCATACTGAGCAAAGTATAATTGCATTCCAGGTTCAGAGACTCTGTGCTAAATGACTAAATATGAAGAAAATGTAACAATATCCACCATTGCTCTACTCGAATGATTAATGAGTAGAGAAAAAGTGTATTACGGACTCAGAGACTCTGTGCTACAAGCCAAACTATGCAGAGAATGTAGGAATACCTGTCATAGGATGATTGGCCTGCATACTGAGCAACGTAAAACTGTATTTCAGGCTCAGAGACTCTGTGCTACATGGTGAAATATAGAGAAAATGTAGCAATACCTGTCATAGCATGACTGGCATTTTCACTGAGCAGTAAAAAATTGTATTACGGATTCAGACACTCTGTGCTACAAGACAAAATATGGAGAGAATGTGGGAAAACCTGTTATAGTATGACTGGCCTTCATACTGAGCAAGGTATAATTGCATTGCAGGTTCAGAGACTCTGTGCTAAATGACAAAATATGAAGAAAATTTAGCAATACCCATTATTGCTCTATTGGAATGATTAATGAGTAGTGTAAAATTGTATTACGGATTCAGAGACTCTGTGCTACAAGACAAAATATGGATAAAGTGTAGGAATACCTGTCATAGCCTGACTGGTCTGCATACTGAGCAAAGGATAATTGCATTTCAGGTTCTGAGACTCTGTGCTAAATGACAAAATAAGAAAAAAACGTAGCAATACCCATCACTGGTCTACTCAAATGATTAATGAGAAGTGTAAAATTGTATTACGGATTCAGAGATTCTGTGCTACAAGATAAAATATGGAGAACATGTAGGAATACCTGCCACAGCATGATTGCCCTGCATTATGAGCAATGTAAAATTGTATTCCCAGCTCAGAGACTTTGTGCTACATGATGAAATATAGAGAAAATGTAGCAATACCTGACATAGCATGACTGGCATGTTCACCGAGTAAAGAAAAATTGTATTACGGATTCAGAGACTCTGTGCTACAAGACAAAATATGGATAAAATGTAGGAATACCTGTCATAGCATGACTGGGCTGCATACTGAGCAAAGTATAATTGCATTCCAGGTTCAGAGACTCTGTGCTAAATGACTAAATATGAAGAAAATGTAACAATATCCACCATTGCTCTACTCGAATGATTAATGAGTAGAGAAAAATTGTATTACGGACTCAGAGACTCTGTGCTACAAGACAAAATATGGATAAAATGTAGGAATACCTGTCATAGCATGACTGGCCTGCATACTGAGCAAGGTATAATTGCATTCCAGGTTCAGAGACTCTGTGCTAAATGACAAAATATGAAGAAAATGTAGCAATACCCATTATTGGTCTACTGGAATGATTAATGAGTAGTGTAAAATTGTATTACGGATTCAGAGACTCTGTGCTAGAAGACAAAATATGGAGAACATGTAGGAATACCTGCCATAGCATGATTGGCCTGCATACTGAGCAATGTAAAATTGTATTTCAGGCTCAGAGACTCTGTGCTACATGGTGAAATATAGAGAAAATGTAGCAATACCTGTCATAGCATGACTGGCATTTTCACTGAGTAGTAAAAAATTGTATTACGGATTCAGAGACTCTGTGCTACAAGACAAAATATGGAGAGAATGTGGGAAAACCTGTTATACTATGACTAGCCTGCATTCTGAGCAAGGCATAATTGCATTCCAGGTTCAGAGACTCTGTGCTAAATGACAAAATATGAAGAAAATGTAGCAATACCCATCATTGCTCTACTTGAATGATTAAAGAGTACTGTAAAATTGTATTACGGATTCAGAGACTCTGTGCTACAAGACAAAATATGGTGAAAACGTGGGAAAACCTGTCATAGCATGAATGGCCTGCATACTGAGCAATGTATCATTGCATTCCAGGTTCAGAGACTCTGTGCTATATGGGAAAATAAGGAGAAAATGTAGCGATACCCACCATTGCTCTACTCGAATGATTAATGAGTAGTGAAAAATTGTATTACGGATTCAGAGACTCTGTGCTACAAGACAAAATATGGAGAAAATGTAGGAATACCTGTCATAGCATGATTGGCCTGCATACTGAGCAATGTAAAATTGTATTCCAGGCTCAGAGACTCTGTGCTACATGGCGAAATATAGAGAAAATGTAGCAATACCTGTCATAGCATGACTGGCATGTTCACTGAGAAGAGAAAAATTGTATTACGGATTCAGAGACTCTGTGCTACAAGACAAAATATGGATAAAATGTAGGAATACCTGTCATAGCATGACTGGGCTGCATACTGAGCAAAGTATAATTGCATTCCAGGTTCAGAGACTCTGTGCTAAATGACTAAATATGAAGAAAATGTAACAATACCCACCATTGCTCTACTCAAATGATTAATGAGTAGTGAAAAATTGTATTACGGATTCAGAGACTCTGTGCTACAAGACAAAATATGGATAAAATGTAGGAATACCTGTCATAGCCTGACTGGCCTGCATACTTAGCAAAGTATAATTGCATTTCAGGTTCAGAGACTCTGTGGTAAATGACAAAATAAGAAGAAAATGTAGCAATACCCATTACTGCTCTACTCGAATGATTAATGAGTAGTGTAAAATTGCATTACGGATTCAGAGACTCTGTGCTACAAGATAAAATATGGAGAACATGTGGGAATACCTGCCATAGCATGATTGGCCTGCATTGTGAGCAATGTAAAATTGTATTCCCGGCTCAGAGACTTTGTGCTACATGATGAAATATAGAGAAAATGTAGCAATACCTGACATAGCATGACTGGCATGTTCACCGAGTAGAGAAAAATTGTATTACGGATTCAGAGACTCTGTGCTACAAGACAAAATATGGATAAAATGTAGGAATACCTGTCATAGCATGACTGGGCTGCATACTGAGCAAAGTATAATTGCATTCCAGGTTCAGAGACTCTGTGCTAAATGACTAAATATGAAGAAAATGTAACAATATCCACCATTGCTCTACTCGAATGATTAATGAGTAGAGAAAAATTGTATTACGGACTCAGAGACTCTGTGCTACAAGCCAAACTATGCAGAGAATGTAGGAATACCTGTCATAGGATGATTGGCCTGCATACTGAGCAATGTAAAACTGTATTTCAGGCTCAGAGACTCTGTGCTACATGGTGAAATATAGAGAAAATGTAGCAATACCTGTCATAGCATGACTGGCATTTTCACTGAGTAGTAAAAAATTGTATTACGGATTCAGACACTCTGTGCTACAAGACAAAATATGGAGAGAATGTGGGAAAACCTGTTATAGTATGACTGGCCTTCATACTGAGCAAGGTATAATTGCATTGCAGGTTCAGAGACTCTGTGCTAAATGACAAAATATGAAGAAAATTTAGCAATACCCATTATTGCTCTATTGGAATGATTAATGAGTAGTGTAAAATTGTATTACGGATTCAGAGACTCTGTGCTACAAGACAAAATATGGATAAAATGTAGGAATACCTGTCATAGCCTGACTGGTCTGCATACTGAGCAAAGGATAATTGCATTTCAGGTTCCGAGACTCTGTGCTAAATGACAAAATAAGAAGAAAACGTAGCAATACCCATCACTGGTCTACTCGAATGATTAATGAGAAGTGTAAAATTGTATTACGGATTCAGAGATTCTGTGCTACAAGATAAAATATGGAGAACATGTAGGAATACCTGCCATAGCATGATTGGCCTGCATTCTGAGCATTGTAAAATTGTATTTCAGGCTCAGAGACTCTGTGCTACATGGTGAAATATAGAGAAAATGCAGCAATACCTGTCATAGCATGACTGGCATTTTCACTGAGTAGTAAAAAATTGTATTACGGATTCAGAGACTCTGTGCTACAAGACAAAATATGGAGAGAGTGTGGAAAAACCTGTTATACTATGACTGGCCTGCATTCTGAGCAAGGTATAATTGCATTCCAGGTTCAGAGACTCTGTGCTAAATGATAAAATATGAAGAAAATGTAGCAATACCCATTATTGCTCTACTCGAATGATTAATGAGTAGTGTAAAATTGTATTACGGATTCAGAGACTCTGTGCTACAAGATAAAATATGGAGAACATGTAGGAATACCTGCCATAGCATGATTGGCCTGCATTCTGAGCAATGTAAAATTGTATTCCCGGCTCAGAGACTTTGTGCTCAATGATGAAATATAGAGAAAATGTAGCAATACCTGACATAGCATGACTGGCATGTTCACTGAGTAGAGAAAAATTGCATTACGGATTCAGAGACTCTGTGCTACAAGACAAAATATGGAGAAAATGTAGGAATACCTGTCATAGCATGACTGGGCTGCATACTGAGCAAAGTATATTTGCATTCCAGGTTCAGAGACTCTGTGCTAAATGACTAAATATGAAGAAAATGTAACAATACCCACCATTGCTCTACTCGAATGATTAATGAGTCGTGAAAAATTGCATTCCAGGTTCAGAGACTCTGTGCTAAATGACAAAATATGAAGAAAATGTAGCAATACCCATCATTGCTCTACTTGAATAATTAAAGAGTACTGTAAAATTGTATTACGGATTCAGAGACTCTGTGCTACAAGACAAAATATGGTGAAAATGTGGGGAAAACCTGTCATAGCATGACTGGCCTGCATACTGAGCAATGTATCATTGCATTACAGGTTCAGAGACTCTGTGCTATATGGGAAAATAAGGAGAAAATGTAGCGATACCCACCATTTCTCTACTCGAATGATTAATGAGTAGTGAAAAATTGTATTACGGATTCAGAGACTCTGTGCTACAAGACAAAATATGGAGAAAATGTAGGAATACCTGTCATAGCATGATTGGCCTGCATACTGAGCAATGTAAAATTGTATTCCAGACTCAGAGACTCTGTGCTACAAGAACATGTAGGAATACCTGCCATAGCATGATTGGCCTGCATACTGAGCAATGTAAAATTGTATTTCAGGCTCAGAGACTCTGTGCTACAAGACAAAATATAGAGAAAATGTAGCAATACCTGACATAGCATGTCTGGCATGTTCACTGAGTAGAGAAAAATTGTATTACGGATTCAGAGACTCTGTGCTACAAGACAAAATATGGATAAAATGTAGAAATTCCTGTCATAGCATGACAGGACTGCATACTGAGCAAAGTATAATTGCATTCTAGGTTCAGAGACTCTGTGCTAAATGACAAAATATGAAGAAAATGTAGCAATACCCATCATTGGTCGATTTGAATGATTAAAGATTAGTGTAGAATTGTATTACGGATTCAGAGACTCTGTGCTACAAGACAAAATATGGATAAAATGTAGGAATACCTGTCATAGCATGACTGGGCTGCATACTGAGCAAAGTATAATTGCATTCCAGGTTCAGAGACTCTGTGCTAAATGACTAAATATGAAGAAAATGTAACAATACCCACCATTGCTCTACTCGAATGATTAATGAGTCGTGAAAAATTGTATTACGGATTCAGAGACTCTGTGCTACAAGACAAAATATGGATAAAATGTAGGAATACCTGTCATAGCCTGACTGGCCTGCATACTGAGCAAGGTGTAATTGCATTTCAGGTTCAGAGACTCTGCGCTAAATGACAAAATACGAAGAAAATGTAGCAATACCCATTATTGCTCTACTCGAATGATTAATGAGTAGTGTAAAATTGTTTTACGGATTCAGAGACTCTGTGCTACAAGCCAAAATATGGAGTGAATGTAGGAATACCTGTCATAGGATGATTGGTCTCCATACTGAGCAATGTAAAATTGTATTTCAGGCTCAGAGACTCTGTGCTACATGGTGAAATATAGAGAAAATGTAGCAATACCTGTCATAGCATGACTGGCATTTTCACTGAGTAGTAAAAAATTGTATTACGGATTCAGAGACTCTGTGCTACAAGACAAAATATGGAGAGAATGTGGGAAAACCTGTTATACTATGACTAGCCTGCATTCTGAGCAAGGTATAATTGCATTCCAGGTTCAGAGACTCTGTGCTAAATGACAAAATATGAAGAAAATGTAGCAATACCCATCATTGCTCTACTTGAATGATTAATGAGTAGTGTAAAATTTAGCACAGAGTCTCTGAACCTGCAATGCAATTATACCTTGCTCAGTATGAAGGCCAGTCATACTATAACAGGTTTTCCCACATTCTCTCCATATTTTGTCTTGTAGCACAGAGTCTCTGAATCCGTAATACAATTTTTTACTACTCAGTGAAAATGCCAGTCATGCTATGACAGGTATTGTTACATTTTCTCTATATTTCACCATGTAGCACAGAGTCTCTGAGCCTGAAATACAGTTTTACATTGCTCAGTATGCAGGCCAATCATCCTATGACAGGTATTCCTACATTCTCTGCATAGTTTGGCTTGTAGCACAGAGTCTCTGAGTCTGTAATACAATTTTTCTCTACTCATTAATCATTCGTGTAGAGCAATGGTGGATATTGTTACATTTTCTTCATATTTAGCACAGAGTCTCTGAACCTGGAATGCAATTATACTTTGCTCAGTATGCAGCCCAGTCATGCTATGACAGGTATTCCTACATTTTATCCATATTTTGTCTTGTAGCACAGAGTCTCTGAATCCGTAATACAATTTTCCTCTACTCGGTGAACATGCCAGTCATGCTATGTCGGGTACTGCTACATTTTCTCTGTATTTCGTTGTGTAGCACAGAGTCTCTGAGCCTGGAATACAATTTTACATTGCTCAGTATGCAGGCCAATCATCCTATGACAGGTGTTCCTCCATTTTATCCATATTTTGTCTTGTAGCACAGAGTCTCTGAATCCGTAATACAATTTCTCACTACTCATTAATCATTCGAGTAGAGCAATGGTGGGTATCGCTACATTTTCTCCTTATTTTCCCATATAGCACAGAGTCTCTGAACCTGGAATGCAATGATACATTGCTCAGTATGCAGGCCATTCATGCTATGACAGGTTTTCCCACGTTTTCACCATATTTTGTCTTGTAGCACAGAGTCTCTGAATCCGTAATACGATTTTACAGTCTCTGAATCCGTAATACAATTTTTCTCTACTCAGTGAACATGCCAGACATGCTATGTCAGGTATTGCTACATTTTCTCTATATTTCATCATGTAGCACAGAGTCTCTGAGTCTGGAATACAATTTTACATTGCTCAGAATGCAGGCCAATCATGCTATGGCAGGTATTCCTACAGGTTCTCCATATTTTGTCTTGTAGCACAGAGTCTCTGAATCCGTAATACAATTTTTCACTACTCATTAATCATTCGAGTAGAGCAATGGTGGGTATCGCTACATTTTCTCCTTATTTTCCCATATAGCACACAGTCTCTGAACCTGGAATGCAATGATACATTGCTCAGTATGCAGGCCAGTCATGCTATGACAGGTTTTCCTACATTCTCTCCATATTTTGTCTTGTAGCACAGAGTCTCTGAATCCATAATACAATTTTTTACTACTCAGTGAAAATGCCAGTCATGCTATGACAGGTATTGCTACATTTTCTCTATATTTCACCATGTAGCACAGAGTCTCTGGGCCTGAAATACAATTTTACATTGCTCAGTATGCAGAACAATCATCCTATGACAGGTATTCCTACATTCACTCCATATTTTGGCTTGTAGCACAGAGTCTCTGTATCCGTAAAACAATTTTTCACTACTCATTAATCATTCGAGTAGAGCAGTGGTGGGTATTGCTACATTTTCTTCATATTTAGGAATACCTGCCATAGCATGATTGGCCTGCATACTGAGCAATGTAAAATTGTATTTCAGGCTCAGAGACTCTGTGCTACATGGTGAAATATAGAGAAAATGTAGCAATACCTGTCATAGCATGACTGGCATTTTCACTGAGTAGTAAAAAATTGTATTACGGATTCAGAGACTCTGTGCTAGAAGACAAAATATGGAGAGAATGTGGGAAAACCTGTTATACTATGACTAGCCTGCATTCTGAGCAAGGTATAATTGCATTCCAGGTTCAGAGACTCTGTGCTAAATGACAAAATAAGAAGAAAATGTAGCAATACCCATTATTGCTCTACTCGAATGATTAATGAGTAGTGTAAAATTGTATTACGGATTCAGAGACTCTGTGCTACAAGATAAAATATGGAGAACATGTAGGAATACCTGCGATAGCATGATTGGCCTGCATTCTGAGCAATGTAAAATTGTATTCCCGGCTCAGAGACTTTGTGCTACATGATGAAATATAGAGAAAATGTAGCAATACCTGACATAGCATGACTGGCATGTTCACCAAGTAGAGAAAAATTGTATTACGGATTCAGAGACTCTGTGCTACAAGACAAAATATGGATAAAATGTACGAATACCTGTCACAACCTGACTGGCCTTCATACTGAGCAAAGTATAATTGCATTCCAGGTTCAGAGACTCTGTGCTAAATGACTAAATATGAAGAAAATGTAACAATACCCACCACTGCTCTACTCGAATGATTAATGAGTAGTGAAAAATTGTATTATGGATACAGAGACTCTGTGCTACAAGCCAAAATATGGAGTGAATGTAGGAATACCTGTCATAGGATGATTGGTCTGCATACTGAGCAATGTAAAATTGTATTTCAGGCTCAGAGACTCTGTGCTACATGGTGAAATATAGAGAAAATGTAGCAATACCTGTCATAGCATGACTGGCATTTTCACTGAGTAGTAAAAAATTGTATTACGGATTCAGAGACTCTGTGCTACAAGACAAAATATGGAGAGAATGTGGAAAAACCTGTTATACTATGACTGGCCTGCATTCTGAGCAAGGTATAATTGCATTCCAGGTTCAGAGACTCTGTGCTAAATGACAAAATATGAAGAAAATGTAGCAATACCCATCATTGCTCTACTTGAATGATTAAAGAGTACTGTAAAATTGTATTACGGATTCAGAGACTCTGTGCTACAAGACAAAATATGGTGAAAATGTGGGAAAACCTGTCATAGCATGACTGGCCTGCATACTGAGCAATGTATCATTGCATTCCAGGTTCAGAGACTCTGTGCTATATGGGAAAATAAGGAGAAAATGTAGCGATACCCACCATTGCTCTACTCGAATGATTAATGAGTAGTGAAAAATTGTATTACGGATTCAGAGACTCTGTGCTACAAGACAAAATATGGAGAACATGTAGGAATACCTGCCATAGCATGATTGGCCTGCATTCTGAGCAATGTAAAATTGTATTCCAGACTCAGAGACTCTGTGCTACATGATGAAATATAGAGAAAATGTAGCAATACCTGACATAGCATGTCTGGCATGTTCACTGAGTAGAGAAAAATTGTATTACGGATTCAGAGACTCTGTGCTACAAGACAAAATATGGATAAAATGTAGGAATTCCTGTCATAGCATGACAGGACTGCATACTGAGCAAAGTATAATTGCATTCTAGGTTCAGAGACTCTGTGCTAAATGACAAAATATGAAGAAAATGTAGCAATACCCATCATTGGTCGATTTGAATGATTAAAGATTAGTGTAGAATTGTATTACGGATTCAGAGACTCTGTGCTACAAGACAAAATATGGATAAAATGTAGGAATACCTGTCATAGCATGACTGGGCTGCATACTGAGCAAAGTATAATTGCATTCCAGGTTCAGAGACTCTGTGCTAAATGACTAAATATGAAGAAAATGTAACAATACCCACCATTGCTCTACTCGAATGATTAATGAGTCGTGAAAAATTGTATTACGGATTCAGAGACTCTGTGCTACAAGACAAAATATGGATAAAATGTAGGAATACCTGTCACAGCCTGACTGGCCTGCATACTGAGCAAGGTGTAATTGCATTTCAGGTTCAGAGACTCTGCGCTAAATGACAAAATACGAAGAAAATGTAGCAATACCCATTATTGCTCTACTCAAATGATTAATGAGTAGTGTAAAATTGTTTTACGGATTCAGAGACTCTGTGCTACAAGCCAAAATATGGAGTGAATGTAGGAATACCTGTCATAGGATGATTGGTCTCCATACTGAGCAATGTAAAATTGTATTTCAGGCTCAGAGACTCTGTGCTACATGGTGAAATATAGAGAAAATGTAGCAATACCTGTCATAGCATGACTGGCATTTTCACTGAGTAGTAAAAAATTGTATTACGGATTCAGAGACTCTGTGCTACAAGACAAAATATGGAGAGAATGTGGGAAAACCTGTTATACTATGACTAGCCTGCATTCTGAGCAAGGTATAATTGCATTCCAGGTTCAGAGACTCTGTGCTAAATGACAAAATATGAAGAAAATGTAGCAATACCCATCATTGCTCTACTTGAATGATTAATGAGTAGTGTAAAATTTAGCACAGACTCTCTGAACCTGGAATGCAATTATACCTTGCTCAGTATGAAGGCCAGTCATACTATAACAGGTTTTCCCACATTCTCTCCATATTTTGTCTTGTAGCACAGAGTCTCTGAATCCGTAATACAATTTTTTACTACTCAGTGAAAATGCCAGTCATGCTATGACAGGTATTGCTACATTTTCTCTATATTTCACCATGTAGCACAGAGTCTCTGAGCCTGAAATACAGTTTCACATTGCTCAGTATGCAGGCCAATCATCCTATGACAGGTATTCCTACATTCTCTGCATAGTTTGGCTTGTAGCACAGAGTCTCTGAGTCCGTAATACAATTTTTCTCTACTCATTAATCATTCGTGTAGAGCAATGGTGGATATTGTTACATTTTCTTCATATTTAGCACAGAGTCTCTGAACCTGGAATGCAATTATACTTTGCTCAGTATGCAGCCCAGTCATGCTATGACAGGTATTCCTACATTTTATCCATATTTTGTCTTGTAGCACAGAGTCTCTGAATCCGTAATACAATTTTCCTCTACTCGGTGAACATGCCAGTCATGCTATGTCGGGTACTGCTACATTTTCTCTGTATTTCGTTGTGTAGCACAGAGTCTCTGAGCCTGGAATACAATTTTACATTGCTCAGTATGCAGGCCAATCATCCTATGACAGGTGTTCCTACATTTCATCCATATTTTGTCTTGTAGCACAGAGTCTCTGAATCCGTAATACAATTTCTCACTACTCATTAATCATTCGAGTAGAGCAATGGTGGGTATCGCTACATTTTCTCCTTATTTTCCCATATAGCACAGAGTCTCTGAACCTGGAATGCAATGATACATTGCTCAGTATGCAGGCCATTCATGCTATGACAGGTTTTCCCACGTTTTCACCATATTTTGTCTTGTAGCACAGAGTCTCTGAATCCGTAATACGATTTTACAGTCTCTGAATCCGTAATACAATTTTTCTCTACTCAGTGAACATGCCAGACATGCTATGTCAGATATTGCTACATTTTCTCTATATTTCATCATGTAGCACAGAGTCTCTGAGTCTGGAATACAATTTTACATTGCTCAGAATGCAGGCCAATCATGCTATGGCAGGTATTCCTACAGGTTCTCCATATTTTGTCTTGTAGCACAGAGTCTCTGAATCCGTAATACAATTTTTCACTACTCATTAATCATTCGAGTAGAGCAATGGTGGGTATCGCTACATTTTCTCCTTATTTTCCCATATAGCACACAGTCTCTGAACCTGGAATGCAATGATACATTGCTCAGTATGCAGGCCAGTCATGCTATGACAGGTTTTCCTACATTCTCTCCATATTTTGTCTTGTAGCACAGAGTCTCTGAATCCGTAATACAATTTTTTACTACTCAGTGAAAATGCCAGTCATGCTATGACAGGTATTGCTACATTTTCTCTATATTTCACCATGTAGCACAGAGTCTCTGGGCCTGAAATACAATTTTACATTGCTCAGTATGCAGAACAATCATCCTATGACAGGTATTCCTACATTCACTCCATATTTTGGCTTGTAGCACAGAGTCTCTGTATCCGTAAAACAATTTTTCACTACTCATTAATCATTCGAGTAGAGCAGTGGTGGGTATTGCTACATTTTCTTCATATTTAGGAATGCCTGTCATAGCCTGACTGGCCTGCATACTTAGCAAAGTATAATAGCATTTCAGGTTCAGAGACTCTGTGGTAAATGACAAAATAAGAAGAAAATGTAGCAATACCCATTATTGCTCTACTCGAATGATTAATGAGTAGTGTAAAATTGTATTACGGATTCAGAGACTCTGTGCTACAAGATAAAATATGGAGAACATGTAGGAATATCTGCCATAGCATGATTGGCCTGCATGCTGAGCAATGTAAAATTGTATTCCCGGCTCAGAGACTTTGTGCTGCATGATGAAATATAGAGAAAATGTAGCAATACCTGACATAGCATGACTGGCATGTTCACCAAGTAGAGAAAAATTGTATTACGGATTCAGAGACTCTGTGCTACAAGACAAAATATGGATAAAATGTACGAATACCTGTCATAACCTGACTGGCCTGCATACTGAGCAAAGTATAATTGCATTCCAGGTTCAGAGACTCTGTGCTAAATGACAAAATATGAAGAAAATATAGCAATACCCATTATTGCTCTACTGGAATGATTAATGAGTAGTGTAAAATTGTATTACGGATTCAGAGACTCTGTGCTACAAGACAAAATATGGATAAAATGTAGGAATACCTGTCATAGCCTGACTGGCCTGCATACTGAGCAAAGTATAATTGCATTTCAGGTTCAGAGACTCTGTGCTAAATGACAAAATAAGAAGAAAATGTAGCAATACCCATTATTGCTCTACTCGAATGATTAATGAGTAGTGTAAAATTGTTTTACGGATTCAGAGACTCTGTGCTACAAGACAAAATATGGAGAAAATGTAAGAATACCTGTCATAGCATGATTGGCCTGCATACTGAGCAATGTAAAATTGTATTCCAGGCTCAGAGACTCTGTGCTACATGGCGAAATATAGAGAAAATGTAGCAATACCTGTCATAGCATGACTGGCATGTTCACTGAGAAGAGAAAAATTGTATTACGGATTCAGAGACTCTGTGCTACAAGACAAAATATGGATAAAATGTAGGAATACCTGTCGTAGCATGACTGGGCTGCATACTGAGCAAAGTATAATTGCATTCCAGGTTCAGAGACTCTGTGCTAAATGACTAAATATGAAGAAAATGTAACAATACCCACCATTGCTCTACTCGAATGATTAATGAGTAGTGAAAAATTGTAATACGGATTCAGAGACTCTGTGCTACAAGACAAAATATGGATAAAATGTAGGAATACCTGTCATAGCCTGACTGGCCTGCATACTTAGCAAAGTATAATTGCATTTCAGGTTCAGAGACTCTGTGGTAAATGACAAAATAAGAAGAAAATGTAGCAATACCCATTATTGCTCTACTCGAATGATTAATGAGTAGTGTAAAATTGCATTACGGATTCAGAGACTCTGTGCTACAAGATAAAATATGGAGAACATGTAGGAATACCTGCCATAGCATGATTGGCCTGCATTCTGAGCAATGCAAAATTGTACTCCCGGCTCAGAGACTTTGTGCTACATGATGAAATATAGAGAAAATGTAGCAATACCTGACATAGCATGACTGGCATGTTCACTGAGTAGAGAAAAATTGTATTACGGATTCAGAGACTCTGTGCTACAAGACAAAATATGGATAAAATGTAGGAATACCTGTCGTAGCCTGACTGGCCCGCATACTGAGCAAAGTATAATTGCATTCTAGGTTCAGAGACCCATCATTGCTCGATTTGAATGATTAAAGATTAGTGTAAAATTGTATTACAGATTCAGAGACTCTGTGCTACAAGACAAAATATGGATAAAATGTAGGAATACCTGTCATAGCATGACTGGGCTGCATACTGAGCAAAGTATAATTGCATTCCAGGTTCATAGACTCTGTGCTAAATGACTAAATATAAAGAAAATGTAACAATACCCACCATTGCTCTACTCGAATGATTAATGAGTCGTGAAAAATTGTATTACGGATTCAGAGACTCTGTGCTACAAGCCAAAATATGGAGTGAAATGTAGGAATACCTGTCAAAGGATGATTGGTCTGCATACTGAGCAATGTAAAATTGTATTTCAGGCTCAGAGACTCTGTGCTACATGGTGAAATATAGAGAAAATGTAGCAATACCTGTCATAGCATGACTGGCATTTTCACTGAGTAGTAAAAAATTGTATTACGGATTCAGAGACTCTGTGCTACAAGACAAAATATGGAGAGAATGTGGGAAAACCTGTTGTACTATGACTGGCCTGCATTCTGAGCAAGGTATAATTGCATTCCAGGTTCAGAGACTCTGTGCTAAATGACAAAATATGAAGAAAATGTAGCAATACCCATTATTGCTCTACTGGAATGATTAATGAGTAGTGTAAAATTGTATTACGGATTCAGAGACTCTGTGCTACAAGACAAAATATGGATAAAATGTGGGAAAACCTGTCATAGCATGACTGGCCTGCATACTGAGCAAAGTATAATTGCATTTCAGGTTCAGAGACTCGGTGCTAAATGACAAAATAAGAAGAAAATGTAGCAATACCCATTATTGCTCTACTCGAATGATTAATGAGTAGTGTAAAATTGTTTTACGGATTCAGAGACTCTGTGCTACAAGATAAAATATGGAGAACATGTAGGAATACCAGCCATAGCATGATTGGCCTGCATACTGAGCAATGTAAAATTGTATTCCAGGCTCAGAGACTCTGTGCTACATGATGAAATATAGAGAAAACGTAGCAATACCTGTCATAGCATGACTGGCATGTTCACTGAGGAGAGAAAAATTGTATTACGGATTCAGAGACTCTGTGCTACAAGACAAAATATGGAGAAAATGTAGGAATACCTGTCATAGCCTGACGGGCCTGCATACTGAGCAAAGTATAATTGCATTCCAGGTTCAGAGACTCTGTGCTAAATGATAAAATATGAAGAAAATGTAGCAATACCCATCATTGCTCTATTGGAATGATTAAAGAGTAGTGTAAAATTGTATTACGGATTCAGAGACTCTGTGCTACAAGACAAAATATGGATAAAATGTAGGAATACCTGTCATAGCATGACTGGCCTGCATACTGAGCAAAGTGTAATTGCATTCCAGGTTCAGAGACTCTGTGCTAAATGACAAAATATGAAGAAAATGTAGCAATACCCATTATTGCTCTACTGGAATGATTAATGAGTAGTGTAAAATTGTTTTACGAATTCAGAGACTCGGTGCTACAAGACAAAATATGGAGAACATGTAGGAATACCTACCATAGCATGATTGGCCTGCATACTGAGCAATGTAAAATTGTATTTCAGGCTCAGAGGCTCTGTGCTACATGGTGAAATATAGAGAAAATGTAGCAATACCTGTCATAGCATGACTGGCATTTTCACTGAGTAGTAAAAAATTGTATTACGTATTCAGAGACTCAGTGCTACAAGACAAAATATGGAGAGAATGTGGGAAAACCTGTTATACTATGACTGGCCTGCATTCTGAGCAAGGTATAATTGCATTCCAGGTTCAGAGACTCTGTGCTAAATGACAAAATATGAAGAAAATGTAGCAATACCCATTATTGCTCTACTGGAATGATTTATGAGTAGTGTAAAATTGTATTACGGATTCAGAGACTCTGTGCTACAAGACAAAATATGTATAAAATGTAGGAATACCTGTCATAGCCTGACTGGCCTGCATACTGAGCAAAGTATAATTGCATTTCAGGTTAAGAGACTCTGTGCTAAATGACAAAATAAGAAGAAAATGTAGCAATACCCATTATTGCTCTACTCGAATGATTAATGAGTAGTGTAAAATTGTTTTACGGATTCAGAGACTCTGTGCTACAAGACAAAATATGGAGAAAATGTAGGAATACCTGTCATAGCATAATTGGCCTGCATACTGAGCAATGTAAAATTGTATTCCAGGCTCAGAGACTCTGTGCTACATGGCGAAATATAGAGAAAATGTAGCAATACCTGTCATAGCATGACTGGCATGTTCACTGAGAAGAGAAAAATTGTATTACGGATTCAGAGACTCTGTGCTACAAGACAAAATATGGATAAAATGTAGGAATACCTGTCATAGCATGACTGGGCTGCATACTGAGCAAAGTATAATTGCATTCCAGGTTCAGAGACTCTGTGCTAAATGACTAAATATGAAGAAAATGTAACAATACCCACCATTGCTCTACTCGAATGATTAATGAGTAGGGAAAAATTGTAATGCGGATTCAGAGACTCTGTGCTACAAGACAAAATATGGATAAAATGTAGGAATACCTGTCATAGCCTGACTGGCCTGCATACTTAGCAAAGTAAAATTGCATTTCAGGTTCAGAGACTCTGTGGTAAATGACAAAATAAGAAGAAAATGTAGCAATACCCATTATTGCTCTACTCGAATGATTAATGAGTAGTGTAAAATTGCATTACGGATTCAGAGACTCTGTGCTACAAGATAAAATATGGAGAACATGTAGGAATACCTGCCATAGCATGATTGGCCTGCATTCTGAGCAATGCAAAATTGTATTCCCGGCTCAGAGACTTTGTGCTACATGATGAAATATAGAGAAAATGTAGCAATACCTGACATAGCATGACTGGCATGTTCACCAAGTAGAGAAAAATTGTATTACGGATTCAGAGACTCTGTGCTACAAGACAAAATATGGATAAAATGTAGGAATACCTGTCATAGCATGATTGGCCTGCATACTGAGCAATGTAAAATTGTATTCCAGGCTCAGAGACTCTGTGGTACACGACAAAATATAGAGAAAATGTAGCAGTACCCGACATAGCATGACTGGCATGTTCACCGAGTAGAGAAAAATTGTATTACGGATTCAGAGACTCTGTGCTACAAGACAAAATATGGATAAAATGTAGGAATACCTGTCATAGCATGACTGGGCTGCATACTGAGCAAAGTATAATTGCATTCCAGGTTCAGAGACTCTGTGCTAAATGACTAAATATGAAGAAAATGTAACAATATCCACCATTGCTCTACTCGAATGATTAATGAGTAGAGAAAAATTGTATTACGGACTCAGAGACTCTGTGCTACAAGCCAAACTATGCAGAGAATGTAGGAATACCTGTCATAGGATGATTGGCCTGCACACTGAGCAATGTAAAACTGTATTTCAGGCTCAGAGACTCTGTGCTACATGGTGAAATATAGAGAAAATGTAGCAATACCTGTCATAGCATGACTGGCATTTTCACTGAGTAGTAAAAAATTGTATTACGGATTCAGAGACTCTGTGATACAAGACAAAATATGGAGAGAATGTGGGAAAACCTGTTATAGTATGACTGGCCTTCATACTGAGCAAGGTATAATTGCATTCCAGGTTCAGAGACTCTGTGCTAAATGACAAAATATGAAGAAAATGTAGCAATACCCATTATTGCTCTATTGGAATGATTAATGAGTAGTGTAAAATTGTATTACGGATTCAGAGACTCTGTGCTACAAGATAAAATATGGAGAACATGTAGGAATACCTGCCATAGCATGATTGGCCTGCATTCTGAGCAATGTAAAATTGTATTCCCGGCTCAGAGACTTTGTGCTCAATGATGAAATATAGAGAAAATGTAGCAATACCTGACATAGCATGACTGGCATGTTCACTGAGTAGAGAAAAATTGCATTACGGATTCAGAGACTCTGTGCTACAAGACAAAATATGGAGAAAATGTAGGAATACCTGTCATAGCATGATTGGCCTGCATACTGAGCAATGTAAAATTGTATTCCAGACTCAGAGACTCTGTGCTACAAGAACATGTAGGAATACCTGCCATAGCATGATTGGCCTGCATACTGAGCAATGTAAAATTGTATTTCAGGCTCAGAGACTCTGTGCTACAAGACAAAATATAGAGAAAATGTAGCAATACCTGACATAGCATGTCTGGCATGTTCACTGAGTAGAGAAAAATTGTATTACGGATTCAGAGACTCTGTGCTACAAGACAAAATATGGATAAAATGTAGAAATTCCTGTCATAGCATGACAGGACTGCATACTGAGCAAAGTATAATTGCATTCTAGGTTCAGAGACTCTGTGCTAAATGACAAAATATGAAGAAAATGTAGCAATACCCATCATTGGTCGATTTGAATGATTAAAGATTAGTGTAGAATTGTATTACGGATTCAGAGACTCTGTGCTACAAGACAAAATATGGATAAAATGTAGGAATACCTGTCATAGCATGACTGGGCTGCATACTGAGCAAAGTATAATTGCATTCCAGGTTCAGAGACTCTGTGCTAAATGACTAAATATGAAGAAAATGTAACAATACCCACCATTGCTCTACTCGAATGATTAATGAGTCGTGAAAAATTGTATTACGGATTCAGAGACTCTGTGCTACAAGACAAAATATGGATAAAATGTAGGAATACCTGTCATAGCCTGACTGGCCTGCATACTGAGCAAGGTGTAATTGCATTTCAGGTTCAGAGACTCTGCGCTAAATGACAAAATACGAAGAAAATGTAGCAATACCCATTATTGCTCTACTCGAATGATTAATGAGTAGTGTAAAATTGTTTTACGGATTCAGAGACTCTGTGCTACAAGCCAAAATATGGAGTGAATGTAGGAATACCTGTCACAGGATGATTGGTCTCCATACTGAGCAATGTAAAATTGTATTTCAGGCTCAGAGACTCTGTGCTACATGGTGAAATATAGAGAAAATGTAGCAATACCTGTCATAGCATGACTGGCATTTTCACTGAGTAGTAAAAAATTGTATTACGGATTCAGAGACTCTGTGCTACAAGACAAAATATGGAGAGAATGTGGGAAAACCTGTTATACTATGACTAGCCTGCATTCTGAGCAAGGTATAATTGCATTCCAGGTTCAGAGACTCTGTGCTAAATGACAAAATATGAAGAAAATGTAGCAATACCCATCATTGCTCTACTTGAATGATTAATGAGTAGTGTAAAATTTAGCACAGAGTCTCTGAACCTGGAATGCAATTATACCTTGCTCAGTATGAAGGCCAGTCATACTATAACAGGTTTTCCCACATTCTCTCCATATTTTGTCTTGTAGCACAGAGTCTCTGAATCCGTAATACAATTTTTTACTACTCAGTGAAAATGCCAGTCATGCTATGACAGGTATTGTTACATTTTCTCTATATTTCACCATGTAGCACAGAGTCTCTGAGCCTGAAATACAGTTTTACATTGCTCAGTATGCAGGCCAATCATCCTATGACAGGTATTCCTACATTCTCTGCATAGTTTGGCTTGTAGCACAGAGTCTCTGAGTCCGTAATACAATTTTTCTCTACTCATTAATCATTCGTGTAGAGCAATGGTGGATATTGTTACATTTTCTTCATATTTAGCACAGAGTCTCTGAACCTGGAATGCAATTATACTTTGCTCAGTATGCAGCCCAGTCATGCTATGACAGGTATTCCTACATTTTATCCATATTTTGTCTTGTAGCACAGAGTCTCTGAATCCGTAATACAATTTTCCTCTACTCGGTGAACATGCCAGTCATGCTATGTCGGGTACTGCTACATTTTCTCTGTATTTCGTTGTGTAGCACAGAGTCTCTGAGCCTGGAATACAATTTTACATTGCTCAGTATGCAGGCCAATCATCCTATGACAGGTGTTCCTACATTTCATCCATATTTTGTCTTGTAGCACAGAGTCTCTGAATCCGTAATACAATTTCTCACTACTCATTAATCATTCGAGTAGAGCAATGGTGGGTATCGCTACATTTTCTCCTTATTTTCCCATATAGCACAGAGTCTCTGAACCTGGAATGCAATGATACATTGCTCAGTATGCAGGCCATTCATGCTATGACAGGTTTTCCCACGTTTTCACCATATTTTGTCTTGTAGCACAGAGTCTCTGAATCCGTAATACGATTTTACAGTCTCTGAATCCGTAATACAATTTTTCTCTACTCAGTGAACATGCCAGACATGCTATGTCAGATATTGCTACATTTTCTCTATATTTCATCATGTAGCACAGAGTCTCTGAGTCTGGAATACAATTTTACATTGCTCAGAATGCAGGCCAATCATGCTATGGCAGGTATTCCTACAGGTTCTCCATATTTTGTCTTGTAGCACAGAGTCTCTGAATCCGTAATACAATTTTTCACTACTCATTAATCATTCGAGTAGAGCAATGGTGGGTATCGCTACATTTTCTCCTTATTTTCCCATATAGCACACAGTCTCTGAACCTGGAATGCAATGATACATTGCTCAGTATGCAGGCCAGTCATGCTATGACAGGTTTTCCTACATTCTCTCCATATTTTGTCTTGTAGCACAGAGTCTCTGAATCCGTAATACAATTTTTTACTACTCAGTGAAAATGCCAGTCATGCTATGACAGGTATTGCTACATTTTCTCTATATTTCACCATGTAGCACAGAGTCTCTGGGCCTGAAATACAATTTTACATTGCTCAGTATGCAGAACAATCATCCTATGACAGGTATTCCTACATTCACTCCATATTTTGGCTTGTAGCACAGAGTCTCTGTATCCGTAAAACAATTTTTCACTACTCATTAATCATTCGAGTAGAGCAGTGGTGGGTATTGCTACATTTTCTTCATATTTAGGAATGCCTGTCATAGCCTGACTGGCCTGCATACTTAGCAAAGTATAATAGCATTTCAGGTTCAGAGACTCTGTGGTAAATGACAAAATAAGAAGAAAATGTAGCAATACCCATTATTGCTCTACTCGAATGATTAATGAGTAGTGTAAAATTGTATTACGGATTCAGAGACTCTGTGCTACAAGATAAAATATGGAGAACATGTAGGAATATCTGCCATAGCATGATTGGCCTGCATGCTGAGCAATGTAAAATTGTATTCCCGGCTCAGAGACTTTGTGCTGCATGATGAAATATAGAGAAAATGTAGCAATACCTGACATAGCATGACTGGCATGTTCACCAAGTAGAGAAAAATTGTATTACGGATTCAGAGACTCTGTGCTACAAGACAAAATATGGATAAAATGTACGAATACCTGTCATAACCTGACTGGCCTGCATACTGAGCAAAGTATAATTGCATTCCAGGTTCAGAGACTCTGTGCTAAATGACAAAATATGAAGAAAATGTAGCAATACCCATTATTGCTCTACTGGAATGATTAATGAGTAGTGTAAAATTGTATTACGGATTCAGAGACTCTGTGCTACAAGACAAAATATGGATAAAATGTAGGAATACCTGTCATAGCCTGACTGGCCTGCATACTGAGCAAAGTATAATTGCATTTCAGGTTCAGAGACTCTGTGCTAAATGACAAAATAAGAAGAAAATGTAGCAATACCCATTATTGCTCTACTCGAATGATTAATGAGTAGTGTAAAATTGTTTTACGGATTCAGAGACTCTGTGCTACAAGACAAAATATGGAGAAAATGTAAGAATACCTGTCATAGCATGATTGGCCTGCATACTGAGCAATGTAAAATTGTATTCCAGGCTCAGAGACTCTGTGCTACATGGCGAAATATAGAGAAAATGTAGCAATACCTGTCATAGCATGACTGGCATGTTCACTGAGAAGAGAAAAATTGTATTACGGATTCAGAGACTCTGTGCTACAAGACAAAATATGGATAAAATGTAGGAATACCTGTCGTAGCATGACTGGGCTGCATACTGAGCAAAGTATAATTGCATTCCAGGTTCAGAGACTCTGTGCTAAATGACTAAATATGAAGAAAATGTAACAATACCCACCATTGCTCTACTCGAATGATTAATGAGTAGTGAAAAATTGTAATACGGATTCAGAGACTCTGTGCTACAAGACAAAATATGGATAAAATGTAGGAATACCTGTCATAGCCTGACTGGCCTGCATACTTAGCAAAGTATAATTGCATTTCAGGTTCAGAGACTCTGTGGTAAATGACAAAATAAGAAGAAAATGTAGCAATACCCATTATTGCTCTACTCGAATGATTAATGAGTAGTGTAAAATTGCATTACAGATTCAGAGACTCTGTGCTACAAGATAAAATATGGAGAACATGTAGGAATACCTGCCATAGCATGATTGGCCTGCATTCTGAGCAATGCAAAATTGTACTCCCGGCTCAGAGACTTTGTGCTACATGATGAAATATAGAGAAAATGTAGCAATACCTGACATAGCATGACTGGCATGTTCACTGAGTAGAGAAAAATTGTATTACGGATTCAGAGACTCTGTGCTACAAGACAAAATATGGATAAAATGTAGGAATACCTGTCGTAGCCTGACTGGCCCGCATACTGAGCAAAGTATAATTGCATTCTAGGTTCAGAGACCCATCATTGCTCGATTTGAATGATTAAAGATTAGTGTAAAATTGTATTACAGATTCAGAGACTCTGTGCTACAAGACAAAATATGGATAAAATGTAGGAATACCTGTCATAGCATGACTGGGCTGCATACTGAGCAAAGTATAATTGCATTCCAGGTTCATAGACTCTGTGCTAAATGACTAAATATAAAGAAAATGTAACAATACCCACCATTGCTCTACTCGAATGATTAATGAGTCGTGAAAAATTGTATTACGGATTCAGAGACTCTGTGCTACAAGCCAAAATATGGAGTGAAATGTAGGAATACCTGTCAAAGGATGATTGGTCTGCATACTGAGCAATGTAAAATTGTATTTCAGGCTCAGAGACTCTGTGCTACATGGTGAAATATAGAGAAAATGTAGCAATACCTGTCATAGCATGACTGGCATTTTCACTGAGTAGTAAAAAATTGTATTACGGATTCAGAGACTCTGTGCTACAAGACAAAATATGGAGAGAATGTGGGAAAACCTGTTGTACTATGACTGGCCTGCATTCTGAGCAAGGTATAATTGCATTCCAGGTTCAGAGACTCTGTGCTAAATGACAAAATATGAAGAAAATGTAGCAATACCCATTATTGCTCTACTGGAATGATTAATGAGTAGTGTAAAATTGTATTACGGATTCAGAGACTCTGTGCTACAAGACAAAATATGGATAAAATGTGGGAAAACCTGTCATAGCATGACTGGCCTGCATACTGAGCAAAGTATAATTGCATTTCAGGTTCAGAGACTCGGTGCTAAATGACAAAATAAGAAGAAAATGTAGCAATACCCATTATTGCTCTACTCGAATGATTAATGAGTAGTGTAAAATTGTTTTACGGATTCAGAGACTCTGTGCTACAAGATAAAATATGGAGAACATGTAGGAATACCAGCCATAGCATGATTGGCCTGCATACTGAGCAATGTAAAATTGTATTCCAGGCTCAGAGACTCTGTGCTACATGATGAAATATAGAGAAAACGTAGCAATACCTGTCATAGCATGACTGGCATGTTCACTGAGGAGAGAAAAATTGTATTACGGATTCAGAGACTCTGTGCTACAAGACAAAATATGGAGAAAATGTAGGAATACCTGTCATAGCCTGACGGGCCTGCATACTGAGCAAAGTATAATTGCATTCCAGGTTCAGAGACTCTGTGCTAAATGATAAAATATGAAGAAAATGTAGCAATACCCATCATTGCTCTATTGGAATGATTAAAGAGTAGTGTAAAATTGTATTACGGATTCAGAGACTCTGTGCTACAAGACAAAATATGGATAAAATGTAGGAATACCTGTCATAGCATGACTGGCCTGCATACTGAGCAAAGTGTAATTGCATTCCAGGTTCAGAGACTCTGTGCTAAATGACAAAATATGAAGAAAATGTAGCAATACCCATTATTGCTCTACTGGAATGATTAATGAGTAGTGTAAAATTGTTTTACGAATTCAGAGACTCGGTGCTACAAGACAAAATATGGAGAACATGTAGGAATACCTACCATAGCATGATTGGCCTGCATACTGAGCAATGTAAAATTGTATTTCAGGCTCAGAGGCTCTGTGCTACATGGTGAAATATAGAGAAAATGTAGCAATACCTGTCATAGCATGACTGGCATTTTCACTGAGTAGTAAAAAATTGTATTACGTATTCAGAGACTCAGTGCTACAAGACAAAATATGGAGAGAATGTGGGAAAACCTGTTATACTATGACTGGCCTGCATTCTGAGCAAGGTATAATTGCATTCCAGGTTCAGAGACTCTGTGCTAAATGACAAAATATGAAGAAAATGTAGCAATACCCATTATTGCTCTACTGGAATGATTTATGAGTAGTGTAAAATTGTATTACGGATTCAGAGACTCTGTGCTACAAGACAAAATATGTATAAAATGTAGGAATACCTGTCATAGCCTGACTGGCCTGCATACTGAGCAAAGTATAATTGCATTTCAGGTTAAGAGACTCTGTGCTAAATGACAAAATAAGAAGAAAATGTAGCAATACCCATTATTGCTCTACTCGAATGATTAATGAGTAGTGTAAAATTGTTTTACGGATTCAGAGACTCTGTGCTACAAGACAAAATATGGAGAAAATGTAGGAATACCTGTCATAGCATGATTGGCCTGCATACTGAGCAATGTAAAATTGTATTCCAGGCTCAGAGACTCTGTGCTACATGGCGAAATATAGAGAAAATGTAGCAATACCTGTCATAGCATGACTGGCATGTTCACTGAGAAGAGAAAAATTGTATTACGGATTCAGAGACTCTGTGCTACAAGACAAAATATGGATAAAATGTAGGAATACCTGTCATAGCATGACTGGGCTGCATACTGAGCAAAGTATAATTGCATTCCAGGTTCAGAGACTCTGTGCTAAATGACTAAATATGAAGAAAATGTAACAATACCCACCATTGCTCTACTCGAATGATTAATGAGTAGGGAAAAATTGTAATGCGGATTCAGAGACTCTGTGCTACAAGACAAAATATGGATAAAATGTAGGAATACCTGTCATAGCCTGACTGGCCTGCATACTTAGCAAAGTAAAATTGCATTTCAGGTTCAGAGACTCTGTGGTAAATGACAAAATAAGAAGAAAATGTAGCAATACCCATTATTGCTCTACTCGAATGATTAATGAGTAGTGTAAAATTGCATTACGGATTCAGAGACTCTGTGCTACAAGATAAAATATGGAGAACATGTAGGAATACCTGCCATAGCATGATTGGCCTGCATTCTGAGCAATGCAAAATTGTATTCCCGGCTCAGAGACTTTGTGCTACATGATGAAATATAGAGAAAATGTAGCAATACCTGACATAGCATGACTGGCATGTTCACCAAGTAGAGAAAAATTGTATTACGGATTCAGAGACTCTGTGCTACAAGACAAAATATGGATAAAATGTAGGAATACCTGTCATAGCATGACTGGGCTGCATACTGAGCAAAGTATAATTGCATTCCAGGTTCAGAGACTCTGTGCTAAATGACTAAATATGAAGAAAATGTAACAATATCCACCATTGCTCTACTCGAATGATTAATGAGTAGAGAAAAATTGTATTACGGACTCAGAGACTCTGTGCTACAAGCCAAACTATGCAGAGAATGTAGGAATACCTGTCATAGGATGATTGGCCTGCACACTGAGCAATGTAAAACTGTATTTCAGGCTCAGAGACTCTGTGCTACATGGTGAAATATAGAGAAAATGTAGCAATACCTGTCATAGCATGACTGGCATTTTCACTGAGTAGTAAAAAATTGTATTACGGATTCAGAGACTCTGTGATACAAGACAAAATATGGAGAGAATGTGGGAAAACCTGTTATAGTATGACTGGCCTTCATACTGAGCAAGGTATAATTGCATTCCAGGTTCAGAGACTCTGTGCTAAATGACAAAATATGAAGAAAATGTAGCAATACCCATTATTGCTCTATTGGAATGATTAATGAGTAGTGTAAAATTGTATTACGGATTCAGAGACTCTGTGCTACAAGACAAAATATGGAGAACATGTAGGAATACCTGCCATAGCATGATTGGCCTGCGTACTGAGCAATGTAAAATTGTATTTCAGGCTCAGAGACTCTGTGCTACATGGTGAAATATAGAGAAAATGTAGCAATACCAGTCATAGCATGACTGGCATTTTCACTGAGTAGTAGAAAATTGTATTACGGATTTAGAGACTCTGTGCTACAAGACAAAATATGGATAAAATGTAGGAATACCTGTCATAGCATGACTGGGCTGCATACTGAGCAAATGATAATTGCATTTCAGGTTCTGAGACTCTGTGCTAAATGACAAAATAAGAAGAAAATGTAGCAATACCCATCACTGGTCTACTCGAATGATTAATGAGAAGTGTAAAATTGTATTACGGATTCAGAGATTCTGTGCTACAAGATAAAATATGGAGAACATGTAGGAATACCTGCCATAGCATGATTGGCCTGCATTCTGAGCAATGTAAAATTGTATTCCAGGCTCAGAGACTCTGTGCTACATGATGAAATATAGAGAAAATGTAGCAATACCTGACATAGCATGTCTGGCATGTTCACTGAGTAGAGAAAAATTGTATTACGGATTCAGACTCTGTGCTACAAGACAAAATATGGATAAAATGTAGGAATACCTGTCGTAGCCTGACTGGCCTGCATACTGAGCAAAGTATAATTGCATTCTATGTTCAGAGACTCTGTGCTAAATGACAAAATATGAAGAAAATGTAGCAATACCCATCATTGCTCGATTTGAATGATTAAAGATTAGTGTAAAATTGTATTACGGATTCAAAGACTCTGTGCTACAAGACAAAATATGGATAAAATGTAGGAATACCTGTCATAGCATGACTGGGCTGCATACTGAGCAAAGTATAATTGCATTCCAGGTTCAGAGACTCTGTGCTAAATGACTAAATATGAAGAAAATGTAACAATACCCACCATTGCTCTACTCGAATGATTAATGAGTCGTGAAAAATTGTATTACGGATTCAGAGACTCTGTGCTACAAGCCAAAATATGGAGTGAATGTAGGAATACCTGTCAAAGGATGATTGGTCTGCATATTGAGCAATGTAAAATTGTATTTCAGGCTCAGAGACTCTGTGCTACATGGTGAAATATAGAGAAAATGTAGCAATACCTGTCATAGCATGACTGGCATTTTCACTGAGTAGTAAAAAATTGTATTACGGATTCAGAGACTCTGTGCTACAAGACAAAATATGGAGAGAATGTGGGAAAACCTGTTATACTATGACTGGCCTGCATTCTGAGCAAGGTATAATTGCATTCCAGGTTCAGAGACTCTGTGCTAAATGACAAAATATGAAGAAAATGTAGCAATACCCATTATTGCTCTACTGGAATGATTAATGAGCAGTGTAAAATTGTATTACGGATTCAGAGACTCTGTGCTACAAGACAAAATATGGATAAAATGTGGGAAAACCTGTCATAGCATGACTGGCCTGCATACTGAGCAATGTATCATTGCATTCCAGGTTTAGAGACTCTGTGCTATATGGGAAAATAAGGAGAAAATGTAGCGATACCCACCATTGCTCTACTCGAATGATTAATGAGTAGTGAAAAATTGTATTACGGATTCAGAGACTCTGTGCTACAAGACAAAATATGGAGAAAATGTAGGAATACCTGTCATAGCATGATTGGCCTGCATACTGAGCAATGTAAAATTGTATTCCAGGCTCAGAGACTCTGTGCTACATGACGAAATATAGAGAAAACGTAGCAATACCTGTCATAGCATGACTGGCATGTTCACTGAGGAGAGAAAAATTGTATTACGGATTCAGAGACTCTGTGCTACAAGACAAAATATGGATAAAATGTAGGAATACCTGTCATAGCATGACTGGGCTGCATACTGAGCAAAGTATAATTGCATTCGAGTTCAGAGACTCTGTGCTAAATGACTAAATATGAAGAAAATGTAACAATACCCACCATTGCTCTACCCGAATGATTAATGAGTAGTGAAAAATTGTATTACGGATTCAGAGACTCTGTGCTACAAGACAAAATATGGATAAAATGTAGGAATACCTGTCATAGCCTGACTGGCCTGCATACTGAGCAAAGTGTAATTGCATTTCAGGTTCAGAGACTCTGTGCTAAATGACAAAATACGAAGAAAATGTAGCAATACCCATTATTGCTCTACTCGAATCATTAATGAGTAGTGTAAAATTGTTTTACGGATTCAGAGACTCTGTGCTACAAGCCAAAATATGGAGTGAATGTAGGAATACCTGTCATAGGATGATTGGTCTGCATACTGAGCAATGTAAAATTGTATTTCAGGCTCAGAGACTCTGTGCTACATGGTGAAATATAAAGAAAATGTAGCAATACCTGTCATAGCATGACTGGCATTTTCACTGAGTAGTAAAAAATTGTATTACGGATTCAAAGACTCAGTGCTACAAGACAAAATATGGAGAGAATGTGGGAAAACCTGTTATACTATGACTGGCCTGCATTCTGAGCAAGGTATAATTGCATTCCAGGTTCAGAGACTCTGTGCTAAATGAAAAAATATGAAGAAAATGTAGCAATACCCATTATTGCTCTACTGGAATGATTAATGAGTAGTGTAAAATTGTATTACGGATTCAGAGACTCTGTGCTACAAGACAAAATATGGATAAAATGTAGGAATACCTGTCATAGCCTGACTGGCCTGCATACTGAGCAAAGTATAATTGCATTTCAGGTTCAGAGACTCTGTGCTAAATGACAAAATAAGAAGAAAATGTAGCAATACCCATTATTGCTCTACTCGAATGATTAATGAGTAGTGTAAAATTGATTTACGGATTCAGAGACTCTGTGCTACAAGATAAAATATGGAGAACATGTAGGAATACCTGCCATAGCATGATTGGCCTGCATTCTGAGCAATGTAAAATTGTATTCCAGGCTCAGGGACTCTGTGCTACATGATGAAATATAGAGAAAATGTAGCAATACCTGACATAGCATGTCTGGCATGTTCACTGAGTAGAGAAAAATTGTATTACGGATTCAGAGACTCTGTGCTACAAGACAAAATATGGATAAAATGTAGGAATTCCTGTCATAGCATGACAGGACTGCATACTGAGCAAAGTATAATTGCATTCTAGGTTCAGAGACTCTGTGCTAAATGACAAAATATGAAGAAAATGTAGCAATACCCATCATTGCTCGATTTGAATGATTAAAGATTAGTGTAAAATTGTATTACGGATTCAGAGACTCTGTGCTACAAGACAAAATATGGATAAAATGTAGGAATACCTGTCATAGCATGACTGGGCTGCATACTGAGCAAAGTATAATTGCATTCCAGGTTCAGAGACTCTGTGCTAAATGACTAAATATGAAGAAAATGTAACAATACCCACCACTGCTCTACTCGAATGATTAATGAGTCGTGAAAAATTGTATTACGGATACAGAGACTCTGTGCTACAAGCCAAAATATGGAGTGAATGTAGGAATACCTGTCATAGGATGATTGGTCTGCATACTGAGCAATGTAAAATTGTATTTCAGGCTCAGAGACTCTGTGCTACATGGTGAAATATAGAGAAAATGTAGCAATACCTGTCATAGCATGACTGGCATTTTCACTGAGTAGTAAAACATTGTATTACGGATTCAGAGACTCTGTGCTACAAGACAAAATATGGAGAGAATGTGGGAAAACCTGTTATACTATGACTGGCCTGCATTCTGAGCAAGGTATAATTGCATTCCAGGTTCAGAGACTCTGTGCTAAATGACAAAATATAAAGAAAATGTAGCAATACCCATTATTGCTCTACTGGAATGAGAAATGTAAAATTGTATTACGGATTCCGAGACTCTCTGCTAGAAGACAAAATATGGATAAAATGTAGGAATACCTGTCATAGCCTGACTGGCCTGCATACTGAGCAAAGTATAATTGCATTTCAGGTTCAGAGACTCGGTGCTAAATGACAAAATAAGAAGAAAATGTAGCAATACCCATTATTGCTCTACTCGAATGATTAATGAGTAGTGTAAAATTGTTTTACGGATTCAGAGACTCTGTGCTACAAGATAAAATATGGAGAACATGTAGGAATACCTGCCATAGCATGATTGGCCTGCATTCTGAGCTATGTAAAATTGTATTCCAGGCTCAGAGACTCTGTGCTACATGATGAAATATAGAGAAAATGTAGCAATACCTGACATAGCAGGACTGGCATGTTCACTGAGTAGAGAAAAATTGTATTATGGATTCAGAGACTCTGTGCTACAAGACAAAATATGGATAAAATGCAGGGTATTTTCTGTTTTTAAAAATTTGATTAGCAGTTTCCATCTTGGTTTCAAAAAGTGATGATAAATAGTGAATATAAGGCCAAAATGAAATAAAATTGGTTAGCATTTGGCCATTTTTGACTAGCATTTTGCGATGCGAATCCAGTCATTAAATACCCTGAAATGTAGGAATACCTGTCATAGCCTGACGGGCCTGCATACTGAGCAAAGTATAATTGCATTCCAGGTTCAGAGACTCTGTGCTAAATGACAAAATATGAAGAAAATGTAGCAATACCCATCATTGCTCTACTTGAATGATTAACGAGTAGTGCAAAATTGTATTACGGATTCAGAGACTCTGTGCTACAAGACAAAAAATGGATAAAATGTAGGAATACCTGTCATAGCATGACTGGCCTGCATACTGAGCAAGGTATAATTGCATTCCAGGTTCAGAGACTCTGTGCTAAATGACAAAATATGAAGAAAATGTAGCAATACCCATTATTGGTCTACTCTAATGATTAATGAGTAGTGTAAAATTGTATTACGGATTCAGAGACTCTGTGCTACAAGATAAAATATGGAGAACATGTAGGAATACCTGCCATAGCATGATTGGCCTGCATACTGAGCAATGTAAAATTGTATTCCAGACTCCGAGATTCTGTGCTACATGATGAAATATAGAGAAAATGTAGCAGTACCTGACAGAGCATGACTGGCATGTTCACCGAGTAGAGAAAATTTGTATTACGGATTCAGAGACTCTGTGCTACAAGACAAAATATGGATAAAATGTACGAATACCTGTCATAACCTGACTGGCCTGCATACTGAGCAAAGTATAATTGCATTCCAGATTCAGAGACTCTGTGCTAAATGACAAAATATGAAGAAAATGTAGCAATACCCATCATTGCTCTACTTGAATGATTAACGAGTAGTGTAAAATTGTATTACGGATTCAGAGACTCTGTGCTACAAGACAAAATATGGTGAAAATGTGGGAAAAGCTGTCATAGCATGACTGTCCTGCATACTGAGCAATGTATCATTGCATTCCAGGTTCAGAGACTCTGTGCTATATGGGAAAATAAGGAGAAAATGTAGCGATACCCACCATTGCTCTACTCGAATGATTAATGAGTAGTGAAAAATTGTATTACGGATTCAGAGACTCTGTGCTACAAGACAAAATATGGAGAAAATGTAGGAATACATGTCATAGCATGATTGGCCTGCATACTGAGCAATGTAAAATTGTATTCCAGGCTCAGAGACTCTGTGCTACATGACGAAATATAGAGAAAACGTAGCAATACCTGTCATAGCATGACTGGCATGTTCACTGAGGAGAGAAAAATTGTATTACGGATTCAGAGACTCTGTGCTACAAGACAAAATATGGATAAAATGTAGGAATACCTGTCATAGCATGACTGGGCTGCATACTGAGCAAAGTATAATTGCATTCCAGGTTCAGAGACTCTGTGGTAAATGACAAAATAAGAAGAAAATGTAGCAATACCCATTATTGGTCTACTGGAATGATTAATGAGTAGTGTAAAATTGTATTACGGATTCAGAGACTCTGTGCTACAAGACAAAATATGGAGAACATGTAGGAATACCTGCCATAGCATGATTGGCCTGCATACTGAGCAATGTAAAATTGTATTCCAGACTCCGAGATTCTGTGCTACATGATGAAATATAGAGAAAATGTAGCAGTACCTGACATAGCATGACTGGCATGTTCACCGAGTAGAGAAAATTTGTATTACGGATTCAGAGACTCTGTGCTACAAGACAAAATATGGATAAAATGTACGAATACCTGTCATAACCTGACTGGCCTGCATACTGAGCAAAGTATTATTGCATTCCAGGTTCAGAGACTCTGTGCTAAATGACAAAATATGAAGAAAATGTAGCAATACCCATCATTGCTCTACTTGAATGATTAACGAGTAGTGTAAAATTGTATTACGGATTCAGAGACTCTGTGCTACAAGACAAAAAATGGATAAAATGTAGGAATACCTGTCATAGCATGACTGGCCTGCATACTGAGCAAGGTATAATTGCATTCCAGGTTCAGAGACTCTGTGCTAAATGACAAAATATGAAGAAAATGTAGCAATACCCATTATTGGTCTACTGTAATGATTAATGAGTCGTGTAAAATTGTATTACGGATTCAGAGACTCTGTGCTACAAGACAAAATATGGAGAACATGTAGGAATACCTGCCATAGCATGATTGGCCTGCATACTGAGCAATGTAAAATTGTATTGCAGACTCCGAGATTCTGTGCTACATGATGAAATATAGAGAAAATGTAGCAGTACCTGACATAGCATGACTGGCATGTTCACCGAGTAGAGAAAATTTGTATTACGGATTCAGAGACTCTGTGCTACAAGACAAAATATGGATAAAATGTACGAATACCTGTCATAACCTGACTGGCCTGCATACTGAGCAAAGTATAATTGCATTCCAGGTTCAGAGACTCTGTGCTAAATGACAAAATATGAAGAAAATGTAGCAATACCCATCATTGCTCTACTTGAATGATTAACGAGTAGTGTAAAATTGTATTACGGATTCAGAGACTCTGTGCTACAAGACAAAATATGGTGAAAATGTGGGAAAAGCTGTCATAGCATGACTGGCCTGCATACTGAGCAATGTATCATTGCATTCCAGGTTCAGAGACTCTGTGCTATATGGGAAAATAAGGAGAAAATGTAGCGATACCCACCATTGCTCTACTCGAATGATTAATGAGTAGTGAAAAATTGTATTACAGATTCAGAGACTCTGTGCTACAAGACAAAATATGGAGAAAATGTAGGAATACCTGTCATAGCATGATTGGCCTGCATACTGAGCAATGTAAAATTGTATTCCAGGCTCAGAGACTCTGTGCTACATGACGAAATATAGAGAAAACGTAGCAATACCTGTCATAGCATGACTGGCATGTTCACTGAGGAGAGAAAAATTGTATTACGGATTCAGAGACTCTGTGCTACAAGACAAAATATGGATAAAATGTAGGAATACCTGTCAGAGCCTGACTGGCCTGCATACTGAGCAAAGTATAATTGCATTCCAGGTTCAGAGACTCTGTGCTAAATGACGAAATATGAAGAAAATGTAGCAATACCCATCATTGCTCTACTGGAATCATTAATGAGTAGTGTAAAATTGTATTGCGGATTCAGCATGACTGGCCTGCATACTGAGCAATGTATCATTGCATTCCAGGTCAGAGAGTGCTATATGGGAAAGTAAGGAGAAAAGGCAGCGATAGCCATCATTGCTCTAATGACTAATCGAATGATTAATGAGTAGTGAAAAATTGTATTACAGATTCAGAGATTCTGTGCTAGAAAACAAAATATGGAGAAAATGTAGGAATACCTGTCATAGCATAACCGGCCTGCATACTGAGCAATGTAAAATTGTATACCGGGTTCAGAAACTCTGTGCTACATGACGAAATATGGACAAAATGTAGCAATACCTGTCATAGCATAACTGACATGTTTACTCAGTACTGTAAAATTGTATTCCAGGTTCCGAGACTCTGTGCTACAAGACAGAAAATGGAGAAAATGTAGCAATGTATGTTCCAGCATGACAGACACACTGAGTAGAGTAAAATTGTATTAAAGGTTCAGAGACTATGTTATAAATGATAAAATATGGAGAAAGGGTACCAATATCTGTCATAGCATGACTGGCATGTTTAATCAGTAGGTAAAAATTGTATTCCAGGTTCAGAGACCCTGTGCTAAATGAGAAAATAAAGTCAACTCAGCCGTATTGAGTTGTCGGAAGTATCGATTTAATATTTACTGACTGCTGTGTAACATTTAAACTGCCGGAATATTTTTATTTTTTCCTTCTGTCTACTGACAGAAAATATATATTTCCCAGATATCTTGAAAAGAAATGAGCTTTCACAAATTATACAGTCTGTGTGGCAGTGTTTTTGTATTACTGGAACCAGAGTTGATTACACGTGTTATGTATTCTATACATCTCAACCTTCATTTTGATGTATAATTTGCATATATTTAATTTGAATTTAAGGAATATGAGAGGTGGAAGGTTCAAAAACAAAATTCTGTAACTTTTATTTATTTAATAGTGTTCACGGTCATATACTTATGCACAATGGCTAATCATGACCGTGACAGTTTTACAGGTGGAGAAAACAAGAGTACCTGGAGAGAACCACCGAGCAATGATGAGTACCTGCCAGCTCCCCAACATCGTAACTCTGCACTGCAGCAGAGGCAGGTTTAGACTGGTTGAACACATGCATACCATCGATGTGTAGTACGCCTTAGTACATGGCATCATCATGCCCCCATGTGGACAATCAGGGTTAAGCGTCTTACCCATAAACACAATGCTGGAGTCCAAATTGATCACTCAGACGGTCACCCATCCAATGATTAACCAGGCTTGGTATTGCTTAACTTTGGTGATCTGACGATAACCGGTTACCATAACACCACCGCGCTCCCTATATAGCACCTTAAATAAAAAAAGGGAGTGCTCATTTCCACATACGTACCCCAGGGAAAGCATTAGTACCACATACTGGAAACAAGTAAACCGCAGGGGACACATTAGTACCACATAACTTTTTATCCAGGATAAATTTGCTTGTGTGACTGTGTTGAGCAATTTTAATGGAAATATTTGTGGAATTACATGTGTGAAACTTACAATTAGAATAATAAATAACATGTGTCCTTTTATACTTTAATAATTGGAATTTCAGTAATTTTTCATAACTGAATTCTTGCAGATTATCTGGCAAATGCATTACTTTATTTCAATAAACTTTGGTTACTGATTAAGATATTCTGTATTGATTCCTGAAAAAATCTCAATAATAATTCAAAATATTTATTTTCAGCTGCAGATTCTGTCAGTTTATAAACCATATTTTATTTCTACGATTTTGTATTTTGTTTATTAAATTCAGTTACTGATAAAGCAATCCAGCATCATTTTTATTATTTTGACACCCCACCCCTCACTTATAATTCCAAGAAGTACTGATATTTAATGTTATGGCCAACCTCTGATTTGCCATGGTCCAGTGATCAGGAGGTCTATATTCAACCACACATCCCACCAGGGCATTCTTCCCTTATTTCCTTTTCTCATCTCCATGCATTCAGTCAAACAGTTTTATTGCCCAGGGCTGCATGGTATATCGATAAACCGATATATACCGGTATTCAAACCAATTGAATACCGGTGTAATTACAAAAATATTGGTTTATCGTCATTATTTATTTACCCATAATTTCATTTTCAAGATGTCTTGAGTTTTTTAACTTTAGCCCCAAATGAGTAATATATTATCCCTTTATCCAAGGAATCGTCTGCTTGGGCCCTCGTAATATACAAATTCCGCAGTTGAAAAAATAATTTTAAAAAATTTCAACAAAACTATATCATGTGACCCCTCATTGGAACGAGCTCGTTGTGCGCGTTCCAATGAGGGGTCACCTGATATAGTTTTGTTGAAATCTTTGGGGAAAATCTGATAAATTAATTTTGAAAATAATAAATTTTGATATTGTCTGCGTTGGATAAAGGTGTTTCGAACCACATCATCAAGGCATGATAATTCGTTCTGACTGTGATGCCTCGAGTCTCGATTGTGGTACTTGTGTTCATATATCTGAACAGTTTTTGATATACCAGTATACTGCGGTATTTTTTTTCAATACCGATACCAGTATTTAGTTTTGAATATCGTGCAGCCCTATTATTGCCCAGTGTAGATAAAAAATGACACTTGCCAAAATTGGCCTTTACGTTGACGAAAGGATTATACAGTACGTGGAGAGTGTATTATCACTAAATCACCTGCAGAGTGGAGATTCCACCTGAGGAATAATTACAAATTTGTTGCAAAGCATAACCAGCACCAGCAAAGTTTCAGCCAATGGACCTCCGGGTTAAACCTGAAGGTCCATTGGCTGAAACATTGCTTGTGTTTTTTTGTCCATATGTACAAAATTTGAAAGTTATAGCTTGGGTGATAACTCCACTCTGCAGGTGATTTAGTTACAATCCACTCTCCACATACTGTATAATACACGTACACCCAACCCACCCACATCCCTAGCAATTTCTCAGTCCCCTCAATTGAAATATTAACCCTTCTACAGGTCCTTTTTCATTGGTAGCTTGTTTATTCTAGCGAACCAACACGATAGCACATCTAGGTGTGAGAGGATAGTGTCAAACACCTTCATCCGCGTGGAAGGGGTGACATGGGGTTGTTAAGCCTTGCCATTAAAAATATAAGGAGGGTTGAAATCCCTCCACGGGCCGAACTCGGTTCGAAGAGCAGAATTGGGACCGCACTATGATTTTCTTCCCTGCTGAGTGAACTCGGAATATAGGTTCATTCTTTGTTAGGTACGATTCCTAATTACTTCAGGCTGCGGAAAGCAAACACTGATTAAAATAACAATAATTCTTTTATTTACATTTAAAATAAACTCATTCCATATTCAACACATTTAACATTTTGATCAATACAAATCAAAGACTTATCACAGGGGTTAAACAGTTTTTCATCAATTCTGTCTATCTGTAGCCCTGTACACTCTTAAAATGTCACTGACGTGGGCTCGCAACAGGAGCTTAAAACACCAAGACTAAATCTTTTGCATTTGCACGCGTCTGCAGCTCTGACTACCGGGGAATCCCGACTATCAATGTTAATTACCTTGTGGCAACATAGTTCTGATTTGAATTCGGTTTATCCACTCTGTCGGCGGCTAGTTTAGCAAGTCTATGTCACATACCTTATACATGTCCTTTGATAGAACTCTCTTTGAATGTTCCTATCCTTTTGAAATACACACAGTTCAGGCAGAACTCACAACTTGAAAATGCACTTTCAAGCTTGCGCCGATTGGAGCTTTGTAGATTTCCCAGCAATTTCACTCACACGAGACCCTATATGAAAAGTGGCCTTAAACACCAAAAAATTAATCAATATTGATGCTTAAGGTAACTTTCTGCAAAAGTAGTTAATTAAATTGTGAACATAACAAGGGTTAAAGGGTACGAAGACAAGTTAAAATTAGTCCATCATTTATTGCCATGCTGCCCATTGTTGAGTACTTCGATTCCAGGAATTTGTTGCCCAGTCAATAAGCACTACTTCACTTTCTGGGGTTCCATACCAGCCCCCCCCCACAGTAATTTTTATTGCCCATACTGATTTATAACCATTGACATTTTTCGGTACTACCCACCCCCACAAACACATCCTGTCATTATCTTTCCAAGGGAAAATCAAATAGTACTGTTAACATTTATTGGAAAGTGCCACAGACATTCTCTGATACATTGTAACACAATGTATAATTATGTACAAAGACTTGCTAAATCTCTTTTGAAAAAAAATATTTAAATAAATAAATATAAATAAATAAAAATATAAATATAAATAAAAAAATAGATATAAATAAAAGATTAAATAAAATGAATAAATATAATTATGTAAATAAATAAATAGATATAAATAAACATAATTAAGCAGAAAAATAAAGCATCAAACCAAAATTTCTCAAAGAAAACAGTCACATCTGTATATCAATAAATATAATTAAGCAGATAAATATTCATAAGACACTTTATCTAGATAAATACAAATTAAAACAGTCACACCTGTATATAAAAGGTATGTGGTACTAATGCTTTCCCTGGGATTTGCTTATTTACACACATTTATGTGGTTCTACTACTGGGATCATTGCTTTTCGGCTCTGCGCTTTTTGGTCAAACGCTTTTAGGCCTCGGGGTTAGGTGCTTTTCGTCTGCGGGAATTAATCAGGTTCTTTCAATGACGTTTTTTTTTCCATGTTGAAAAACTGACCATGAGAAAAAATCATAAAATGCACATATAAAAACAAAACAAAAATAACTGAAAATAATCACTGAACATGAGAAAAATAAACAAATAACTGTCAAGTGAAATAATTTATTTTGTACACCATTAGGCCTCGAAAGCTGGACTTTTCGGCCCAATAAGAGGCCGAGTAGCACACAACAAATATTGGGACCGAATCGCACAAGGCCGAAAAGCAATGGTGCTCTACTACTAGTACATGTTAATGCTTTACGTGAAGTTTGCGTATTTCCACATACATGTACGTATCTGGCACTAATGCCAGCCATGGCATAAACAAAAGCTAAACCCAAATTCTTTCCTGCGACTTTGCAGGGTCACGGGTCATTTCGCCCCTTTTCCCATTCGCCCCAGGTCGTTTCGCCCCGAGTCGTTTCGCCCCCAGAATTGGGGCGAAACGACCCGGGGTAAAAAGTTGTTTTTTTTTTATTTTCAATGGTAATTTTTCAGCCCAAAGGGTAATCTTACCTTATTGTAAATCCACTTTGATAACAAACAAATGAAACGGGGAGTAAGAGAGGTGGCCGATTACTAGTATCCAGTGACGGTTTCTCCTATGGTGTGAAGGTAAGGCATTTTTGCTTTTATTTTAATAAAATTTATAGATTATACTTGCCCGGGGATTAACAGAGTAACAGCACAGTGGCTGAAGAATAGCAGAGAAAATAACAAAGTGGCAGATTATACTTGCCTGAAGAATAGCAGAGAAATAACAAAGTGGCAGATTATACTTGCCTGAAAAATAGCAGAGAATCAACAAAGTGGCAGATTATACTTGCCCGAAGAATAGCAGACAAATAACAATGTGGCAGATTATACTTGCCTGAAGATTAGCAGAGAAACATCGACGTTGCAAATCTGGTGGATTCGACAGATTATACATGTTTTTATTCGTTTATTATATAATCACTCTTTCATTTTATGAAGTATTTTGATTGCATTATATTTGCCTGAAAAATAGCACTGACAGAAAAAGTGGCAGATTATATTTGTCTGAAGAATAGCATAGAAAAATAACAAAGTGGCAGATTATACTTGCCCGAAGAATGGCAGAGAAATAACAAATGCAGATGCATTGTAACTGTTTATCCAACATTTCACTGTTCAGACATCCTATCTTGTTTAAACTGTTTCGATGTTATGTATATGTTATGTTATATTTTAAGATCATTGTATTACAGCAAATGCATTTTCTATCAGTCAACTGTAAACTGGATGTGTTATATAATTTTTTTTTTCTTTATCAAAGCCACCCACCAGGAAAAAAGTAGAGCGAAACGACCCACTCTCAAAATTGGGGCGAAACGACCCGGGGCGAACTGGTATGGGGGCGAAACGACCCAGGGGGCGAACGGGATTTGGGGCGAAACGACCCAACACCCTTTGTAGAAAATATCATAAAAAGAGTGATAAAATAAATATTAAAAAAAACGTTGTAGGAAAACTGTAACTCTTTAGTTTCTATACATGTAGATTAATAAATACTACGCCCTTGCAGCTTGTTGACGTTTGGCAGTCGACACACAATCGAAATTAGGTAACAAAAACTAGTCAGTCATGTCCTCAACTAAGCTAGCATATTCGCTTATTTACAGCAGTCTTGAAACAGCGAGGTGAGTATATATCTGTTTACCGCATCGATGTGTTTAAAAACAGTTGACAGTCTTGATAAATTCCGAAGTTATCGTCGAAAGAATTCAATGACATGAACTGCCGATGCATCTGTCAGGCACATTTGGTTCGCTCCGCCGTTATCAGCGTGCATTATCCCCCCTGATGTTTGTATTACATTACAGGATTTCATTCCAGTCTCCTGTCTGGAGACACCTCTACTTGGAACTTGCGCCGTTTTACCAATAACTACCGTTACATGAAATTCATGGACATTTACTGTGACAGTTTTATTTTAAAATAATTATATACCCACTAGGCCCACTCAAAACCGACAATTCCATTAGGAAAAACGTATAATTAATTTATTTGAGGTCAGATTCGGTATTTGAAGTCAGATTCGGTATATAGGGAGACCCATCTGTTTCACTCTTTTTAATTGTCTGATAACTGGAACAAATAGATGCAGTTGGTATTTCACAATGTTTGCATGGGAGATTCAACTCAGTTGCAAAAGGCCCAATGGAATGGAAAGCCCAAGTTTAAAAAAAGTGGTTTCATAACCAAGCTAAACTGTGTAAACTGTGTGGATTGCATCAGGATCTGGTTTCTTTCTTTTTTTTTTCTTTTTTTTTGGGGGGGGGGGGGGGGGGGGGGGGGGCTCTCACGGAGAGCTTTTCACAAATGCCAGAACCTGGTTATGTTGATCTAGGAAAAGAAAGAAGGACACAGTGGTTATTTTACAATTAATTTCGACTTTTACTGTGGAAAATACCAGAAAAATCTAAAATAATTTGTGTTCTGCAAAACAACAATTCCCACACTGAATGGGTGAAGAGGGTTAACACTTAAGGGACTAGAGCGTTTTCTAGAAGTCACCCCTACCCATCAGTATTTTAGTCATGTGGTATTATAGTGATTGGCTAATTGCAAGTGAGGTTTCCAAAACTTGACTAAAAATCATTTCCAGAGAAAGATTGCTCTTATTCAGAGGACTTGCTTGCGAATACATGTATGTTGGGGCTCCTGCTCTGTGGCTAAAAAATGCATCGTAAAATTCAGACATGAAGCCAATCTCTCCCGGATGACAGATTATAAGGGGGTGGGACTTTTGAAAATTGCTGACAAAAAATGTGAAAATGCCATAAAATGACCAAATAAGCTCCATTTTGTATGCAAAATGCATCAAAATTCTAGTAAAAGGGAACCAAAATTGCCGACAGAGATGGCCAGTTCACACCCCTGTCCCCTGTATTAGCTTCAGGCCTTGTAATATCTGGAAATAGGTTCTATGGGTTAAAACATGAATGAATGTTATCTCCATATTCACTTTATTCAGTTTGAAAAAGTATACAGAATGGCCAATGCGGTTAGGTCAAAATCCACACATAGGCTTTGATCTGCTGCAACACCTGCAATATTTCCATCAATGGAGCACCAGGTTCATCCGTTGCTTCATTGATGATACTTTGGTTTGGTTCATAGCAAAACCATCTCTGAATTGTATTTGTGGAAAAAAATGCCATTGCATAGATTCTGACCCATCCACGATAGTCGCACTGTAGAAGGAAATCACTTCTTTTCTTTTTTAACCGTAGAAGTTAAATAGATAGATTATATATTTTATTTTTTTAAAAAGCTTTTATGAAAATAGTCACCTCTGGGAAAAAGTCTGGAACTCACTAAAAAGCTTTCAGTGTGACCAGAAAAGAAATAATGTTAATTTGTCAATGAAAGGTTGTTGGATGTTGAAAAGATGTTTAAAATAACTTCACTGGAAAATTCTGATTTATGCAATCAAAACCTAAACCATAACCTTATCCTGAATGGGAAAAGAGGGTTAAGAACTTGGACGTGTCACATTCGTTTAATGCAAATTTCATTACTTGAATTGATACTTGCTTTGTGATCATGGTATAGTCTTAGGTGTTGAAAGTGACCACAACCCCTTTGCTAACAGATTGACCAAATTCACACTTGTAATATACAAAAAATGTCATTTAATATTTTAAAAAAATTTCATCTTCCAAAACCATAGCTGATGACCCCTCATTGGAATAAACTTGGTTTTTTTTTAAGAAAAAAAAATTGAATTTTTTTGATTTCTCAGAAAATAGATTTAGTGTCATCTACTTCTTATGTTAGGCCACAGTTATTTAATTTTCAATTTAGAAATATTTCTCTCATTTTGTTTTTGGTTCAGATATACACCCCATTTTCTTTATCACCACGGAAGATATTTTTGCACATGATTAACATTAACTTTTACAAAAAGCAGATTGATCACAGTTAAACATTATTCCATACCATGCAAAGTATGGCCAGTTCTATACTTTTTGCCATTATACTCGTACATGTAGGTGATGTAAAAACTACTTGTATACTTGTAGGTGAAAACGAGTTTATTGCAGTATGAAGCATGCCCCACCCCTGTAGTATCTGCACAACAACCAAACTGTTCAGCACCATGTGCAAAACTCAACATGCAATCTCTTTTCTTGAACAGTTTTTATATGCCTGTCTTGAAAAAAGGTTGAATTATGTTAATGGTCTGTCCGTCTGTCTGTCTGTCTGTCTGTCTGTCAGTAAACAATTTGTTTCTGACCAATAACTTGAGTTTGGATTGAGGAATTTGGGGGATCAATTCAGAATTTTGTACCACTTGAAACAGCTTCTTAAGATTGAGTATATAAAAGGCAGTAGCAATTCAAAATGCATAGCTGATCTTGTATCATGAGGGTTAAACATTAAAACACACAAAATATGTCTCTTCACATTTCCACATTAGACACTAATTGTAAGTGTTAAAGTGTGGCTTTCGTTCATTTTCTGGTGGAGTTTGACATTTTTTGTAAAACTTCAGCTACAGATAACTACATTTCTCAGGGGGATTGCCACCCCTAGTGGCTACCTCTAGTTTTTTTTTTAAATATATACTCAAGTTTTATTCTTTTATCAAATCACTAACTCAGAACTGGTGTTTTGTTTGTTATTAAAATTGACTATATTCTTCATTACTTATTTTTGTTTTCCATAATCCTCTCCATTTCTTAATTTCGAAATTTTTATCTTATATAAGTGCTGAAGACGTCAATTCTCAAGCTTGTCTGGCTGAAATTGTCTGAGCTGAGAAAAGTCATAAGTTTGTGTGTGTTGTGTGTGTGTTAGGCAGGTGTGGTTGAACATGTACATTTAGCAGCCTTCCAATTCCACAGGTTCTGCTTCAGACAAATTTTATTTCTTTTAGGTGTTGCATTCAACTGACCTTTCTTGCCCTCAACTGGTTGAATGCTGGAAGCAACTACCAGGATTTTGGAAAAATGAAGGATAACTTGTGAAAGTCAACATTTTCTTTACTTATGGTTTCAAATTCACTAAAAAGCAAGTACAGTCTTCTGATAATGATCTGCTATATTAAAAATTATTGGAGTGCCTACAGACACTCTCCAATAATTTTTAATAAAACAGATTTTGCTGAACAAATTTGACCACCAAAAATAATGTAGCCCTCGACCTGTTAATTGGTTCCACCTTATTTCTTGTTAGCTGGTGATTGTTGTTGTCATCCTCATTGAGATATATCACAAAAATGTTGAAGATTCATCTTTCAAACTAGTTGAAAATTATGTAACAAATTCAGTTGTCTCTAATCAGATTTGTGACAGCATCTAAGAGTAATCAATAAATCTCACAATAACATGCATTAACCAAATCTTCCATGAGACAAGATTAGAAACAATAAGAACTTGAATTTATAAACCCGTTACCTAATGAATAATAATATATTTAAATCCACAATTGAATTTTGTTACTTGTTTTTATTTCTCTAAATCATAGTGTCTGACACCTTGGATTATTCCATTTACATGTAGGGATCATATCCTAGGGTCTGGTAGGAAAATATGAAACTAATTGATGCTGTCATTTGTTATTTTGGGAGGGTAAACAAAGAATGATAAAAATGACAAATGTTCTGTTAGTAACAGCCCTTGAAATTAGAAATATTTTACCATGACAATCAGTTGCTGTGGTAAATTCCATTTCCCACGGCATTGCCACAGCAATCACAGACATGAAAATCAATTCTGCACATTATGTGGAGACAATGAATTGTAAGCCTCAGGCTTTATGTCTAATTCAAGACCTTGTTTGTATAAAGCTTGGCTTTTTTGAAATAAATATGGTTTGAACTAAAGAACATCACAAATCAAGTATTAGGAGTGCATGTAGCCTTTCCTAACTCAAGCATTGAATATCAGGACTAACAGGTAACTGCCAATCCTGATATTCAACACCTGAGTTATATAAAAGAGTGTTGCACAAGGGTACTTTGGGTGGGACGTTGCTCGTGATTTCTAATACACATTATTGAAATATTATAAATTGAGCATCTGGGGAAAATGTTACCACAGCATTAATGTGACATGGTAAAACTAATTTACTACAGCATTCACCATGGCAGTGCTGATTGCTGTGGCAATTTCGAGGGCTGTAGTAAGATGCATTCATTTAGAAGATCAAAATCTTCTTACCTTTACACTGGAGAATCCAAGTCTGTCAATTCAAATGGTTGATCATTGCCAATATTTCATCAGTTTCCACGCGATGTATAGATTGAGGATAGTGGTCAGGTGGTGTATCAGGATTGAGGTGTTAGGAAAACTCACGTGACATGCCAAAACTGAAGAATTTAAAAAGATCGAAATCACTTCATTCAAATAGATACATGTATTCCATTGTGCTTCAAAATTGTTATTTAACAATCTCTTTTCTGTTCTACTGTAAAGGAATAATTTGTTATCATTGTAAATAAATCTTTCAATAGGAATTTAATAAATTACAACTTCTAGAGTGCCTGTATTCAAGTATCAGTTATGATTGAACTAATAATCAGTTTCCATTATAACAGCATGATCAGAAGTACATTCAGTGATGATATCCAGTCAGATTCGAACTGAAACCTTCTTAGTGCATTCATTGATTTGAATGAACCTTACACCAAGATGCACTGACCAGTTGTGCTATGGAGACAGGATTGCAACTTCAGTACTTCAGTCCCAATCAAGCATGTAAAAACATTGTTATTTCATCATAAATTTACAACAATATATTGGTCTAAATATACACACCTTTAAACACCACACACTTTACAAAAACATCTTGAATACGTTCTAACTTGTGCCCAGAAAGTTACATGTATGATAAAAAAAGGGCTGTTTCTCAACATGGCGAAAGGTGGGGTGCCTTGGAATACGCTGTTCTGCAAGGAGGTTATCTACTGACCCTTCCTCAGATTGGAGCTTATGCCTGAGGGTTGAGGGGCAGTATGTAATCATCATACAAAGGCTTGGTTGTAGCCATGACCCCTCATTGGAACAAGCTTTGATCTTTTTAAATTCTTCAGTTTTGGGCGTACTGTATTAGTTTGAAGCAAGTTGGAGAACAAATGGTTGGGGGGGGGGGGGGAGGGGGGTAATGAATACTGAAATTTCAAATTTTCTTCAAACGCTGGCAACAGCAGGAATTGAATTATTTCCCTTTTCTGAGTGACGGGACCCTTATATAACTTTCTGCCACATTCATGTCACGAGTCTTGACATTGTGATGGACCGGTAAACAAAAATCTGTATAGAAAGTAAATGCTGTTGCCCTGTGTAAGGCCAAATATTACATTGGATATGGGTATATTCAGATATTTCCTCGGGGCTCTCTTACTTTGTGAGGATCGGTAGGTTTTTAGTTTCACAATCCAGCCACAGCCTCAGGTTTTGACGTGGAAGTTTCCAATATGTTTTGATAAGCAAGGACAAGGTGTCGATTGGGTTGAGCTTTTCAAAAATTAATTTTACTGTAGTTCAAACAAATAGAAACCACGAAAAAATCCATCGAATTTTTACAAAATATATTGAACTTTAGTCTTTAGAAGGTTGCTTGTATTGCAATTTGCATCGTTGACGTTGTGCGTCGAAAATAGGTTGTTATCGAGTCAAAAGGTAAACATGAAGAATAGCGGACCCAACAAATTATGCAAAAATTACCAAATTTTCCAAAATTTTCATGGTTTCCCTACATTGTTTAGTGTTTTTTCTTTATATATTCATAAATTTGGGGGAATAAACATCACTTTTTAGCTTGTTTTTACTGGTTTGAAACTTCCTAGACGAAGCAATTCAACTTGCGCGTCAACCATTTTTTTATCGGAAAGTGTGTGTTCGATTTTGATGTGCACTTGTTCAGCACCTGTACCACAAGGAGAAGTCAGTAAGTACCAGTAGCGCTTTATTTACGTAATTTTTCGTCTGCTTTTGTCGTCTGCTATTTGCAAATTTCAAAGATGGATATTTTTGATTTTATTGGAGTTTCGAATGATGATTCGAGGTTGAGGGATTGGTTACGAACTGATGGTATTCTGGCAAAAAATGTTTATTGTGAGAGATGTTCAACTGATGAGGAGAAAAAAATGTGTTCAATTATTAAGGATCCAAGTGCAACAGACGGCGAAACATTACGTTGTAAACTTTGCCGCAAAAAGTATTCAATCAGAAGGAAAAGTTTCTTTTTTAAATCAAAGTTAAAACTCAAACAAATTTTGGCTTCATTATATTTTTTTAGTCATAAAATAAGAGTACGTCAAACCAGCGCATTGACTGGTATTTCAGAACACACGTTGATTGATTGGTGGAGTTTTTTCAGGGATTTGTGCACAAGCTATATTATACAAAATAATACAATGTTGGGTGGGGTAGGTGATATTGTAGAAATTGACGAGACAAAGATGGGGGGAAAAGAAAATACAGCAGGGGGAGGGTTTACAGTGGTATGGACTTGTGGGTATTCACGATGTACGAAAGGCGGAGGAAAATCTTCAATTGTCGTGTGGTTACTAAGAGAGACAAAAAAAAACCCACTTCTACCTATTATTAAAACAAACATTGCTCGGGGTAGCATAATTTTTTCAGACAACTGGAGGGTATATAACTGCCTTGATCATAAAGGTTATCACCACGAGACTGTAAATCATTCTGTTGAGTTTGTGACTTCCGAAGGCGTCCACATAAATTCCATTGAGCACCTTCACGGAGAGTTCAAAGCAGAACTGAAAATATCAAGAGGCACGAGTTTGGGTAACATTGGTGGTTTTCTGGACGAATTTATCGCGCGCAAAATGGCCCATGAATGTGATTTTCAGTTCTTTCGTTTGCTTTTAAAAACCATACAAAAAGAGTACGTTGTCAACGATTTTTAAGTTCATATTTCTATTGTTCAACGTTCCAGTTCGTTTTCCAGTTAAATTTATTATGTTTCTGACGGAAATTGGTGTCGGATTCACTCTTTTCATTTTTAAGGTAAGTTAGTATATAATAAATAGCACCGCGCTCGACGGGTTAGGGTCAGTCTAGCAAGGGTTCGGGTTAGCTAACCCGAATCCTTCCTACACTGACCCGACTCAGTCGAATACGGTGCGAGTTCCTGAATACTGATATGATACTGAATTCTCCACAAATGGGAGGAGACGCCCACCGTGACGTCACATGTTTGACAGTTTCCGCTGGAAGTACGTCGCTGTTGATAAACACAATCAGACGACTTTTCCGTGCCTCTCTTACGGGAAGGAAAAACTTGGTAAATAATGTCTAAATGTATTAAAAACTCCAGGTTTTTGGTACATATGTGAAGAAAAAACAATAAAAAATGTAGGGAAACCATGAAAAGTTTGGAAAAGTTGGTAATTTTTACATAATTTGTTGGGTCCGCTATTCTTCATGTTTACCAGTCAAAAAATCAACATTTCCATGCAATAAATCCAAACTAGTGAAAGGTTATGTCGAGTTCTTTTGCATCAGCAGAACCTCGGAGCATCGTGCAGCCAATGGCTGCGCAAGTATCTGGCATTTTTTAAAAATACAAACACATTTTTCAGACAGAGCTATAACAGGCGAGTCAACCGCGTTGTTGCCGTTTTGCCTGTACGAGCAATGGCTGCCGAAATCACACTTTTTGTCACGTGACTGCCATTCTTGTCTTTTTATATCCGATTTCTATGGTTCTTTTCATGTATCTGAATAAGTTGAAAAAATGTTATGTTAGTGAACATTTGAATTCTCAGTTCCTTTTTTAGCATATTTTATTTTCTTTCAACTTGGAAGGATAAATGGCCCCATGCTTTGTAAATTTCTACTCTACGGATGTGAGGGCAATGGGTTGGGTGGGAGGGGGAGGGGGGGGGGGGGGGGGGTATCTGCAGAATTTAAAACAAGTGTAACCAAGGGGTTCAGTTGGTATAACTATAACAGCCATGGATCCTTATTTTCAGATGCATCATGTGAGGACGTGATACTACACCAGGAATTTGGAAATAAACATTTGAAAATCCTGTTAACTGTACTTAGGAATTGGACCGGGATTTTCATTCATCATTGTCGATACTTATAACTTTTTTTATTTTAAAGTGAGAAATTGTGTCCTTTCGCCATACCGCCGTATCACGTTGTACGCGAAGTCCCATACGTCCATTGCTCGTGGGTGAGGCCTACCCCCCCCCCTCCGGGAGGAGGCCGAAAAGATAAAATCAGCTGTAACTTTTGAACTAATTGCAGCACAGTAGTGTGGTTGGTGTCAAAATGACGGGTATCGGGCGTACTTTACGATACACTGTACCGAGATGCTATGTTGAACTTCGAAATAAACATTTGAGATCAAAACATGATTATCGACGTGACTCTCGCGCATTAAAACGCGACGAAAGCTGTTGTTTGACGGTGACATGCACTCATTAGTTTAACTTGACATAGTCAAGATAAGCTATTGCCATCACGCGTGCGGAAGTCTGTTAGTCTGTGAGTCTGTTCACATTTTCCTTTAGCACGGGCTACAGCCCGCAGTTCTTGTCTGATCGTCGCGAAATTTCATATGCAGGTTTGGGGTCATATCTAGATGAGAACGTCCCCTTTTGGTCGCGATCGGGCAGCCGGTATGGCTGCCCGAGCTCAAAACCCGAAAACCATAAGCACAGTCCACAGGTCGTATTTATGAAGGGATTTCATTGTAACTTGGTAGGATGCCTCTGTATAATGCCTACATGAGAACGTCCCCTTTTGGACATCATCCGTCAACCGTGGTGGCTGCCCAAGCCCGAAACCCAAAAGCTTTTAGCACAGTCTGCAGGTCATGTTTAATATGGTGGGATTTCATTGTAACTTGGTAGGATGACTCCTTATGATGTCAAGATGAGAATTTCCCCATTTGGGCATGGTCTGCCAACCGTGACGACTGCCCGAGCCCAAAACCCGAAAACCTTTAGCACAGTCTACAGGTCATATTTATTGAGGAATTTCATTGTAACTTGGTGGGTTGACTTCATATATTGTCTGGATGAGAAGGTCCCCTTTTGGACGTGATTGGGCAACTGTGACGGCTACAGGGGCCCGAAGCCCGAAAACCTTTAGCACAGTCTACAGGTCATATTTATGAAGGGATTTCATTGTAACTTGGTAGGATGACTCCAAATAACGTCTAGATGAGAACATCCCATTTTGTTCGCGATCATTCAGCCTTGATGGGTGCCCGAGCCCAAAAACCTTTAGCATAGTCAAAAGGTCATATTTATGGAAGGATTTCATTGTAACCTGTTAGGTTGACTCCATATAATGCCTAGATGATGACATCCCCTTTTGGTCGCGATTGATCAACTGTGATGGCTACAGGTGCCCGAAGCCCGAAAACCTTGAGCACAGTCTACAGGTCATATTTATGAAGGGATTTCATTGTAACTTCGTATCATCACTCCAGATGATACAAGATGAGATTGTCCCCTTTGGTTGCGATCATTCAATCAGGAGGGCTGCCTGAGCCCGAAGCCCGAAAACCTTTAGCACAGTCTACAGGTCATATTTATGAAGGGATTTCATTGTAACTTGGTAGGTTGACTTCATATAACGTCTAGATGAGAACGTCCTCTTTTGGACATGATTGGGCAACTGTGACGGCTACAGAGGTCCGAAGCCCGAAAACCTTTAGAACATTCTACAGGTCATAATTATGAAGGGATTTCATTGTAGCTTGGTAGGATGACTCCAAATAATGTCTAGATGAGAACGTCCCCTTTTGGTCGTGATCATTCAGCCTTTATGGCTGCCCGATCCCAAAGACCTTTAGCATAGTCTATAGGTCACATTTATGGAAGGATTTCATTGTAACTTGTTAGGTTGACTCCATAGAATGCCTAGATGATGACATCCCCTTTTGGTCGTGATTGGCCAACTGTGATGACGACAGTTGCCCGAAGCCCGAAAATCTTGAGCACCATCTACAGGTCATATTTATGAAGGGATTTCATTGTAACTTTGTAGGATCACTCCAGATGATGCCCATATGAGAATGTCCCCTTTTGGTTGCGATCATTCAACCATTATGGCTGCCCGAGCCCAAAGCCCGAATACCTTTAGCACAGTCTACAGGTCATATTTATGAAAGGATTTCATTGTAACTTGGTAGGTTGACTTCATATAATGTCTAGATGAGAACGTCCCCTTTTGGACATGATTGGACAACTGTGACGGCTACAGGGGCCCGAAAACCTTTAGAACAGTTTACTGGTCATAATTATGAAGGGATTTCATTGTAGCATGGTAGGATGACTCCCAATAACGTCTAGAACGGCCCCTTTTGGTCGCAATCATTCAGCCTTGATGGCTGCCCGAGCCCAAGACCCCAAAACCTTTAGCATAGTCTATAGGTCATATTTATGGAAGGATTTCATTGTAACCTGTTAGGTTGACTCCATATAATGCCTAGATGATGACATCCCCTTTTGGTCGTGATTGGTCAACTGTGACAGCTTCAGGGGCCCGAAGCCCAAAAACCTTGAGCACAGTCTACAGGTCATATTTATGAAGGAATTTTATTGTAACTTCGTAGAATCACTCCAGATAGTGCCCAGATGAGAATGTCCCCTTTTGGTTGCGATCATTCAACCATGATGGCTGCCCGAGCCCAAAAACCTTTAGCACAGTCCACAGGTCACATTTATGAAGGGATTTCATTGTAACTTAGTAGGTTGACTTCATATAATGTCTAGACGAGAACGTCCCCTTTGGACGCAATTGGGAAACTGACGGCTACAGGGGCCTGAAGCCCGAAAACCTTTAGCACAGTCTACAGGCCATATTTATGAAGGGATTTCAATGTAACTTGATGGGACGGCTCGTTTTGGAATAATTTCACTGTAACTTGGTAACTTTCGTTAATATACGTTAACTGTGAGGGCCACATACATTAACTATGAGGTCATATTAACCCACCCCTCAGCTCTTTAGTACAGTGTACACCTCATATTATTTTTTACCAAAAACAGCATACAGGGACCAAAAATGAACATATTCCCAATTATCACAATTCTTGTCTTATTTCATAATCCTTTCATAAACATTGAACATTATCCTTTTCATCAAATACAACACACAAGTTAAGCTACAGTGTCATTGGCACTTTCATTTTTGTTCAAATCTATCACACAATCTTTCGAAAAAAGATTGGGACAGAAGTGGGAAAGATCTGGGCATTTTAACGTACACAACAGCACAATTTCTACTCCCTACCGAAAACGTCTTTCTTCTATTCTATTTGATCCGCCATTTTAAAATGACTGAAACTAATAGCAGACCTCTAGGTGAATACCTAGTGGAATGCGCAGGAGACTAACACTTTTGCCGACCTCCTCAGGAAAACTCACCTCCCACATGAAGGACCCGGATACGATGACGCAGTCAAAGATGCGATCGACACCTTCATTAATGAACACCCCGATGTTCATCGAGACCATCATTCATTGATTCGACAGTCAGTCATCGAGAGGACATCTCTGAGAAATTGATTACCACTACGCAATATGTGATTAACTTATTTTAATTAATCACCTATACAGCAGAATAAAATGAATTCAACCAAGGACAATCCAAAATCTGAGTAAGCCAACAAGAAGAGCAAGAAATACAACAGAAGGGAGTCTCTCACCAGCAGTACAAAGGTTAGTCAGGTTAGCCAGGTCTCTTTTCATTGCAAGGGGAGCGAGGCCACAGCTCCCAATAGGCCCAGGAGATGGGTGTCCAGGCTAAATTCCCAAAGGGGAACACTAATGACTTGGGAAGGTGGAAAGGGAAAGAACCGTACTGAAGAAGCAGCTGTCTGAGGCCGAGGGGAGACACGCTGAAGACCTAAAAAAACAAGAAAGTGTAATCTCTGAATCGAAAAGCCAGCTCGAGGCAGAACGACGGGAGAAATCCGCAAAAGAAAGGGCTGCTGCAGCCGAAGAAAGGGCCATAGTCAAAGAGTGGCATGAGGCCACGATGGTCACACTCAACAAATTACTGGCCAAGGACCAGAAAGGCAATGGTCGCTCCAGGGAGTTTCGACTCCTATTTTAACATCAACCTCAGTATCTGTAGAGGCCTCTCGTCCAACACCAGGCTCTCCTCTCTCACTTTCCACTTTGGGGCGGCGTCGCTTGAAAATTTATTATTGTCAGATGTACCGGAAATTGGAAACCGGAAGCAAATCCTGAATTTTGCAGGCATCCAGCCACAAACAAGGAAATAGAATAGGTTTTAATAAAAACGATTATTAAAAATTACGAAAATGAGTAGATCTGCAAATATCGGTTGGCTTTTATTAGTAAACAGAGAATATGGGGTGAATTGACGGGAAAAGAAAGGAATAATAGAAAATTACATTTATCTTGTAGACGGAATCTTAAGATGTCACCTATTTTCACGAAATTGAAAAAATGGCCAAAAAAGTACCAAATGGCCATCGAAGACAAATGTTGAAATTTATCTAAATACAATTAAAGTGATTTAAATGCGAGATGTAATATCTCCGAGTCATAAAAAAGACATTTGATATGAGTTTTTCATCTTGTGCCTTCTACAACTATAGATGGCAAATACCAAAATTTGGTGAAAAAGTGAAAATTACGCTTTTGTTCATAAAAAGGGTGTGCGTTTTAATTTTGACGTTCAAAGGTCAAATAATCCGCCACTGTGTCTTTATTACCAGTTTCATATATCGTAGGGAATCATGTGGATCATAACTGTAGGAAAAAAGAATTGAAAAAATAATAACTGAAAAAAATAGTTAGTAGAACTAAAAAAAGTGAATAATTGACAGGAAGTGAATAAGTTTCCCGCTCTCGCGAGAATAACGCCAACCACGGATAGTAGCAAGGGAGGCAATAAGTTTATCCCACCTTTCAAAAATCCAATCGGATACAGGAGCTCACGGTGGTGGCGGAGGTCCATTCAGATCCTGCTCCTTCTAAAAACCTAACGGTGGTAGCAAGCAAGGATAATGTTAATGTTAGTCAAACTAACCAAGACCCACCGGATACGGATAGTCTCAACAATGATAGACTAAATGATACGAGTCACAAGAGATCCCTCCCCTCTCTGGTAACAAACATGTCCACCACCAGTCAAACCACCAGACAGGAGAGGCCAACCCCCAACCTCGCATGAGCTATGCCGCGGCAGTAAACAAACCCGCATCTACCCTAATGAAGCTAAAATGGACACAAAAAACACAACAAGCATCAGCCCCCCCCCCCCCCCAAGGGTCCATCAAAAGGAATTCATAGTACTAACTAGGATCCACCCGGACACGCCCAAGAGCACAATAAACTCCAGTCTCCCAGAGCGCAACTGGGACAGATTTAAGTCCAAGGCTATGGGCAAATGTACATGGAAGCTAAAGGTAAAATGCCCAAGCCGGGAGGCCAAATTAAAAATCATGGCACAGGGGATGGCAATCAACGGAAGGCACCATCACGCAGAAGAATACCGTTCCAACCCTCCCCCTGCCCAATGTCATAAATGCCAGAAATTTGGCCACGTAGCAAACAACTGCAGAGGACAGCTGAAATGCATGAAATGCGGGAAAAAAAGTTCTACAGTGCACGCAAGCCAGCTGCCCTGAAATGCCCTAACTGTCAAGAGGAGCACACAAGCAACTATAAAGGTTGCCCCATTACAAAAAGGTAAAAACCAGCGCGGAATTAACAAGGGTCAACCTCCCCAATCTAGTAAATGCCTCCTCCCCTTACCCTCTATGCTCCCTCATTGCAGGGAGCTTACATGAAGTATTAAGCAAACACTTGAGCGCCGATTTGTCGAACATCTGCCAAGATGTCGGCATCAAGGTTATTTAAAACACAAATCTCCCAGACCCTAGTCAAAGCCGCTATCAGTCAAAACATCAATTAATCGGAGTAATCTATCACCGCATAACACCCTAACTAATTAAAATCCCGATCATGGATAAGCTCCGATAGCAGTATGGAATGCCCGATGCGCGTATAATAAAAAAACCCTACAAATCAGTAATTACTTTAAAAACAGGGACGTTCTGGAAATCTGTGAAACCTGGTTACGTAATCAGAGAAGCTTTACATTTAGCGGATTTAATGTTATTACAAGGGACCGCCCCCACGCCTGTCATGGAGGAGTAGCCCCACTAATCAAAACTGAAATAAAACAGACCACCTTGACTCCGATGTGGTGGCCGTGGAAATAACAGCCGATAATAAAAAAAATAGCAATTATTTGTTACTATCCCCCCCCCCCCCCCGCCCCCCCCCCCCCCCCCCCCCCCCCCCCCCACGATAAAACTGTCAACAACGATGTTTGAATTTTTCTCACGCAAATACAAAAACTGTATCTACATGGGAGACTTCAATGCCAAACACCTGTACTTCGGGTGTAAATCCACCAATCTCAACGGGAATGATCTATTCAATATTACAGAAAATCTAAACTTACAAGTCATTAGCGAAGACTCCTCTGAAACTTACATCAGCTCAAACCCACTTCACCGCTCCAAGGTGGGAAAGGATGAACTAGGTAGTGGTCACTTACCGGTTCATGCCACAATTAGCTTCGGTTCTGGACCACTCCTCTATCCCCCCAAAATCTCCAGGAATCTGACCAAAATCAATTGGGACCTATATCACCAGATTCTCGACGCTAAACTCACCTCAAGCAAACCCTCAAACGCAACCTACATTGAGGACCAATGCGCCGACCCCAGTAAAGTAATCACTTCCACCCTGGACGAAATCTGTCCCAAAGAGGAAGTGCGACCCTGGAAACGACCCAGAGAGCACACTTTCCCTAATAAAAACAAAGCAAAAGCCCTCCGCAAGTTCAAATCAGAAAAAGACCCAACTAAGCGAGGGGGAGCTCAAGAAAGACTACAATCGCCTTCATAGCGAGGTAAAAGAAGCGCTAAAGGTCGAACAACAAAACAACTGTGAACGGGCCACATCCAAACTCAATGTAACAAAAGACGCTAAAAAATTCTGGAACACCTACAAGGTGCTCACAGGCCAAAAAAAGCAACACCAGACCATATAAGCCCATCGAAAAAGCCGATAGCACTCCAGCCGCCAGCGACAAAGAAAATGCTGACGCGTTTGCAGAATTCCTAAGTAAAACCCACCGACCTCATATAGGTCGAGACTACGACGACACAGTCATGAACGCGATCGATAACTTCGTAAATTCCAACCCCCTGGTATACCTTGACGCCTACTTCGACTCCGAACAAGAAGAAGGTGACGACCATGATCTAATTGCCCCCATCACAGCCGACGAAATCACTAACGTAGTCAAGAAATGTAAAAGCTCTTCCTCCCCAGGTCAGCTACAAAATCCTCAAACAAAGCCCTAATTCTAATATATCTTGGCTATAAACTCTATTCAACGCATGCCTCATCCATGGCTGCTTTCCAAAGTGCTGGAAAACGGCCATATGGGTCATGATACCCAAACCAGAGAAGATATCACTAAACCAACCAACTACCCCCAAATCAACCTCCTCAGCTGCATCGGCAAGATATTCGAAAGAATCCTTGCTGATCGGCTGAGGAGTCACCTCGAAGATACTAACTTCTTCAGTGATTGGCAACGGGCCTATAGACACCGTAAGGAAGGCATGGAGCACATCTATCGCCTGCTTGAACTCATGAAAAACGCTATCGATAGCAATCATCTAGGCGCCGCCATTCTACTCGACGAAGAAAAAGCATTCGACTCAGTCTGGCACAGCGGTATTAGTATAAACTCTTAAAACTCGACCTCCCAAAAAACTGCATAGACTTCTCTCCTCCTTCCTCAATGATCGAGAAATCAAAGTAAGCGTCAACAGAGAAACGTCCAAAAGCATCCCACTCGTAGCCGGCACGCCCCAGGGGTCCGTACTCGGGACCCCTCCTGTTCACAATCTACGTAAATGATCTTAACATCACCCCAGAACGTGTCCAAATCACTCAATTCGCGGACGACAAAGGGCTATGGGATTACAAAAGCCACCTCTTCCGTCTCCAAAAATCACTCCAAAGCGCACTAGTCGACCTTAAACACTGGTGCGACAAATGGAGAATCAAACTAAACATAAAAGACCCAAAGAATCACCTTCACCCGAAGGACCAAAAACCGCAACTTCGATCTCCAATTAAAAGGCAAAACTCTTCCGAAGTGCACCGAAGCAAAATTCCTGGGAATCACCCTCGACTCGAGACTCAGCTTCACCAAACATACCAGTAACATTGCCACTAATGCAACCAAGCGAATAAGCCTACTAAAGATGCTACGGGGTACCCCCTGGGGGCAAACGAAACCGTTCTGCTCAAACTCTACAAGGCCTTCGTACGGCCTGTAATTGAATACGGGGCCCTTGTCCTGTCTGAAACCTATAAAACCAACATTGCCAAACTGCAAAGAGTCCAGAACCAAGCACTAAGAATAGCCCCCAATCCCCATACGACACCCCCATCAAACTACTCCACGAAAGGGCCAAAATCCCAACCATCAAAGACCGCCTAGCCACGCTAGCTGCCAAAAACCGCGAACGCTTCAAGGACAACAAACTAATATCAGAACTGAGAGACCTCTAGTCGACAAACATCCAAAAACATGCCGGAGTCGGGCCAGTGACGACCAAACCGAGGAAGAAAGGGCAGGAAAGAACACCCTCGGGCGTGGCATTTACAGGTGAAAGCTTGCTCTCCTCCCTCCATACCGATCTCATCTCCCCGCAACTAAAAATGGCTAATATCAACCCAAATAGGATTCTATCTGCTATCGACGTCGTAGAGTGAGATTAAGATCCAACTACGGAGAAATGAGCAGGAAAGAACACCCCTGGGTGTTACATTTGAATGTGAAAGCCTACTCTCCTCCCTCGATCTTAATCTCATCCGTGGCCACACTGCGGAGAGACGAACAGGAAAGAACACCCCCGGGTGTGGTATTTAAATGTGAAAGCCTGCTCTCCTCCCCCAATCTTGATCTCATTCTACGATCCACATCAACTCAAATAGGAACCAACTTAGAGGATTGGGAGGGGGGGGGGGGGGGGGGGGGGGGGCCTTGACTAACCATTCCTACAGCTTTATACTTTCAGCCACTGTCTCAGACAAACAAACCAGCACACGGACTCAACACCTTCCACCACCAGCTCTCAAAAACTTTCACCAACAGACCTAGAACACCGGATAAGCTTGAGGCAGACTATACTTGCTAATGATAGCTTCACCGAATAACTAAATGGCAGACTATACTTGCCGGAAAAACTCAAAGACAAAGACAAGAACAGACGCGGAAGAGACAAGGTGGGGAGACCCACTAATCATTTCATACCTCTCTACTTTCAGCAAAACCAGACACACAGCACAGACCACCACAAGAGAACCCAAACAGACAATAAAAACCAAACGGCCACCCAACACCACTACTGACCATCAGAAAACCGAGGTCAAGCCATCAACCACCAACAGAAGAGCTTGAGGCAGACTTTACTTGTCAGTAATAGCTCCTACACATTACTCAGTGGCAGACTATACTTGCCTGAAAAACACAAGACAAGAACAGAAGCCGAAAAGAAAAGGGGTGGGGACGCACCAATCTCTTTTTTTTTTTCTCTCCATTTTCAGCCATAGCTGACACACAGAACAGACCACCACAAGACGAACCCAAGCAGATACAAAGAATGAAACAGCCTCCGAGCACCCTACACAGAGACCGACCAAGAGCTACATCAAAACAGCCAACAACCTCTAAGAGCTTGAGGCAGACTATATTTGCCAGTGATAGCTCCAACACTTATCTAGTGGCAGACTATACTTGCCTGAAAAACATACAAGACAAAGATATGACATCACCCAAAAGACAGCCAACCATACAACCACACACTTCTTCCTCTCTTCTAACTTTTGCTGCTTTAACTCAAGTATTTTTAGCTATCTTTCTGCCTCTATCTTTTCCCCAATAACCGCTATGGATTACAGTAACCGCTATGGCAACTCAATAACCGTTATGGCTTCAGCACATCCATCCCCATAGGTGGGCAATCATCTCCAGGGAGGCGAGCGTTGGTCCTGCGTCCCGCTTTCTTGACCATTTTTTGTAAAGCGCTTCTTTAGTGCACTTCAGGTCCCGGCCCAATAAGAAATAGCAGGCCTGTTACCTGAACCAGGAATGTTCAGGTTGATGGTACCTTGTTAAGGTCCGTTTTTTTTCTATATTCCTCGAAAATCGTTCACGCCATCTACAGAGCCCAAGGCAGACTATACTTGCCGATGAAGGCCTCATCTATAACAAAACAAGTACCAGACTATACTTGCCTGAAGAACAACAACATGGAATATCAACACCCGTCCTCTTCCACCTTTACACCGTTCAGACATGATCAGTGGCGGCCGGTGCATAGGGCCTGGGTGGCCAATGGCCTGGGGCCCCGGGCTCCAGGGGGCCCCCAAGGGCTCAAAGGAAAAAGAAATTTTTAGGGTTTTTTGGGCCCCTCTTTAAAAAATTGGGCCCCCGCAGAGAAGTTAATAATTTACAGGCTCATGTGCATAAATGAAATTTCTCCGCGCGCTGGAATAGAGTTTTTCATCAACACGCCGTTCCGTAGTCTGCGCTTACAGTAAACCGAAAGTAATACACGATGACAGCTAGTCCAACAAATCAAGAAGAAGCCGAAGGAAGAATCAAAAGTTTCAAGTTCAAGTACAGAGCTCGATATCGCAAGTGAAATGTGGGATTCTTCCATTAATAGACAACTGAATTCTCCTCTCTAGAATGAAGGATTTGGCGTTTTTCATCCATAATTTTCAAAATTTTCTCACACCCGGCCGAACCATGGTCGGCCTGGAGCGTCCTGTGTCCGAGGGCCCCATCATAATTATGGCCAGGGGCCCCCAAGGGCCTTCGCCCGCCACATGCTGACGATGATATCTCAAAATTACTGGGAAAATATTATATCGTAAATGAGGATCGAAAAGGGTCCGTCCCTGCGCTAAAACCATTCGTTCCGTTTATCGAAACCCAAAATTCGACACCGACCCCAAAATTGGAGTCGTATCCCCCATCTCCAATGACGAAATCATCAACATAATAAAGTGCAGAAACACTTCCGCACGAGGCGAGAACGAGATCAGCTACAAAGTCCTAAAACAAAGCCCCAATTCGCTAATAACTAGACTCGTAATCCCCTATAACGCATGCCTCACCCATGGGTACTTTCCAAAATGTTGGAAATCGGCTATTGATGTAATGATACCCAAACCGGGTAAGAACTTGTCCAATCCCGTTACTACCGCCCAATCAGCCTCCTCAGCCGCATTGGTAAGATCTTCGAAAGAGTCTTTACCAATCGACTGAGGAAACACCTCTAAGATACCGGCTTCTTCGACGACTGGCAAAGGGTCCACAGGAACCATAAGGAAGGAATGGAACATATCCATCGCCTTGTGGAATAAATGAAACAGCCATTAATAATCAGCAAATGGGCGCAGCAATCCTACATGATGTAGAAAAAGCGTTCGATTCCGTTTGGCACAACGGAATACACCTCAAACTGTCCAAAATCAGACTGCCAACGAAATTGTTAAGACTGCTCTCCTCCTTTCTTAACGACCACGAAATAAAAATCAAAGTCAACAGTGAACTGTCCGACAATGTCCCACTCGAAGCAGGCACCCCACAAGGATCCGTCCCCTGCTCTACATTATCTATGTTAACGGCCTGAAAATCACCGACAAACGCGTTCAGATATCACAATTTGCGGATGATAAGGGACTTTGGGATTCTAATAACACTGCCAACCAAGTCCAAAATCCTCTCCAACGCGCTCTGCATGACCTAGAGTTATGGTGTGCGAAGTGGAGAATCAAGCTAAACACTAACAAAACCCCAAAAGTCACCTTCACACGTAAAAAGAAAAATCCCGATGTTGACCTCAAACTATTGGATAAAGTCCTCCCTGAATGCACCAAGGCAAAATTCCTCGGCATAACCACGGACCAAAACTTGTCCTTCAATAAACATACCATTGATACCGCCACAAAAGCAACAAAACGTATTAATCTTCTAAAAAATGCTTCGCGCCATCTCCTGGGGAGTCAATGAGGCAGTCCTACTGAAACTATACAAAGCATCCGTGCGCCCCGTATTTGAGTACGGGGCTCTTGTCCTCAGTGAAATAAATAAAACTAACATGGGCAAACTCCAAGGGTCCAGAACCACGCGCTTAGGGTTGCCCTCCGAGCCCTCTGGGATACCCCAATCAAACTACTTCACGAAAAAGCCGAAATTCCAATCATAGAAGATCGCCTCTCATCTCTAGCCGCCACAAAAACCGCGAACGCCTCAGGGACAGCAAGCTAATATCAGAACCACACGACATCTGTGCCAGCCGGCAAAATAAAAAAAAAATGCCACACAATAATCATCGCGAGCTATCAATGTTATCTAGGAGCCACCCTGACCGAAGGGGAGGGGGCCGGTCGGGCCGGGGGCGATTGAAGAAGATCCGGGCCCGCCTGACCCGACCGCTCCCGCCCACGACCAGTATGGCTCGGAGGTCCATACTCAATCAAGATGACCCCTAACCGCTAGAAGCGCAAATAGGAATTGGGTATCGAGCTGGAAACACCTTCGAGTGTGGCACATGAGCGCCATAGTCTGCTCTCCTCCCATAATCCTAAATCGGAATTTACCTAATGACGAAGCCCCCATAAGCACTAATAAAAAACGAACCGCAGAGGTAACGGGTAGTAAAACACCCTCGGGTGTGGCATATGAACGTCATAGTCTGCTCTCCTACCTTAATCTTGATCTCAACCTGCTTAACTTAATTAACCCATATAAGCCAAAGTAGGAATCAAACAGCGGAGGAAATGAGCAGGAAACACCCTCGGGTGTGGCATATAAGCGTCATAGCCTGATCTCCTCCGATAATCTTAATCTTAACTAATCTAATGGCGAATACCCCCATAATCACTTGTAAACAACGGAGGTAACGAGCAGGAAACACCCTCGGGTGTGGCACATAATCGTCATGGTCTGCTCCCCTCCCTAAATCTTGATCTCAACCTACCTAATCAAATTAACCCATATAAACTCCAGCAGGAACAAAACCGCGGAGGTAAAGAGCAGGAAACACCCTCGGTTGTAGAATATAATCGTCATAGCCTGCTCTCCTCCCGCAATCCTAAACTCAACACACCTTATCAAAGTAACGCAACGCTAATATGATGGCGAAGATCCCCATAATCACTAATAACAAGAGCGCTCGTATCGCTGAAGCAATACAATGTCCCCTACCGAACTAATGAACATTAATAATTATACAAATGTTATAACCTGGATGTGATCAGCATGAATTCCGTTGAAGCATTTCCAAAAAAAGTTCAGAAAACTGATATTTTGGCGCTTTTCCATATTTCCAAGGGCCATAACTCACACAAGAATAATGCAATCTGCATGAAACCAAAACTTGATCTGTAAGTCATCGTTCTATAGTAGGTTACCAAGAATGAAATCATTCGGTTGAAGCATTTCCAAAAAAAGTCCGGAAAACTAAAGTATGACTGACAGACTGACTGACAGACTGACGGATGGACAGAGAACAAATGAAACTTGATCTGTAAGTCATCGTTCTATAGTAGGTTACCAAAAATGAAATCATTCCGTTGAAGCGTTTCCAAAAAAAGTCCGGAAAACTAAAGTACGACCGACAGACTGACTGACAGACTGACGGATGGATGGACAGAGTGTAAATGAAACGTGAACTGTAAGTCATCGTTCTATAGTAGGTTACCAAAAATGAAATCATTCCGTTGAAGCGTTTCCAGAAAAAGTCCGGAAAACCTGGGAAAACTGATATTTTGGCGCTTTTCCATATTTCCAAGGGCAATAACTCACACAAGAATAAGGCAATCAGCATGAAACTCATACTTGATCTGTAAGTCATCCTTCGATAGTAGGTTACCAAAAATGAAATCATTCCGTTGAAGCGTTTCCAAAAAAAGTCCGGAAAAATGAAATTTTGGCGCTTTTCCATATTTCCAAGAGCCATAACTCACACAAGAATAATGCAATCAGCATGAAACTCAAACTTGATCTGTAAGTCATTGTTCTATAGTAGTTTACCAAAAATGAAATCATTCCGTTGAAGCGTTTCCAAAAAAACTCCGGAAAACTGATATTTTGGTGATTTTCCATATTTCCAAGGGCCGTAACTCACACAAAAATAATGCAATCAGCATGAAACTCAAACTTGATCTGTAAGTCATCGTTCTATAGTAGTTTACCAAAAATGAAATTATTCCGTTGAAGCGTTTCCAAAAAAACTCCGGAAAACTGATATTTTGGTGTTTTTCCATATTTCCAAGGGCCGTAACTCACACAAATATAATGCAATCAGCATGAACTCAAACTTGATTTGTAAGTCATCGTTCTATAGTAGTTTACCAAAAATGAAATCATTCCGTTGAAGCGTTTCCAAAAAAACTCCGGAAAACTGATATTTTGGTGCTTTTCCATATTTCCAAGGGCCGTAACTCACACAAGAATAATGCAATCGACATGAAACTCAAACTTGATCTGTAAGTCATCGTTCTATAGTAGTTTACCAAAAATGAAATCATTCCGTTGAAGCGTTTCCAAAAAACTCCGGAAAACTAAAGTGTGACTGACAGACTGGCAGACGGACAGACTGACAGACTGACGGATGGACGGAGTGCAAACCTATAGTCTCCTCCGGCGATGCCGGTAGGGGTTTAAAAACGAACCACGGAGATAATGAGCAGGAAACACCCTCGGGTGTGGCACATAATCGTCATGGCCTGCTCTCCTCCCTAAATCTTGACCTCAACCTACCTAAACCAATTAGTCCATATAAATTTCAGCAGGAACCAAACCGCGGAGGTAAAGAGCAGGAAACACCGCCGGATGTGGCATATAATCGTCATGGCCTGCACTCCTCCCACAATCCTAAACGCACCTCACTCTATCAATGTAACGTAACATGTTAGTATATTTACTCTACTATATACAACCTACTAATTCTATCTTTTCTATTTTAAGCAGGTACCGACAGAAGTTTTGTTTTTTGATCGTCCACTTTCCAATAACCGCCATGGATTTACTCTAACCGCTATGGATCGTAGCAACCGCTATGAATTCTGAACACCCTTCACTCCATCCCTAGAAGTGGTCATGCACCTCCTAGGAGGCGAGCGTTGGTCCCCCCCCCCCCCCACCCCCACCCTGTAGTCTCTTTTTGTAAACACCAGTAGTGCGTATCCAGGTCCCAGCCAAATAGGTTACCATGCAGGCCTGCCCCCGAACTAGAGAAGTTCGGGTCATTTTCTAGGTGGTCCCCGAAAAGGGCCGTTGTTGCTATCTCTTCCCGGCCAGATCTAATCCTGTTAACAGAATTCCACACAAAAGCCAACTCAACCTCCATCGATTGCCTCGAGGCAGATTAAATTTGCCAATGATGGCCCTCCTCAACAAGATTAACTCATAAGTGGCAGACTATACTTGCCTGAAAACATCAACCCTGCACCCTCGGGGAGAGGTAGCACCTTTGTTGAGAGGACCCCCCCCCCCCCCCCCCCCCTCTCACACTGGTCCTCACCCGAGGGTAAACATCAATAAGAACATCTGAAGATCGCCACGACAAAACTGAACCTTCACAACTCACAAGAACACCATGATCCCGGGCATCTGCTGAGTACCCTACCTTTCCCTCCTTTGACGCGCCTGGACACGCTGCGAAAAAGAATATTCAACTGCTAACGAGGGTCGAAAGGGGCTTGCCTCACACTGTCCCTGCGCGCCTTTGACGCGCGATATCATTTTATATTCAAAGCCATCACAAAGGGTCGAAAGGGCTTACACCACACCATCCCTGCTCGCCTTCGGCGCGCGAAAACATTTTATCTACAGAGCCATCACAACCTCCTCCACCAAAAAAGAAGCACAAAGGACATAAGCGTCGCTAAACAGTCAAATAGGGTCGAAAGGGGCTTGCCCCACACCGTCCCTGCGCGCCTATGGCGCACGAAACCATTTCATCTGCAATAGAGCGGCCACTTCGTCTTCATAAAAAAACTGACTGGAAAAAATTGTCAGAAGGAGAAAAACTTCTTCGAACTGAACGCGTTATATCTACAAGAAGAAATGTTTTACCTACAACGTACCAAGTTGAAAGATTCATCACATTCAAGAAAAACAAAACGGTGAATTAATTATGACTTATATTCTCTAAGGGTCTCGAGATGAGTGTGTACACAGACTTTTCCTGGGGGGGGGGGGGGGGAGGGGGTTGTCGAGGGGGATGGCCAAGTCAGAAAATTTTCGACAAATGTTCTGAAAATATTGGGAAAATGTCCAAAAACCAACCATTTTGCACATACGCCCTAGCGAAAAGAGGCCAAAAAACCTCTACAATTTCAGTGAAACGAGGCAAAAATTTTCGATAGAGATTATCATGGAAGGGGGATGTCGGTCCCTTCGGCCATCTTCTAGTTTGGGTCTGGTAGAGTCTTCTTGGGCAAAAGTTTCCCAAGTAAAAATGTGGGGCTATTGTAATTTCCAACTCAATCCAGTTTTCCCCTCCCCTATATTCAGGCTTACCAATTTTTTAAATTTTAAATATTGTTGTAAAATATGAATTATAATAATTTGAATTGCAGATAACTCAGTGGACCGGTGTTTTGTTTTTTTTTGTAAAAGAGCATTTAGCGCTACTCTATTTTGCGGGAATATTCTCAACCCATGCATAAGAAGTATTTTTTTCATTTTATTTTGGTCTTAAATTTGCTACAATTTCTAGGAAAATTCCATTATGGCAAATATACGCCCCCCCCCCCCTCCCTTTCGTATTCCTATATAATTCAATATAATGTGCAGCAATTCCTGAAAACGTTTTTATATTATATTTTATTATATTTTGTAAAATGTCTATATTTATGGCAGGAAGGGCAATGAAATACACTCAATTATGTGCGTATATACTTTCAAAAAACTAGCATACACGCACACTATCCCCACACCCTGATATATATATTATATGAATGTGAATACGAATACAAATACAAATTCACAAATTGTCAAATGTATTTGAAAACGAATACAAATACTTTATTATTTATTTATTTATTAGGGTTTAACGACACATTAACAGCCAAGGTCATATCGTGTCGGTGACAGTTTTACGGGTGGAGGAAGCCGGAGAACCACCGAGCAACGACGAGCAGCTGCCAGCTCCCCAACATCGTAACTCCGAACTGCATACAGGCAGGGTTAGATTGGTTGGAGACCAGCGTACCATCGACGTGCAGTACGCCTTAGTACACGGCGTCATCGTGCCCACATGTGGACAATCGGGGTGAAGTGCCTTGCCCAAGGACACAACGCGGGAGCCGAATCGATCGCTCAGATGGCTCAGTGATCACCCATCCAAGGACTAACCGGACTCGACATTGCTTAACTTCGGTTATCTGACGAGAACCGGTTACCGCAACGCCACCGCGCCCCTACAAATACTTTACAATGTATTCATGAATACATTTTCAAATACTTGAATACTTTTTAAATTAGAAGTATTTATAGCTATGCCTTTGAGGTTTTCGTTTGTTGGGTCAAAGGCCATTTTCAAACTGATGGTCCTTAAGCTGAAGCGTCACTTGTACCCATGTTTTGTTGTCAAACTGAGATAAATACCTGGCGGGAAAGTTCACTCTATGGGTCTCTTAGTAACTGGACTACTCTCAACAAGCATCACACTAAAAAATGTGAGTGGATTACCTCTAATCACTCACAGAGTGGAGTTTCCACCTGGATGATGAGCATCAAATGCAATGACAATGCATAAGGACAAGCAGAGTTTTAGCCAGCACACATCATGGTTAAACCTGGAGGTTTGTTGGCTGAAAGTTTTCTTTTCACAAACTGTTTTATTAATTTTTTTTTTTGTTGGCGGGGGAAGGGGTGGGGGGGGGGGGGGGGGGCGCACCACTATTCTGTTTTAATAACGGCGATCCACTCTCCACTTATTGCAACTTTCATAACTTTATTGGGATATTTTTTAAAAGTCACTTGTTAAAAATTTTCTTACAAGACATAATTTGTTAGAATTTAATGAGATCAGCTAACAGCTATATCTTTCAAGTATTTTCTTCCTGATTTTTTCTGTGCTTTCACTGGTCAGAATTAAAGCGCACGACTCAAATATCCCGAATAAATTATATTTTCGTTAACTCCTTTATATACGATTTTTTTCTGGAAGATGTTCACTTGGTGAAATGGAAAGGCTACCCCGTGTATCAGTGTACTTGGGAACCTGTTTGTCATTTTTCTGCAGAACTTTTAGCAACTTTCATGCAGCCAGTAATAAGTGATGAGGGTGTCTATTTGCCAGCATACTGGCAAATAGTGATTTGACCATTATTCACTATTTGCCAGCAGGACGACTATAAACTCGAATATATATAAATTTTTATCTCTCTGTAGGTGTACGTAGTTTTGCCCAAGAAGTATTTTGAGTCATAGGACTGGCCGTGACTTTGACATTGAAACCGCGACCTTGACCTCTCAACTCGGAAATTATTGGTCCGATCGGGAGAAACTTTTGTATTGGTTTGTAGTAGTCACCGTATAATGTTTTGGGCCAGTTAAATTACGCACGCGCTGTGACCTTGGCCCTGAAAGTGCGACCTTGACCTTTAAAATGGTCATTTCAGCCCTGATTTGTTGAACTTTTATATCAGAGGTGTTTCAACATCAACGTCTTTGTGAAAACAATTATAAGATGTCTTGGGTTGCCTCTTATGATAACAGACTGAATACATCTAACTGGGATGTAATAATGATCCGAACTGCCACAGATATAATGTGGCCCCTAGAGGGGCTTCGCTGGCAAATAAGACAACTCTCGATGCCAGTAGGTAATAAAGGCCGATTCTGGGACACGTTGTACATGTACCGTACACGTACACGTACACGTACATGGTGCGTTTACCTCCATAGGATTCAGTGTTAAATCGCGTTCACGTACACAAAAATGTCGTTTTTTCATGGTGTCCCAGAATCGGCCATTGTTTTTGAGGCTCACAGATCGCACTTTTAACGTTCAAATACCCGTTGGCGAACGTGTACATTCGACACGTCGCTCAAAAAAGTGAAAAATGTACGAAATTGTTCATGTACATTTTCTTAAAAAAAATTTTCAACGTTCCCATCGTGGATTAGACCTTCAATCTATCGTTGGTGAACGCGAGCAAAAAACGCTTTGCCGGTTCTAAGACAGCATCAAAAAGGTGGTTTGCCGATTCTGGGCCAGTGTCCCAGAATCGGCAAACAGCTTTTGAGGCTCAGGTTTTCGTTTCAAACGGATGACATTGAAAAAATTGAGTTTTAGAAAGGTTTTCGTTCAAAAGAGTCGACTATAAATTGAATCTGTTATAATAGACATTCAAGTTTTGTTTCGGTGTGAATGAAAGGTTTTCGTTTCAAACGGATGACATTGAAAAAAAATTGAGTATTAGAAAATTAGAAATCGATGGGAAAATCGTTTGTTTACGTTTTGTCACTGCGAATGTTGTGAAATAAATCTTAATAAAACACTTTGTAGAATTGTTTCATTCAAATAAAAATAGATCGTAGAATTGTTTCATTCAAATAAAAATTCTATTATAAAACCTTTTTCACTTAGATGAATTTTTAAGAGATAAAACTGACACTCATGTTTTTGTTCTGGTGTGAATGAAAGGTTTTCGTCCAATGGATCGTTTTAATAATAGACAATAAAAGCGCGTTTCCACTCAATTAGGTTTAAGAGGTAAATTTAATTTTTTATATATTTGTGATAATGTTCAGAGATATGAATGAACCCTTTTAACGGATGTAATTATTCTCAAACACATTAAATCAGAAACCGGTTTCTTATGCACTAAAACTTTCACAAAAGTTTCAAAGTTCTCCAGTTCGTCACTGAGTGAATAATCTGTGATGCGATTTTTAACGCGTTCAGAAGCAAAACGCATTTATAGAGGTTTTATCATGTAAAATGTTTTTCCTCAACTTGTTTTTAATAATTATATTAAAGACAGAAGATTTTTATTTACTTAAAACATAAAACATAAAAATAATTATACATTTAATTTTGAAAATAATAAATAACTCACATTAGCATACTCAAAGGAAATATTAATAATTTAAAAACGAAAAAAATGCTTTTACAGATGGATGCTAAATGTAGAGATCAACTTTTAAGCGAATATGAACTTGCCAAGAAGAGCATTCAATCGGCTGACAGAAGCAGACGTCTTGGAGAAGTGGAACTGATGCGCGAAGCTAAAAAAATATTAAAACCCATGACGGAGGTTCAGGAACGAAGCAGGAAGGAGATAGTTGAAGAATTGAGACCCATAAAAGAGAGTTCTTTGAGAATGGGTTCGTTGCCCGGTAGTTTTACAAAACAGTATTTCTTTCAATCTACACCGGATTACGTTCCCATGAGAATTGAAACCGACGTCAGCGAGAGCGACGATACAGCTTCGACTATCACCACTGATAGCGTCGCGTCGTCCGTGGATGGTGGTAAGAGAGATCTGTTGTATGGAATTTATAAGGATTCGGACGGTAGAACTTTTGTGGGCGACACAGAAGAGGAAATGGATGATGATAATTTAATCGTCGGTTCGAATAAGTATAAAATAACTGATGGACTGCGCAAATTGCTCCTTTTCGACAAGCCTAGTGATTACACAGAACAGGATTTCGACAATTACGGCGACATTCTGGTTCAGACCCACGCCATGAAGAGAAATAACGATGCCAGAGAGACAAGACCCAAAGCCAACAGAGGTTACAAGTGGACGAAAGTGGTGAAACCCATATGGGATATGAATAAGAAGTTCGTCGAATCGGTGACTGGCAAAGGGGTGAAAACCACTTTTCTTCCGAGCGATTCTGACGCTCTGTCTCAGAGATTGAGTTTGTTGATGGCAAGTGGACGTGCTGGTAACACAGGATTAGATAATGAAATAGTTAGTATATGTGACGAATTGTTAAGACAGAAGGTTTTGAATAAAAACCATTATAAAAGGCTGATGAACGAATTGAAGGATTGATGTATATAATAAGTAGAGAGAAACAAACAAACAAAATATATTAAATAAAAACAGTAAATTTTACACTAGAATAATAAAAGTACTTAAACAACAAACGATTTACCAGTGAAAACAAAATATATATTATAAAATAAAAATATGTTGGTGATAAAGAACAGGGGATACGTTAGAACTTACGTTCAAGGCGGTTCTGGCATCATCGATTCTATAATGCGAGCGTTCACGAGTGATGCAGGTAGAAAACTCGCATCGACCGCGTTTGACGTTGGTAAGAAGACGGCTTTGGATGCTGGTAAGAAAGCCGCTTCCGAAGCCAGTGGTAGGGTAGCTTCTGTGGCTGGCAAGAGGGCAGCCGATGCATTGATTGACAAGTTGATCAGTCCACCGGCAAAGCAAGCTACATTAGAGTGAACGACGAAAAGTTGGAAAGATTTTAAGGATGCTGTGGTACCCATACAAGATTTAGTCAAAATGACGAGTGGATCTGGATTGAAGAGAACTCGCGACGGTGTAATATAAATAAATAATAATATTAAAAACTGAGTTTGATAAAACATAAAATTGTGTTCGAAAAAATCTAAAATAACAACAACAAAAATAAACAAAGATGAACATTAAAGATATGTCTTGGAACGATGCCGCGACTAAGAGGTCGAATAATGAGTTCTTTCCCAAAAGCATAAGAGGCTTGATAGTGGGAAAGTCGAATTGTGGAAAGACCAATCTGTTGATGAATCTGTTGTCGCGACCCGACTGGTTGGATTACGACAGATTGTTTGTGTTTGGCAAGAGCTTGTTTCAACCCGAATACAGATTGCTTCGAGAATGCATGGATCGTAGATTGCCTGAGGTCGGCATAGCCAGAATCTTTGACAGTAGGGAGGAATTCGACAAAAGTGAAGCTTCTCTTTCGACCATTTTGGACGGTGCGGCGATGGAATTGATGAAGTGAAATGCATCTTCGAACGTCGAGTGGCGATTTTATGAAAACTATAGCGACGTTTCGGATCCTAGAGAATTGAAATCGGAAGATAAGAATCTCATGATTTTCGACAATCTGCTTTTGGAGAGACAAAACCGATGCGAATCGTATTACGTTAGGGGTCGTCACAGCAACATGGGCTGTTTCTACCTGTCACAGAATTATTTTCGATTGCCCAGACAGACGATAAGGGAGAATGCTAATTTTCTATGTCTCCTTCGCCAAGATCTCAAGAATTTCAATCACATCTACAGCGATCACGTTGCAAACGACATGAGCGCGGCGGAATTCAGGAGATTCTGCAAGAGGGTTTGGGATGGAGGACTTTACAATTTCGTTGTGATCGATTTGACTAGCGAATTTAATCGTGGAAAATATCGGTGCGGATTCAACAAGTTTTATGTTTCTGATGATAATAAGACAGAGAGCGAAAATAAAATTAGAAAATAATAAATCATCAAATAATTTAGTTTTGAAAAAATAAAATAAAAAATTAAAATATAATGTTCGAACAAGGAGAATTGTTAGAACGGATAGCCGAGAATACGGCTGCAAAACAATCCATTCAAATCGTGGTGAGTGGCGATTCGACTCGATTTGCGACGAAATTTGAACCTTCCATCAAATTGAATAGAGAGAAAAGATACGAGATGGCGTTGGTGAATATGGAGACTTATTATTCCTTTCACAACGTCACCGAAAAGAATAACTCGTTTAAGTATTCCGACGGAGTGGATTGGTTGGAGATTCGAATTCCCAAAGGAAGTTACGACATAGACGATTTGAACAATTACATTCAAACGCGAATGAAGACGGATGGAAAGGGAAGCAACAAGATCAGACTCGCTCCCAACCCTAATACCTTACAGACGATGTTGGATTTGGAAGATAATTTTCGAGTGGATTTCAACATGGACGATTCTATAGGCAAGATGCTGGGATTCAATCGAAAGAGGTATCGAGGCCACGAAGCATCTGAAAATACAGGTGACATTCTCGCAGTCAAAAGCATTCTGGTGAACGTGGATGTGATTGCTGGAAGCTACGTGAATGGTAGCGCTCAACCGACGATCTATTCCTTCTTTCCAAACGTGTCGCCGGGTTATAAGATCATGGAACGACCTCGAAATTTAGTTTATCTACCAGTGATTTTAGACACGTTGTATAGTCTCAAAACCACGTTGATGGATCAAAATGGTGAACTGTTAGATCTTCGCTGAGAGAGGGTGACGATACGATTTCACATAAGAGAAATATAAAGCAAAAAAAAAAAAAAAAAATTGTGTATATATAAATAACAAAATAAAATAAACGCAATATTAATTTACAAAAATTATTTAATATATATAATTATCATTAAAACAAGAAAAACAATTGAAGAAAATATATTTAAAAAAAGAATTATGACACCATACGTGGTTAAAAACGTGAACATATCTGCAGGACAGAGGAAGAAACTTAAGAGAGCGTTAACAACTTGAGGCGAGGCGGTGAGATTCAAATTCAGTCATGAAGATCTGACGAGTGGCGATCAGGATTCGATCGCCTGGACCAGAAGTCAAATCAAAAGGATGGAGAAAGCGAATCGTGATGGAAGAGGGTTGACGGTGAGATTAGGTCCCGCTCAATTGATATACAATTTGAGAATGAAAGGCGGTTTCCTACCGCTATTGGCAGGAATCGCTGCAAAAGCATTACCCTTTGCCGCAAAAGCATTACCCTTTCTTGGAAAGACTCTCAGCGTGGGAGCTCTCTCGGGACTCGCGAGTTCGGCAGTTGAGAAATTAATGGGTGGCAGCGGACTGTTTTTGAAGAAGGGAGGAGCCGTGTGTCGCGTCCACGTAGACGACAGTGGTAAAGGATTGTATCTAGAACCCGTTAGAGGTGACAACTCTTTGAGTGGAAACGGTCTCTATCTGAAGAGTGGACGGAACGTTGAGCAATTCGGCAAGGGTTTGTTGTTTGGTGAGAATTCGCCATTTAAGAATATACCAATTTTGAGTATGTTATTATAATGTAAAAAATTATATAATTATATAAAATATAAATCATAGAAAGTATAAAAATAATATAAAATGGATAAAAAGGTGGAAAACAATTAGACGATAATGATGAATATTGCGAGATAGAGTGCAAAAAAGATGTGGAAAAACGATTAGACGCTAATGATGGATATCTTAGGAAAGAACTGATAACAGAGTTAAATAAAGATCGTGATAGGTGGTTGAAATTTAAAAGAATGAGACGTTTTCCACCGTCACCACTACCTTCTGAAGAGAATGGTGATGATGCGAGTGTTACCAAGAGATGCACAACATTTGTTCATAATTATGATTCGGATAAACAAATGTGTTCTTATAAAAAAAACGTAACATTTCACAAAAAAAAGAAAAGAAGAATCAACGCTGAAATTTGAGAAAAAAAGGAAACGTTATTATAATATATGGGCGATAGTGAAGAAGGAAAACAAAAAAAACAAAACAAAAAAAAAAGTAATGAGATCTAGAGATGATCAACCTCTCTAGATCTCATTACTTTTGTTTCCTTCTTCTTCGCTAAAAAATCAATCTCTCTATTGTTTATATTTCCAAGTCCATTATTACCATGTTGACACTCGTGTCTTCTCCTTTTTCGAAAATGTGTTGAATGTTTATCTTTACTTTTTTTAGTTTTTTTACATCGGTGAACGCGCTCTCACCACCCGATTTGTCCACGAGTTCGAGTGAGATTTTTGGATATATGTAACTTCCATAGGACAACGACAAATCGTCCTTGTCGAATTCTCTATCTTTGGCGATGACGATTTTCTGTAGATCGCTTTGGTAGTCGTATAACAAATTGAGCATGGCTTCGTCCAATTTCAAAGGCATGTTATATTTGTCATATTTGTGCTCTGAGCCCTTCGTCTCGACCTCATTCAATTCGATGGAATCGTGTCGTTGTAATCTATAGATTTTAAAACCGAATTTCTTACACGTTTCGACTCGTTTCAATTTCAGTTCGCATCTTTTAGGTGTTGTTGTCATGATCGATTATTTGTTTTTTTTGTTTTATGAATTATTGCGAATAATATATATTTTTAAATTTTTGTATTTAATAATTTGTTAAAAAAGTTTTGTTTTTTTTGCTCTTTATATATATATAAAAAAAGGGTTTTTTTTAATTTTTAATTTTCTTTAATGTAAAAAAGTTTTTTGTAAAAGTTTTTTCTCTTTATATATATAAATAAAAAGTTAAATTTTAACATCCTTTTTTCTCATATTAATTCAATTTTTTCACGTTAAGGAACATAAAAAATTGATTAATTTCATCAAAAAAAAAATTTTTGGAAGGAATTAAAACATATATATATAAAAACAATTTTAAAACTTTTTAACAAATTATTATTAAATACAAAATTCGAAGAAAAAAAATGTTCTTACAAATGGAGCAAACAAATAAAAAAATGGAAAATTTAAATGAGAAAACCGTACCTCAGTTAAACAAGATTTGTAAAATATTAAAAATTCCACATTTCAGAAATCATAGAACCAAATCAAAAAAAATTGAAGTCATACAGGAATATTATTTGTGAAACGATGGAAAGAAAAAAATCGAAAGATCGGAAGTGGATAAACTTAAACAGTCAAAAAATGCATCGATTGTGAAAAATAAGAAGACGACTAAACGAAAAGCCGTTGAAGAACTTCAAGTTTCAAAAGAAAAGAAAAAAAAAACTAAAACGAAAACGAGTGATGCACTTCAGAATCTAGACAAACGAGATATATCAAGCAAAATTCGACGAGCAATCGACGAAGACAAAGGAGAAGAATATGTAGCATGACTTGTCACAGAAATATTCCAATCGAAGCCTGTAGAATGGGAGAGTGCGATCAAAGGCGTTTTTAAAACTTTCGACATGGTTCCCTCATTCAAGAATATCGATCCAAAATTGTTCATGGAACGGGTGAAGAAAAAAGTATTGGATTTGTTTCACGAACACATGAACGTGGGGCGAAAAATTAAGATGATACTCCATTGCGTGATGAATAAAATCGATGTGAAGTCCGGCGAGAGCATCATGAAAAATGCATATTTCAGATCTAACGTTGAACCTGTACTTCAAGGTTCAGATTTATCGGACGTATTCGAAAAGATGAAAGACAAGATGTTGACGTCTCTCGTGAATTATCAACATGAAGGTAGTAATTGGACGTTCGATGAGGTGTTGAAACTCGAAATTCATATAACTAAAAACGATTCATTGAAAGGGTCTTCCTACGTGGAATTACCATATTTCTTAGCTAAAAAACACTCCATGGTCAACGTGAGAAATAAAGATGATCAGTGTTTTAAATGGGCAGTCACCTCTACTTTATACCCTGTCAAAATCCATCCTGAGAGAGTTTCTCATTACGAGGAAACTTCTAAAAATCTCGATTGGACCGGAGTGACTTTTCCAATGCAGTTAAAACACATCGAACGTTTCGAGGCTCAAAATCCCACCGTAGCGGTGAATGTCTTGGGATACGACGATGAAAAACAATCTATCCTCTCAGACAGACTTCGTATCTCGAAGGAGAAAAGACGATTATTTTATTATTGATTACGAATGGTGACAATCGTCATTATTGTTGGATTAAAAATCCGAGCCGCTTACTGTCGAGACAAAATAATAAACATGAACATAAGATATGTTTATGTTGCAACTGCATGAACGAAAAATCGTTAGCAAAACATCAGGAATATTGCAACGAAAATCAAGGTGTTGCCATCGAAATGCCCAAACCCAACACCATCATGAAGTTTGAAAATCGGAATAGAAGGTTAAAAGTACCATTCATCGTGTACGCTGATTTCGAATGCTTCACCGTGAAAATGAGTTCCTGCCAACCCGACGCTCTTTGAAGTTACGTCGAAAAATATCAAAAACACACGCCTTCGGGTTATTGCATTTACGTGAAATGCGCTTTCGACCCACAACACGACATGGGTCCCTTCATCTACACGAAACAGTGCGAAGACGACGACGTGGCTCAAAGGTTCGTGGAAGAGTTAGAATCGAAAATTCAAATGTTATACGATAAATTCAAAACTCCAGCGAAAATGATCATCACGCGAGAGCAGCAGGACGAAAATAACAGAGCCACCAAATGTCACATATGCAGACAATCATTCGACAAGAATTCGGAGGAAAATAAGAAGGTCAGAGACCACGATCATTACACGGGTCTGTATCGCGGTCCAGCTCACAGCAAGTGTAATTTAAAATATCGAGACACCGTTTTCTATCCGGTGATATTTCACAATCTCTCGGGTTATGACAGTCATCTATTCGTGAAAAATCTCGGCACCTCCCACGAAGAATTAAATTGCATCGCGAACAGCGAAGAAAGATACATTTCATTCACGAAATGGAAGGTCATGGAGAAGAAAAGAGTAATCGACGGAGAGATGTTGAAAGAAAAAACGAAATCCATTCGTAGAAGCATATGTTTCATTGACAGTTTCAAATTCATGTCGACCGCTCTGGAAAAATTAGTTGATAACATGAGTAAGGATAAATTTAAAATCACGAGCGAACATTTTGGAGAACGAGTAGACGTCATGTTGAGGAAAGGAGTCTGTCCTTATGATTACATGAATGATCTAAAGAGATTCGATGACACCGCACTACCTTCGAAAGAAGATTTTATTCGAAATTATACGAATCTGACATTTCTGACAAGAATTACGAACATGCCAAAAACGTGTGGAAATCATTCGATATGAAAACCATGAGAGATTATCACGATCTCTATCTGAAGACTGACGTTCTGCTCTTGGCAGAAGTGTTCAAAAATTTTCGAGACGTTTGTCGTCGAAATTACGATCTGGATCCGGCTTGGTATTTCACCGCACCCGGTCTGGCGTGAGATGCTCTGTTGAAGATCACCGAAGTCCAATTGGAATTATTATCTGACGTGGACATGTTGCTCATGTTCGAAAGGGCTACGAGAGGTGGCATCTCGATGATCTCCCACAGATATTCTGAAGCTAACAATCTCTACATGAAAGAAGGTTTCGATTCGAAACGGTAGAATAAATACATACAGTATTGGGACGCTAATAATCTGTACGGTTGGGCTATGAGTCATCCTTTACCGATTGAAAATTTCGAATGGGTAACGGAACTGGAAGAGATGCAAAAATGGAGAGACTATCCTTGCATTTTAGTAGTCGATTTGAACTATCCGGAAGAATTACACGATCTACACAACGATTATCCGCTGGCTCCTGAATGAATGGAACTGAACGAAGGAGACGAGGAAAAACTTATTCCCAATTTATTTAACAAACGTAACTACGTCGTCTACAGTGAGATTTTGAAACAATACGTCGATTACTGGATGAAATTAGTCAACATACATCACGTCATTCGATACGACAAAGAGCCTTGGATGAAAAAATACATCGATCTCAACACGAATCTCAGAATTTGAGCCGAGAACGATGCCGAGAACGATTTCAAAAAAGATTTCTTCCAACTCATGAACAACTGCGTGTATTGTAAATCGATGGAAAACATCAGGAAGAGAACCGACGTTCGACTCGTCACGTCTGAGAAAAGAGCTAAAAAATTGGTGGCGAAACCCAATTACAAACACCGAACCATATTCGACAAAAATTTAGTGGCCATTCACATGCAAAAGACGCACCTGAAGTTCGACGAACCGTATTATCTCGGACCAATCTTCTTAGATATCAGCATGCGATTGATGTACGAGTTTCACTATGATTACATCAAACGAAAATTTGGTGATAAAGCCAAACTACTGTTCACCGACATGGACAGTTTAGTTTACGAGATAGAGACAAAAGATGTCTACCGAGATATATCTCCGGACGTGGCCGCGTGGTTCGACACAAGCAATTATCCCGTTGATCACCCGTTCAACATTCAATCGAACGACAACAAGAAGGTGTTGGGTAAATTTAAGGACGAGAGCAGCAGTAAACAAATCCTCGAATTTGTGGGCTTGAGACCCAAACTGTATGCTTATCATCTAGAAGATGAAGAGATCAAGAAGTGCAAAGGGGTTAAAGCGTGTGTGGTGAAGAAAAACATCTCTTTCCAAGAGTATAAAGATTGTCTGTTAGGAAGTGGTCTGGTGTATAAGACTATGAAATTGATTTGAAGCGAAAAGCACAACTTGTATACCGGAATAATCAACAAGATTTCGCTGATGGCTGACGATGATAAGAGATTCGTGTTAGACAATAAAATAAGCACTTTAGCACTCGGACATTGGACTTTGGATCTAATTTTAGACAATAGGATTTCAGATATGATTGAGGATGATAGGATTCCAGATATGATTAAGGATGATAGGATTCCAGAAAATCAAGAGGAATTAGACGGATTCAAGATTATGGAAGTCAAGGAATTAGACGGATTCAAGATTATGGAAGTCGATAGAGTTAGTTTAAAGAGAAAAAGAAATTTTTTTTAAAAAAATAACGTCATTTTAGTGAATTATAATAAAATAAATAAATTTTAAAAAAAAAAATATACGCATTTATGAATAAGAAAATAGAGATATCTGTAAAAGGTGTCATATTACCTAATGAACCCCTATCCAACATCGATCTGTCGAATGCGGCAAAGGATTTGAAAATCAAAGATTTTCTAGGTGTGTTTTCCAGAGATGCCTTGCTGAAGAGAAGACCTCGCCGATCGGAATGCGGAATTTTAAATCTAGCCAATTTATCGGGTGAAGGCACTCACTTGGTGGCGTGGTTCAAGAACGGGAAGAAGAAGAATTATTATTTCGAGAGCTATGGAATCTCACCGCCGAAAAAAATAAAGAACTATTTCAACAAATCGATGGTTTGTTACAACACGGAACGAGTGCAATCGCCAGATCAAGTGTTTTGCGGTCACCTGTGTCTCTACATTCTCAAGAGATGGTCTGAAGGAGATCGGTTTCAAGACATTCTCAATGATTTACATTAGAGAGAGATTTTTTTATAGTATATAAAGGTACAAAAATTATATAAAAAATTTTAATCGAATAAAAACGAAAAATAAAAATAAGTGAAATTATTCATTTTTAATAAACTGCGTTTGAAATATATTTTTAAAACAAAAATCTCAAAACAACATGCCAGTCGATAAATTTGGAAGAAGTGACGACGAAAGTCAACCCAAAAAGAAAAGGAAGACGCTCGAAGTCGGTGATGGTTACGATGTTGCCAACTTGGACGAACGTTATGTTACATTTGGAGATACGAACCTCGAGAGGAACCTTTGAACATGAACAATAAGAAGCTCTAGAATCTTCCTGAGCTGATAGATCTCACAGATGCTGCGACTAAAAGGGGGAACGCGGATTTCGAATGAATCATGCTAGATAATTACGTGGATAAAGCCATCACCGACGATCTCGATCTGAAATCTAAACGTTTGGTGAACATCGCGAATCCCATAAATACTACCGATGCCGCAACCAAGATATACACGGACGACTCTCATGCGCGATTCAGCGAACACCTGAGAAATAGATACGTTCAGAAAACGATGCACTCGGAATTGAATGCCAATTCTAACAAGATAACGAATGTGGCCACTCCCACGAATCCCAAGGACGTGGCGACCAAACACTACGTAGATCTGGAACAGAGAAAGTCTGACAGATGAGAAATGAAATCGGATCTGAATGCGGGATTCAACAAGATATTGAATCTGTCAAAGGTCGACAACATGGATGCGGACTCAACCGCAGTCAACAAGGGCTACGTAGATTCTGCCGTGATACGATGACAAGAATACATAGAATCGCAAGTGGACGATCTCTACCTGAACAAACAATCTGGCGGAACCATGGAGGGTGGTATCAACATGAACGGTGAGAATTTATTCAGTCTCGATCACGATACCGAATTCGATTCCAGCGCAGTCTGCAGGAAGTACGTGGATAACAACTCGGTCTGGAGAAAGGGCGACAGCATGGAAGGTAAACTAGACATGGGTGGACATGCGTTCACAAATCTACCAGATCCCGTGAACATGACAGATGCCTGCACCCTGATTTCGGTGGTGGAAAGAGTCAAATATGCTAGACAATTTATCACCGTGTGGGCCGAGGAGGCCGGCACCTTAGAGGAGGGAAAAGCTGAGTGGTCTTTCGGAAATGGAGGTAGTGGATCGAAACATGGTTAGGTGGGATATCCCATGCCGTTGGGAGATGAAATCTTTCGAATGATTCTGGCTTCCTCGGATTTGAATAACAGAGTGGTCGTCAATCTCATGGTGAATGGAGTAGAGAGCGATAAGAGATACAGCGTCGAAAAGACTGAGAATCAACACGCGAATGTTAGCACGTTTGGCACGCCTCTCAAAGTGAACGCTGGAGACAGGATTAATTTTGTAATGAAAACCAATAATCCCGAAGCCGGCACTTCCGTGGTGAGTCTACTGATCGAACTAGATCCTTTGAACAAACAGTGAATGCGTGAAAATAATTAAAAAAAATAATGTGTGATTATTAAAAACAAAAAAAGTAATGAGATTTAGAAAGATGTTCAATCTCTCTAGATCTCATTACTTTTATTTTTTTTTGTTTTTTTTTTGTTTTTAATAATTACTCATTACTGTTTTATTTTGTTTTTAATTTTTCACACACGTCTCTCATCGAATGATCGACATCTTATTTCCATCTGATTCGAATTGTAATTCTCTGCCCGACAGGACCAGGGTGAAGGATTCGGTTTTTCTCGGAACGTTCCTATCGAATTGCATCTTGATCTGAATGTCTAAGATGCTACTCTTGAGTCGTTCACTCTGTTTACTGACGTCAAATACGAACATGGGATACATCGACTTGTATTCGCCGGGAGATATATTCGAGTTGCTCATCAATTCGTCTAGACCATGATACTTCTTTCTAAAATCAGCGACGTCGCCGTACAGTCTGCAGAAATCGTTCTTGTCGAACGATGCATTGTAATCGATTGCTGGATATCTCATAGCGTTCAGAAACACTTGCATGTTTCTCAAATGGCAGTGATCAAACAGCGACGCATTCTTTTCCTGAGACCCGTCCCTATCAGTCTGAAATGCAACCACGATGAAACGCGGTCTCTCAGAATTGGATTTCACCGTCAATCTCCAATCGAAGTGATTCATGGAGAGTGGAATGCTAGCTGTGTCACACTGTCTCATTCTAAATCCCATGGGTAATTTACTCTTGGATTCTATGATCTTGTAGAGATGCGCTTTTTCCACGATCGAAGGCTCCACGTGCAGAACAAACCACAATATCTTGTGTAGAGTTATCTTACCCGCATTGGTCGCAGGGAGTCTCACTATTGCGTCGTTGTTTCCTTTTCGAATCAACGTCAGATTGTGTTTGAATCCGTACATGATCTTGTTGTAGTCGTCCACGAATCCGAAGATGTGTTTCAAAGGTATCCCGAACGAAAACGTTCCTTTAGGTCTGGACATCTTGATGATGTAGTCAAATATCACGCCAGCGCTAGCAGGGCCGATGGTGTCTTTCACCCACAACTGATTAAGTCCTCTGGATTTCGAAAAATCATCCGGATACGTCAAGAGTCCGAACATCATGGTGGCCTGACCGGGATGAAACACAGATTCTATCTGTTGTCTGGATAGCATGTATTTTATATTACTGAATAGATGCATGATGCCATTATTGGCTAGAGTAACCGTGTCGTCATCGGCGTAGTCGCTCCCATCTTCCTTGGTGAGACGTCCTTGCACCACTATGTAACTCTCGCTAGGATGGACGAATAGATCTTGAGTTTCGACGTTGATTCTTATCTCTCCCGCATTGTTCAAACTCGTTCCGGTTACCGGTTCGTATTCATGAACCTCATATTCTTGAATACTTTCATCTTTCACTATGCTTTGTGCTATATCAAGTATATTTGTCATTTTTGAAGGGTTTTGTTTTTTGTTTTGTTTATTAATTAGCTTGCTTTTTTATCTAAAAATAGTTTTAATTATTTTTTTATTATTATTTTTCTCTCCTATATATATATGTTAACAAGAAATGTTAACGAGAGTAAATAAAAAAATTTTGTTTTTTTTATTAAAACTTTGTCTTCTGCAATTGTTGTTCGTAAAACTTTCTCTTCTCCATCCAAAGCTTCGATTTCGTAAGTCACCGGATCGGTGTAAAATATTTTGATTATCACGAAGATTTCTGAGGTCCATCAAGGAGTATGACCCTTTTCAAAGTGCTTCTTATAAGCGTAGATTCTCACTCGATCACCGACTGCAAATTTCGTTCTAGACTTCTCCCTGATCTTAGACCTCTCAGGATATAGATTTGCGTAGACCCGTTTTTCGTTTCGAGGATCGCTAGCTTCCACGGGAGTCATCTTGATCGATCTGTGTCGTGTGTTGTTGTAATCTTTGACCAGACCGTTCAGAGCGTATATGTATTTCTTGGTCGAATTCGCCGTGAAGTATCTATGCATCTTTTCCTTCATTGTTCGATTCCAACGTTCCACCACGTTGGCTTTCTCTTCATTTTCGATCGAGTAGAGGTCGACTAATCGATGAATGTGCTTGTTGTAGAATTCCTTTCCCTTCTCCACCCACAATTTAATTGGTTTTCGAGAAGACGAGTCGAACACGCTCTTCAGAGCCTTGTCGACGCAAGGTCCCGATTTATTCTTCAAAGCTCTGATCCAACCGTATTTGGAAAACACGTCGATGATCATCAATAGATATTTGACACCCTTGTTCTACCTCGAAAACGATCTCATGTCGACCAAGTCGGCAGACCAAATATCATCCAAACCCTTCACGAACACCCTTCTCTTTCGAAATTTATGCACGATGGGTTTGTGTAACTGCTCGGCCAATTCGCTCGTCAATAATCGTTTCTTCTTCTTTTCAGATACGCTTTTTTTTAACACCCCATCCGAATCGACGTTTTGCACCGATCAGATTACCAACCAGCGAACGTTCTATCTTCTCTCTTCTGGTCGGATTCGATATACCTCTCAATTTCGCCAACATGTTTTTATCGCAGATATCGTTGCGAGTCTTGGTGTCGGGATGTCCGGCGTAGCATAGATCATGATCATATGTGGCCGCATCCACCCTATTCACAGGTTTGCTCCAAGATTTAGGAGTCAGATCGGCGTTGAGTCTCTTGTTCAATTTCGTTCCAGGTCCCGTGAAACTGTGACCAGGCAGATGCATTTCGAAAGGTAGATTATTGATCATTTTATTCACGATGCCTTTACCTTTGCTCGCGTTCTTTTTTTTGACGAATCGAGTCTTGATAAAACCACACACGTCGCAAATTCCGCGAAGCATCTGTCTGTCATTTTTAGTTCGTACTTCTCGAGAATTACTCGTCTCGGTAACTCTCTTACACTTTACGCAATACATTTTTTGAAAGTTATTTAAATTAATTTCGTTTTTATTTTATATATAAATTTAATATTTCTTTTTTAAAAATTCTGTTCCTATTATATATATTTTTTTTTTCAATCGCTGCTCTTGAGTTCTATCATCTTACAGAATTCCTCCCTGGCCTCTTTCCTCCCCTTTTCCACAAGAGAATCCTTCATCTCTTCCTTGATGATCTGACGAGTCTTGATTCTCACAGCTTCTTTCATGGCTTCATATTTCGTTTTCTCACCCAATATCGTGAAGTTTTCTCCGTCCGATATCCTACCGTCTTTCAACGCCATCGAGATCATTTCGGATATCGTGTCGATCTTGGAGTCGGCCAAGACGCGAATCTTGTCGTGTTTCCTCGCCTTTAGATATAATTTCCTACTCAAAAAGTTTCCGAGCGTGCTAAACAATCCAGCGGCGAGAGCCACTCCTTCTATTGTTAACACAATCGGAATACCGACCGCAGTCAACAACAATCCGATGCTGGCTGCGTGTAAACCCATGGAAATCGTGATGAGTGTCGTGTCAATCGCATTGATGAATTTCACGAAACGTGAATACTTCTTCTTGCGAGAATGACGAGAATCTCTCTCTTGAGTTAGATACGATTGGATTCTACTGATTTGATTGATGCGATACCTCTCTCCTCTTTCTTTTTCTTCTAGCGACGGAGCCGTCGGCAAAACGCCGTTCGGCTTCTCACCCTCGCCGTCATATAACGTGGGATACAATTTATTTCTGGTTCTCATTTTTGTGTTTTTTCTTTCTTTCTAATATTAGATAAAAAATTTATGTGTGTATTTATTTTTATTTTCTATTCTCCCTTATTTATATCAACGAGAAAACTTAGGCATATGCTTCATTGAACAATAATTTCATGATGCATCCCTTAAGTCAGACTTCTACGCTCCAATTTCAGTTCTTCCGAAACTGTGGGCTTGTCTCGATCCTTACAGAGGAGTAATCTCTTCCAAAACGTGATCACTTCGTCGATTTGAACGCGTTCGAATGCCGGTTCGAAATACTTGACGACCATACCTTCCCTTTCCATCGTCAGACACAAATGATTCTCATGATCGAAGTCTAGGTGATCCCGACATCCAACGCATCGTTCAAACAAGAGGCGACATAGTTGTTCGTTCACGCAGAATGCGTAGGCTCTCATCAGCATTTTTAAAAGAAATCTTGCTCTAATAGTCTGGGAAGCGTTCATGATTTACGTATTTTTTATTATCTATTCGATTTGATATATTTATTTTTTTAAATAACTATTTATTTATATTTTTTTTCTCTCCTATATATGAATCACTTTTTTTATTTCCTTACTATTTTTTTTTTAATGAAACAAATTCTACAAAGTGTTTTATTAAGATTTATTTCACAAAATTCGCAGTGACAAAATGTAAACAAACGATTTTCCCATCGATTTCTAATTTTCTAAAACTCAATTTTTTCAATGTCATCCGTTTGAAACGAAAACCTGAGCCTCAAAAGCTGTTTGCCGATTCTGGGACACTGGCCCAGAATCGACAAACCACCTTTTTGATGCTGTCTTAGAACCGGCAAAGTGTTTTTTGCTCGCGTTCACCAACGATAGATTGAAGGTCTAATCCACGATGGGAACGTCGAAAAATTCTTTTAAGAAAATGTACATGAACTATTTCGTACATTTTTCACTTTTTTGAGCGACGTGTCGAATGTACACGTTCGCCAACGGGTATTTGAACGTTAAAAGTGCGATCTGTGAGCCTCAAAAACAATGGCCGATTCTGGGACACCATGAAAAAACGACATTTTTGTGTACGTGAACGCGGTTTAACACTGAATCCTATGGAGGTAAACGCACCATGTACGTGTATGGTACATGTACAACGTGTCCCAGAATCGGCCTTTATTACCTACTAATGCCAGCATTTCTCGTTTCTTGTGAACTAGAAAATGTTCGAACTTTCAGTGCACCTTTCGCCCATTTGGCATAAATGGAATACTGAATCTACACAGAAAACCATGGGGTCCTTACTAAGACTATGCTGGCAAATAAGGGAACCCCCCTAATTTCATAATTTCGTCTTTGTGTTAACAATTATAAGTTGCCCTGTGATGAAATACATCTAATTAAGATGTAATAATTATTGGAACTGCCCGAGATACGATATGGTCCTTAGTGAGACTATGCGGGCAAATAATGAGACCCCAAATGTTATGATTTCTTCACTGTGAAAACAATTATAAGATGTGTTGGGTTGAAATTCATGATAACAGACTAAATACATCCAATTGAGGTGTAGTTATGATTGGAACTGCCACAAATACTGTGTTGTCCTATGTGAGACTAAACTGGAAAATAATGGAACCCCAAATGTTCTAATCTCTTCTTTGTGAAGACATTTATGTGGTGTCTTGTGTTGAAAATCATGATCACAGACCGAATAATGTTAAAATGAAATGGAATTATAATTGAAAGTGAGACTATGCTGGCAAATAATGAAAACCCCAATTTTATAATTTCTTCTATGTGAAAGCAATTATAAGATGTATTGGATTAAAACTCATGATAACAGACTAAATACATCCACTTGAGAGGTAGTTATGATTGGAACTGCCACAAATATGATGTGGTCCTTTGTGAGACTATGCTGGCAAACAAGGAAACTCCAAATTTTATAATTTCTTCTGTGTGAAAACAATTGTAAGGTATATTGGGTTGAAATTCGTGGTAATGTAAAAGAGTAGCGGGTCTAGGGTGCCACTATTCTTTAATATCACGGATTCAGATCTCTTAAAGAAAATAACTCTGAGTTTAAACCACAATTTTATTAATCAACATACATCTGATCGTTTTAAATGCCATTCAGTCTGACGTGGGAAGGAGGAGAGCCGTTTCATAAATTAGTAGACAGCAATTTTAGTCGTCCTAAAAATGAAGGGAGCTCTAAAATTCCCAGCCAGCTGCCAATAGGCATCTGGCTGCCAATTTCAGAGCGCTCGCCACTTTACACAAATGAGCTAGCGAACAACAGAGCGAATTGTTTCACTCCAGTAAAAATGGCATGTCAAGAGAGAGAAAGTTAGGCAAATAGTGTTTTACCTTGTATTTTTTTCTCTTTTAACGTGGACGGAAACCTGCAAAAAGCCTCGACCAAATTGTAACACAAGCCTAAATATTTTACAACAATGTACACAGCGATGGTAAACAAATCAGGTTTTATATAACATAAATTATTGCTGCCACACCAAGACCCATGAACGGACCAATATCACGGGCGCCACTCCAATACTATGCATTGGAGTGCCCCCCACGATACCGGCATGCTTGGGAGGGAACAAACCGCTCTTCAAACACCTCAACCTCGCACCTCTAGAAAACGTACATCAAACGTTGACGAGATGTAAGGGAGACAATTTGCTCCCTGCTACAGTAACATACTACAAACATTCAGTTGAGATGCAGTGATGATTGCATCTGCCACAGATATGATATGGTCCTTTGTGAGAGTATGCTGGCGAATAATGGAACCCCAAAGTATATAATTTCTCATTTGTGAAAACAATTATGTGCTGAATAATATTAAAATGAAATGTAATTATAATTGAAAGTGCCACAGATACGATGTGGTCCTATATGAGACTACACTGGCAAATAACAGAACCCCTAATTTTATAATTTCTTCTTTGTAAAAACAATTATAAGATGTATTGGGTTGGAATTCATGATAACAGACTTAATACATCGAAATGAGGTGTAGTTATGATTGGAACTGCCGCAGATACTATGTGGTCATATGTGAGACTATGCTGGCAAATAATGGAACCCATAATTTTATAATTTCTTCTATGTGATTGGGTTAAAACTCATCATAACAGACTAAATACATCCACTTGAGAGGTAGTGATGACTGGAACTGCCACAGATATGACGCGGTCCATTGTGAGACTATGCTGACAAATAAGGAAACCCCAAATTTTATAATTTCTTCTGTGTGAAAACAGTTATAAGGTGTATTGGGTTGAAATTCGTGGTAACATACTAAAAACATTCAATTGAGATGCAGTGATGATTGCATCTGTCACAGATATGATACGATCCTTTGTGAGAGTATGCTGGCGAATAATGGAATCCCTAATTTTATAAGTTCTTCTTTGTAAAAACAATTATGTGGTGTCTTGTGGTGAAAATCATGACAACAGACCGAATAATGTTAAAATGAAATGCAATTATAATTGAAAGTGTCACAGATGTGATGTGGTCCTGTGTGAGTCTATGCTGGCAAATAACAGAACCCCTAATTTTATAATTTCTTCTTTGTGAAAACAATTATAAGATGTATTGGGTTAGAATTCATGATAACAGACTAAATACATCCAATTGTGGTGTAGTTATGACTGGAACTGCCACAGATACTATGTGGTCCTATGTGACACTATGCTGGCAAATAAGGAAACCCCAAATGTTCTAATTTCTTCTTTTGTGAAAACAATTATAACATGTATATGGTTGAAACTCACGATAGCAGATTAAATACATTTAATTGTGATATAGTGATGATTGCAACTGCCATAGGTATGATGTGTTCCCAAGTGAGGCTATGCTGGCAAATAATGGAACCTCTAATTTTGAGATTTTCTTCTTTGTAAAAATAATTATAAGATGTATTGGGTTGAAAGCCATAGAAAGCAGACTGAATAGATCCAATTGAGATGGAATGATGATTTGAACTGCCAAAGATACAATGTGATGGCCAGTGGGGCTGTGTTGGCAAATAAGACAACTCCCAAGGTTAGCATGTCTCGTTTCTTGTAAATTTTATAGGACATGCATATACGATTGTCACAGTTTTTGTGTACCTTTGCCCACTTGAAATGAATTGAATACCCACAATATTCAGAAAACTGTGTGGTCCTTATTAGGGCTATGTTGGCAAATAACGGAATCCCTAATTTTATAATTTTTCTTTCTTCTTTGAGAAAACAATTATAAGATTCCTTGTGTTGAAATTCACAACAAACTAGATATATTAAATTGAGATGCAATTATGATTGGAACAGCTGGAAATATGGTCCTTGGTGACACTATGCTGGCAAAAAATGGAACTCCTAGTTTTAAAATGTTATCTTTGTGAAGCCAATTATACTACTCAAAGTTTGCTAAGCACCAAGTATATCCAACCACCTGTTTTACGTTTTAGTTGAAATATTGTAATGAAAAGGGTATATATTTTTTATTTAATTATATCTTTAATGATTTAAGTACAGAAATTAAGATGTTATTTGTGTTTGACATTATTTTTTAGCTTTTGAATACGTGAACCATGGAAAATGGATATCATTGGTAAAAGAGGAAATTCTTTCAATATGCCAAAAAGTTGACTGAGCGGACTGGCATGGGTTCAATATCGAATATGAGACCCATTACTGTTAATTACAGCTTGACAATGCCTTCTCGTGCTCCCAGTCAGGTTCCTGGTGGTCCTTTGTGGGATGTTGTTCCATTCTTGGACCAGCATGGCACCAAGATCCTGAACACTTCTTGGCTGGACTGGATGGGCTGAAATTGCAAGCTGCAACACATTCCAGACATGTTCGATTGGATTGAGGTCAGGGGATCTTGCTGCCCAGTCCATACGCTCAATCCCATCTCTCTGTCGGTACTCCCCGACAGCATGGGCAACAGGAGGACGGGCATTATCGTCCATCAGAATAAATCTATCACCCACTGCACCTGCATACAATCTTATGTGGACATCCAGGATCTCATCAATATACCGTTGTGCAGTCAATGTACCACGTTCAAGGATACAGAGCGCTGTACGTCCATCCCAGCTGATGCCGCTCCAGACCATGATTGACACCCCCCCCCCCCCCCACCATAGCGGTCATGCTCAGTAATGTTGGCTGCATGGAATCGCTCTCCTGATCTTTTCCATACCCTAGAACGCCTATCTGTGTGGTCTAGGCAGTACCTTGCCTCATCTGTAAAAAGGGCAGGTCGCAATATTCTCTGGTCCATCCAACGTGGTCCATGGCCCATTCATATCGTTCCTGGCAGTAGTTCTGGGACAGCGGAATGCGAATACGTGGTCTTCTCGATCGGAGACCACCTTCGTGCACCTTGCCCGGATAATCTGCGTCGAAACTTTTACCCCGGATGCATTCTGAAGGTCACTGCGAAGCTAGGTTGCTGTGGCAAAGCGGTTCCTACGGGCCTGAATGAACCGGTCTTCAGCTGCAGATGTTGCCCTGTCTCTGCCACCACCATGCAATCTTACTGGTGTGCCATATTGCTGAAATCTAGCCCAGGCTCCGGTGATCACCGTATATTGTACACACCAAGGGCTTCACCAACCTGACGATGGGTAGCCTCTTGCTCCACCATCCCTACAGCCCGCCACATTTCTGCTTCAGACAAATGTCTTCTTACATTTGCATTTGCCATATTCAATCATTAAATCGCCAGGGTTTGTGTTGAAATGTAGATTGAATACCCTACACATGTCATGTACTTGTAGCCAGTACACGAAAACATCATGAAAATCAAGGAGTACATGCTTTCCATGACTGTCACGAAAGGTCTGCCTGTCAAGAGAGCCAATGTAAACACTGGGGACCATCTTAATACATTCGTCAATCATATCCACCAAAAATATCGCAAAAATGTCACCAGCAAATTTCACAATGATGTGTCAAATATTTGGTGCTTAGCAAACTTTGAGTAGTGGATAAGATAAATTGAGTCGAATTACATAATAACACATCTAATTAAGATGTGATGATGTTTGGAACTGCCACAGATACGATATGGTCCATTGTGAGACTTTGCTGATATATAATGGAACCCCTATTTTTATAATGTCCTTCCAGGAAAACAATATAAGATGTATTGGGTTGAAATTCATGATAGCAGACTGAATACATCCAAACAAGATGTAATGATAATTGGAACTGCCACGGATACGATATGGTCCTTTGTGAGACTATGCTGGCAAATAACGGAAACCCTAATTTTTTTAACTTATGCTAATTTTTTAATTTACTTTTTGTGAAAACGGTTAGAAGATGTCTTGTGTTGAGGTGTTTGATAACAAACTGAATGCATGTTGGGACAGGTTGGGATGTAATGATGATTGAAACTGCCACAGATACGATGCGGCCCTTCGTGGGACTATGCTGGAGAATAATGGAAACCCTATTTTTCAACTTACTTTTTGTGAAAACGGTTATAAGAGGTCTTGAGGTGAAATGTCGTATAACAGACTGAATACATCCAATTGGGATGTAATGATGATCGAAACTACTGCAGATAGGATGTGGTCCTTTGTGAGACTATGCTGGTAAATAACGGAAACCCTATTTTTTTTTTAACTTTTGCTTTGCGAAAACGGTTATAAGAGGTTTTGTATTGAAATGTTTGATAACAGACTGAATACATCTAATTGGGATGTAATGGTGATTGAAACTGACACAGATACGATGTGGTCCTTCATGCGACTATGCTGGCAAATAATGGAAACCTTAATTTTTAACTTACTCTTTGTGGAAACGGTCATAAGAAGTATTGGTTTGAAATGTTTGATAACAGACTGAATGCATCCAATTGGGTTGTGGTGATGATTGGAACTGCCACACATACGATATGGTCATTTGTGAGTCTATGTTGGCAAATAATGAACCCCTATTTGTATTTTTTCTCCTTTGTGAAAACAATTATAAAATATGTTAGGTTGAAATTCGCTACACCAATAAATAAATAGGTTGAAATTCATGATAACAGATAGAATACATTCAACTGAGATGTAATTATGACCAGAACTGTCACAGATACTATGTGGTCACTCGTGAGACTATGCTGGCAAAAAATGAACCCCCTAATTTCATAATTTCTTCTTTATGAAAACAATTGTAAGATGTATTGGGTTGAAATTTATGATAAGACATTGAGATGTAATTATGATTGGAAGTGCCACAGATACGATGTGGTCATTTGTGAGACTATGGTGGCAAATAATAGAAACCCTATTTTTGATAACTTTCTCTTGGCAAATAAGGGAACCCCTAATTTATAATTTCTTCTTTGTGAAAATAATTAAAAGATGGCTTGAGTTGAAATTTATAACAGACTGGATACGTCCAATTAGGAAGTAATGATGAACAGAACTGCCACAGATACGATGTGGTCCCTAGTGGGGTTATAGAACATGTTCGGACGATTTTACACTATCGGTGTACCTTCACTCACTTATCATGAATTTATCACTGAAACTACCCAGAATGCTATGTGTTACATATTAGAAATATGCTAGCAAATAGCAAAACCCTTAGGACAATGCTGGCAAATAACGAAATCCCTAATTACAAAATTTTCAACTGCCACAGATACGATGAGGTCCTCCATAAGATTATGTGGCAAATAATGGAACCCCTATTTTTTAATTTACTCTTTGTGAAAACGGTTACAAGAGGTCCGGGTTTGAAATGTTTGATAATAGACTAAATACATCCAATTGGGATGTAATGATGGTTGGAACTGCCACAGATACGATATGGTCCCTTGTGAGACTACGCTGGAAAATAATGGGACGGGACCCCCTAAATTTATAATGCTTTTTGTGAAAACAATTATAAGATGCCCTGGGCTGAAGTTTATGATAGCAGATTGAATACATCCATTTGAGATGTAATGATGATCGGAACTGTCACAGATACGAAGTGGTCCTTTGCGAGACTGTACTCGCAAATAAGACAACTCCCAATGTCAGCATTTCTTGTTTCTTGTAACCTTATAGGATATGGTCGAATGATTTTCGTGCTATCAGTGTAGATTCACTCACTTGATATAAACTGATTTCTGTTAGTGGCCAACAATGCTATGTGTCCCCTAGGACTCTGCTTGCAAATAAATTGTTAAATTTCTTTTTTATGACACCAATTACAAGGCGCATTTGGGAGAATTCCATATTAACATATCTAATGTCTCCAATGACATGTAATGACGACTGAAATCGCCACATATACGATGTGGTCCTCAGTGGAGCTATCCGAACGAATAAGGCAACTCCAAATGTCAGCATTTCTTGTTATTATACACCTTATATGTCATCTTCCGGTAACCTTTATGATATCAGTGTAGATTCTCCCATTTGACATGAATTGACATCTGGGACTATCCAAAATACTACGTGGTTCCTATCAGGAAAATGCTGTGAACTAACGGAAGCCATAATTTTAAAATTTCTTTCTATTTTATTTTATTTCAACGATTATAAGACGTATTCGTTTTAATTTCATGACAACAGATTGAATGCACCACCTGACCAGGGGCCAATACTATCAATGCTCCCACAATTGTATACAAATAAGATGTATTCAGTTGAATTCATGATAGCAGATTGAATTCACACAGTTGCCATGTACTGATGACTTTAGCTGCTACCGATACGATGTGGGACTATGCCGGCAAATAACGTAGTTTTAAATGCCAGCATTTCTTGTTGTAAAACTTATAGGACATGTTCCGATGATGTTCATGGTACCGTATCAGTTTAGATCCACCCACTTATCATGAATTGACTATTGAGACCACACAAAATACTATGTTGTCTTTGACTGTGCTGGCAAATAATGAAACCTACAATATCGAAATTACTTCCCTTTTGTAACAATCATATATGGTAATCAGTCATAGTGATCAAGAGTTGTCTAGACTTGGTAATCACATAAATGCAAAATAGTGGGTAGACAAGGTAAGCAAGAGTATATCCCATAGTATAGAAACCTAGAAATCATGAATATACAGAATTTTGTCCAGATATTGTAAGCAAATCAATGCATTATGGTGCCTAGACAAGGTGGTATAAAGTATATCAAATCATATCAGGAATATAAAAATTGGTGTCCAGATATTTTAACAGAGAGTTTCCTAAATGATGTCAATACGTATATCAAAGATAACACACAATGATATCTACGCATAGTTATCAGAATTTTGCAAAATGGTGTCCAGACAAAATAATGAGTGTATCCAATGGAATCCAAACACAATCGAACTCACACCCAATGATTTCTAAACATAGTAATCAAGAATATACAAAACTATGTCTAGACATGGTAATCAAATCAAAGCAAAATGGTACTTGGATAAGGTGATCAAAAGTATACCCAGTGGTATCAGTAATAAACAAATTGGCGGCCAGACATCGTAATAGAGAGTTCACTGAATGGTATCAAGATATACTATCAAAGATAACACTTTGATATTCAGACATAGATATCAAGATTATGCAAAATGGTGTCCCGACAAGATAATAAAGATAATGAAGAGCGCATCCAATGGTATCCAGACACAATAACACTCACACACAATATCTTCTAGACGTAATCATGGATAAATACACGTTATATCTAGATTTGGTAATCACATAGATGCAAAATTGTGTGTAGATAAGGTAAGCACGGGTATATGTAATAGTGTAGATATAATAATGAAGAATATACAATATTGTGTCTAGCCATGGTAATAAAATTAATTCATGTTGTGTCTAGACAAGGTGAGCGAGAGTATACCCAAAAGTGTCTAGACATAGTAACCAATATACAAAATTGTGACTGGACATGGTAAATAAATCAAAGCAAAATAGTACCTGGACAAGGTGATCAAAAGTATACCCAATGGTGTTATGAATACAAAAATTGGCGTCCAGATGCATTGATGGAAAGTTTACTAAATGTTATCAAGATATACCATCAAAGATAACACACACTGATATCCAGACATAGCTATCAAGATTATGCAAAATGGTGTCTAGACAAGATAATCAAGAGCGTATCAAATGGTATCCAGATACAATCAAACTCACACACAATAATTCCCAGACATAGTAATCGAGAACATACAAATTGTGTCTATATTTGGTAATCACATAACTGCAAAATGGTGTGTAGACAAGGTAAGCGAGGGCATACCCAAAAGTATCAAGGCATAGTGATCAAGAATATACAAAATTGTGTCTGGACATGAGTAGTAGTGCTCGCACATTTCAGGGAACATTTGTGGGATCTCATCGGGGGATCTCATGTGACGTCATAGTCACGTGACCCAGTGGCGCCATGTTGTATTGTCATGGTAACCCGCGTGAGCCGCAATGTTGTGACGTCATCCCCATAGTGATACATGATGTTAGCGCGCATGCACAGCGCGTGTTGTTAGGGTGATACGTGTTTCCGTCGTCCATTTTGTGTACTGGAGGCCGCCATCTTGGTTTCTATGGTAGCACTTGATTGCTATGTTACCTAAGGCCTACAATAGGACATGGGTATGTTCTGAGGGTATGTTCGATTGAATCGGAGTATTTTCTGGAACGACTTCCCTGGATAATTACCACAAACAACCCGACAACTTGTAGTATTTCGAATTCTTCCAGAATTCTCTGCTTCTATCTATATATGCAATAGTTATCATTTATCTGGCCATGTTCCTTTATTCTAGAGTATACTCCAGTAGCGTAGAAGAGCCTATCAACTGGAACAGTTTACCTTATTATTGCTATATTTAGCAATTTCTGGTCTATTCTTGTTAGTTCTGATCCTATTCTAAGTACTCTTGTTGTTTCATTTATCTAGATTATAACTAACCAATCAGATTGCTTGATTTCCCATAATCTGTATGCAGGGTTATCTCCCTTGTGTATAACAAAAGACTATATCCAATGGCCATATCCCATGGAATCCCATTTTTTGCAAAACACCTGTGGCTATGGAATCCCTTTTTTGTCGTATGAGGCCATGAGGGCTATGTAAAAGCCTTCAATGAGTCCTCATTTATTATCCCTCATTCCCTCATTGAATTTTGAGGTTATGAGGACCTTGAAAAATCCCTCAATGAGGTATAATTTACTACGACTCTTAGCCTCATTTCATGTTTAACAGGTATATCCTATGGAATCCCATTTTGGAAAATGCCCCTGGAATCCCTTTTTGTCGTATGAGGCCATGAGGGCTATGTAAAAGCCCTCAATGAGTCCTCATTTATTATCCCTCATAGCCTCATTGAATTTTGAGGTTATGAGGACCATTAAAAATCCCTCAATGAGGCATAATTTACTACGACTCTTAGACTCATCTCGGTATTTGAGGATACCCATGGCCTGGTATTGTATTATACGAGGATACCTATCGAGGATACCTTTTATAGCATACTTATCTGAGGATACTATATAGGCTGTACATATCCCTATAGGTCTCTTGCTGGCCCTTAGTACTATTAATCCACCTGATGCTTTATGTTAGCCTATGACTGGTATAGGTAGTATGCAATGCTAGGCATAGGGGTATTGTGGGTAGGGGTACTGCCTGGTAGTTTAGAACGGTACTATAGTATGGCGTTATGTACACCTATAGGCCCCTGTTAGTGCTTGGTACTATTAACCAACCAACCGATTGCTTTGTTTTATGATATGGCTGGTATATGTAGTACGTTATGGTAGACCTAGTGATTTTGTGGGGGTGGGGGGTAATGCTTGGTAGTTTAGAACGGTAGTATAGCATAGGCTGTACATATCCCTGTAGGTCTCTTGCTGGCCCCTGGTACTACTGATCCACCAGATGCTTCATATTATTGAGCGGTATTCTGGGGGTGGAGTATACTCTAGAATAAAGGAACATGGCCAAATAAACGATAACTATTGCATATATAGATAGAAGCAGAGAATTCTGGAAGAATTCGAAATAATACAAGTTGTCGGGTTGTTTGTGGTAATTATCCAGAGAAGTCGTTCCAGAAAATACTCCGATTCAATCGAACATACCCTCCAAACATACCCCTGTCCTATTGTAGGCCTTAGGTAACATAGCAATCACATGCTACCATAGAAACCAAGATGACGGCCTCCAGTACACAAAATGGACGACGGAAACACGTATCACCCTAACAACACGCACTGTGCATGCGCACTAACATCACGTATCACTATGGGGATGACGTCACAACATGGCCGCTCACGCGGGTTACCATGACAACACAACATGGTGCCACTGGGTCACGTGAGTAGGTAATAAAGGCGGATTCAGTATCACTTGTACACGATTTCGTACATGTACACGTACATCGATGTACACCTCCATAGGATTTAGTGTTAAAATCGTGTACAGGTACACGATTTGTCGTTTTTTATGGCGATACAGAATCCGCAAGCGGATTCTGTATCACTGGATTCTATATACACATCGCTCAAGAGTGAAAAAATGTATGAAATTTTAAGGAAAAAAAGGTGTACCGTCTGATACAGAATCCGCAAATGGGTTTCCACCATAGGATTCAGTGTTAAATCGCTAGCAAAAACGTGTTGCGGATTCTGTATCATCATCAAAAAGGTGGTTTGCGGATTCTGTGTCATCCGTATCTGTACACGATTTTAACACTGAATCCCTATGGAGGCGTACACAGAAACCCATTTGCGGATTCTACATCAGAAATCGACTTATGTACGACACGTGGAAAAGAGGTGATACTGAACCCGCAAACCCACGATGAGAGTAAAAACTGACACTCATGTTTTTGTTCTGGTGTGAATGAAGGCTTTCGTTCAAAAGAGTCGACTATAAAACATGAGTGTCAGTTTTTTGTTCTGGTGTGAATGAAGGTTTTCGTTCAAAAGAGTCGACTATAAAACATGAGTGTCAGTTTTTGTTCTGGTGTGAATGAAGGTTTTCGTTCAAAAGAGTCGACTATAAAACATGAGTGTCAGTTTTTGTTCTGGTGTGAATGAAGGTTTTCGTTCAAAAGAGTCGACTATAAAACATGAGTGTCAGTTTTTGTTCTGTGTGAATGAAGGTTTTCGTTCAAAAGAGTCGACTATAAACATGAGTGTCAGTTTTTGTTCTGGTGTGAATGAAGGTTTTCGTTCAAAAGAGTCGACTATAAACATGAGTGTCTGTTTTTGTTCTGGTGTGAATGAAGGTTTTCGTTCAAAACAGTCGACTATAAACATGAGTGTCAGTTTTTGTTCTGGTGTGAATGAAGGTTTTCGTTCAAAAGAGTCGACTATAAACATGAGTGTCAGTTTTTGTTCTGGTGTGAATGAAGGTTTTCGTTCAAAAGAGTCGACTATAAACATGAGTGTCTGTTTTTGTTCTGGTGTGAATGAAGGTTTTCGTTCAAAACAGTCGACTATAAACATGAGTGTCAGTTTTTGTTCTGGTGTGAATGAAGGTTTTCGTTCAAAAGAGTCGACTATAAACATGAGTGTCAGTTTTTGTTCTGGTGTGAATGAAGGTTTTCGTTCAAAAGAGTCGACTATAAACATGAGTGTCAGTTTTTGTTCTGGTGTGAATGAAGGTTTTCGTTCAAAAGAGTCGACTATAAACATGAGTGTCAGTTTTTGTTCTGGTGTGAATGAAGGTTTTCGTTCAAAAGAGTCGACTATAAACATGAGTGTCAGTTTTTGTTCTGGTGTGAATGAAGGTTTTCGTTCAAAAGAGTCGACTATAAAATATAATCTGTAAAAAAAAATAGACATTCATGTTTTGTTTCAATGTAAACGAAAAAAAAATTGAGTTTAGAAAAATTAGAAAAAATCGGAGGTAAAAAATCGTTTGTTCACGTTTTGTCACTGCTAATTTTGTGAAATAAATTTTAATAAAACACTTTATAGAATGTTTCATTCAAATAAAAATAGTTCGTAATTGACACTCATGTTTTTGTTGTGGAGTGAATGAAGGTTTTCGTTTAATGGATCGTTTTAATAATAGATAATAAAACGCATTTTTCCACTCATGTTTCATTCAAATAAAAATAGTTCGTAATTGACACTCATGTTTTTGTTGTGGTGTGAATGAAGGTTTTCGTTTAATGGATCGTTTTAATAATAGATAATAAAACGCATTTTTCCACTCAATTAGGTTTGAGTGGTAAATTTTTAATATATTCGTGATAATGTTCGGAGATGTGAATGAATCCTTTTAACAGACGTAATTATTCTCAAACGCGTTAAATCAGAAACCGGTTTCTTATGTGCTAAAACTTTTAAACTTTTTCAAAGTTCTTTCAGTTCAACACTGAGTGAATGATTTTGAGATATGAATGAAATCCTTTTAACAGACGTAATTATTCTCAAGCGCGTTAAATCAGAAACCAGTTTCTTATGTGCTAAAACTTTTCAAACTTTTCAAGTTTTCCCAGTTCGACACTGAGTGAATAATTGGTGATGCAATTTTTAACGCGTTCAGAGGCAAAACGCATTTATATGGGTTTTATCGTGTAAAATGTTTTTTCTCAACTGTTTTTTTAGTTATTATATTAAAGACAGAAGATTTTATTTACTTAAAACATAAAAAATAATTATACATTCAATTTTGAAAATAATAAAATAACTCACATAAGCATACTCAAAGGAATATTAATAATTTAAAAACGAAAAATGTTTTTACAGATGGCATGCCAAACGTCGAGGTCAGCTTTTAAGCGAATATGAACGTGCTAAGAAGAGCATTCAATCGGCTGACAGAAGCAGACGTCTTGGAGAGATTGAACTCAGACGCGAAGCCACAAAAATATTTAAACCTGTGACGGAGGTTCAAGAGTGAAGCAAGAAGGAGATCGTTGATGAATTGAGACCCATAAAAGAGGGTTCTTTGAGAATGGGTTCGTTGCCCGGTAGTTTTACGAAACAGTTTTCCTTTCAATCTACACCGGATTACGTTCCCACAGGGATTCAAACTGACGTGAGTGAGACCGACGATATAGCTTCAACTATCACCACTGATAGCGTCGCGTCGTCTGAGGATGGTGGTAAGAGAGATCTGTTGTATGGAATTTATAAGGATTCAGACGGTAGAACTTTTGTGGGCGATACAGAAGTGGAAATGGATGATGAAGATTTAATTGTCGGCTCGAATAAGTATAAAATAACTGATGGACTGTGCAAATTGCTCCTTTTTGACAAGCCTGGAGATTACACGGAACAGGATTTCGACAATTGCGGCGACATTCTGGTTCAGACCCACGCCATGCTGAGAAATAACGATGCCAGAGAGACAAGACCCAAAGCCAACAGAGGTTACAAGTGGACGAAAGTGGTGAAACCCATATGGGATATGAATAAGAAGTTCGTCGAATCGGTGACAGGTAAAGGGGTGAAAACCACTTTTCTTCCAAGCGATTCTGATGCTCTGTCTCAGAGATTGAGTTTGTTGATGGCAAGCAGACATGCTGGTAACACAGGATTAGATAATCAAATAGTTAGCATATCTGACGAATTGTTAAGACAGAAGGTTTTGAATAAAAACCATTATAAAAGGCTGATGAACGAATTGAAGGATTGATGTATATAATAAGTAGAGAGAAACAAACAAACAAAATATATTAAATAAAAACAGTAAATTTTACACTAGAATAATAAAAGTACTTAAACAACAAACGATTTACCAGTGAAAACAAAATATATATTATAAAATAAAAATATGTTGGTGATAAAGAACAGGGGATACGTTAGAACTTACGTTCAAGGCGGTTCTGGCATCATCGATTCTATAATGCGAGCGTTCACGAGTGATGCAGGTAGAAAACTCGCATCGACCGCGTTTAACGTTGGTAAGAAGACGGCTTTGGATGCTGGTAAGAAAGCCGCTTCCGAAGCCAGTGGTAGGGTAGCTTCTGTGGCTGGCAAGAGGGCAGCCGATGCATTGATTGACAAGTTGATCAGTCCACCGGCAAAGCAAGCTACATTAGAGTGAACGACGAAAAGTTGGAAAGATTTTAAGGATGCTGTGGTACCCATACAAGATTTAGTCAAAATGACGAGTGGATCTGGATTGAAGAGAACTCGCGACGGTGTAATATAAATAAATAATAATATTAAAAACTGAGTTTGATAAAACATAAAATTGTGTTCGAAAAAATCTAAAATAACAACAACAAAAATAAACAAAGATGAACATTAAAGATATGTCTTGGAACGATGCCGCGACTAAGAGGTCGAATAATGAGTTCTTTCCCAAAAGCATAAGAGGCTTGATAGTGGGAAAGTCGAATTGTGGAAAGACCAATCTGTTGATGAATCTGTTGTCGCGACCCGACTGGTTGGATTACGACAGATTGTTTGTGTTTGGCAAGAGCTTGTTTCAACCCGAATACAGATTGCTTCGAGAGTGCATGGATCGTAGATTGCCTAAGGTCGGCATAGCCAGAATCTTTGACAGTAGGGAGGAATTCGACAAAAGTGAAGCTTCTCTTTCGACCATTTTGGACGGTGCGGCGATGGAATTGATGAAGTGAAATGCATCTTCGAACGTCGAGTGGCGATTTTATGAAAACTATAGCGACGTTCCGGATCCTAGAGAATTGAAATCGGAAGATAAGAATCTCATGATTTTCGACAATCTGCTTTTGGAGAGACAAAACCGATGCGAATCGTATTACGTTAGGGGTCGTCACAGCAACATGGACTGTTTCTACCTGTCACAGAATTATTTTCGATTTCCCAGACAGACGATAAGGGAGAATGCTAATTTTCTATGTCTCCTTCGCCAAGATCTCAAGAATCTCAATCACATCTACAGCGATCACGTTGCAAACGACATGAGCGCGGCGGAATTCAGGAGATTCTGCAAGGGATTTTGGGATGGAGGACTTTACAATTTCGTTGTGATCGATTTGACTAGCGAATTTAATCATGGAAAATATCGGTGCGGATTCAACAAGTTTTATGTTTCTGATGATAATAAGACAGAGAGCGAAAATAAAATTAGAAAATAATAAATCATCAAATAATTTAGTTTTGAAAAAATAAAATAAAAAATTAAAATATAATGTTCGAACAAGGAGAATTGTTAGAACGGATAGCCGAGAATACGGCTGCAAAACAATCCATTCAAATCGTGGTGAGTGGCGATTCGACTCGATTTGCGACGAAATTTGAACCTTCCATCAAATTGAATAGAGAGAAAAGATACGAGATGGCGTTGGTGAATATGGAGACTTATTATTCCTTTCACAACGTCACCGAAAAGAATAACTCGTTTAAGTATTCCGACGGAGTGGATTGGTTGGAGATTCGAATTCCCAAAGGAAGTTACGACATAGACGATTTGAACAATTACATTCAAACGCGAATGAAGACGGATGGAAAGGGAAGCAACAAGATCAGACTCGCTCCCAACCCTAATACCTTACAGACGATGTTGGATTTGGAAGATAATTTTCGAGTGGATTTCAACATGGACGATTCTATAGGCAAGATGCTGGGATTCAATCAAAAGAGGTATCGAGGCCACGAAGCATCTGAAAATACAGGTGACATTCTCGCAGTCAAAAGCATTCTGGTGAACGTGGATGTGATTGCTGGAAGCTACGTGAATGGTAGCGCTCAACCGACGATCTATTCCTTCTTTCCAAACGTGTCGCCGGGTTATAAGATCATGGAACGACCTCGAAATTTAGTTTATCTACCAGTGATTTTAGACACGTTGTATAGTCTCAAAACCACGTTGATGGATCAAAATGGTGAACTGTTAGAAATGAATGAAGGATTGATGTATATAATAAGTAGAGAGAAACAAACAAACAAACAAAAATATATAAAATAAAAAAAACAGTAAATTTTAGACTAGAATAATAAAAGTATTTAAACAACAAACAATTTACCAGTGAAAAACAAAATATATATTATAAAATAAAAAAAATATGTTGGTGATAAAGAACAGGGGGTACGTCAGAACTTACGTTCAAGGTGGTTCTGGCATCGTCGATTCTATAATGTGAGCGTTCACGAGTGATGAGGGTAGAAAACTCGCATCGACCGCGTTTGAGGTCGGTAAGAAGACGGCTTTGGATGCTGGTAAGAAAGCAGCTTCCAAAGCCAGTGGTAGGATAGCTTCTGTGGCTGGCAAGAGGGCAGCTGACATGTTGATCGACAAGTTGATCAGTCCGCCAGCGAAGCGAGCTGCGTTAGAGCGAACGCCGAAAAGTTGGAAAGATTTTAAGGATGCTGTGGTACCCATACAAGATTTAGCCAAAATGACGAGTGGATCTGGATTGAAGAGAACTCGCGACGGTGTAATATAAATAAAAAATAATATTAAAAACTGAGTTTGAAAAAATATAAAAAATTGTGTTTGAAAAAAATCTAAAATAACAAACAAAAAATAAAACAAAGATGAACATTAAAGATATGTCTTGGAATGACGCCGCGACCAAGAGGTCGAATAACGAGTTCTTTCCCAAAAGCATAAGAGGCTTGATAGTGGGAAAATCGAATTGTGGAAAGACCAATCTGTTGATGAATCTGTTGTCCCGGCCCGACTCGTTGGATTACGACAGATTGTTTGTGTTTGGCAAAAGCTTGTTTCAACCTGAATACAGATTGCTTCGAGAGTGCATGGATCGTAGATTGCACAAGGACGTCATAGCCAGAATCTTTGACAGTAGGGAGGAATTCGACAAAAGTGAAGCTCCTCTTTCAACCATTTTGGATGGTGCGGCGATGGAATTGATGAAGAGAAATGCATCTTCGAACGTCGAGTGTCGATTTTATGAGAACGCTAGTGACGTTCCGGATCCTAGAGAATTGAAATCGGAAGATAAGAATCTCATGATCTTCAACGATCTGCTTTTGGAGAGACAGAACCGATGCGAATCGTATTACGTTAGGGGTCGACACAGCAACGTTGACTGTTTCTACCTGTCGCAGAATTATTTCCGATTGCCCAGACAGACGATAAAGGAGAACGCTAATTTTCTATGTCTCTTTCGCCAAGATCTCAAGAATCTCAATCACATCTACGGCAATCACGTCGCAAACGACATGACCGTGGCGGAATTCAGGAGATTCTGCAAGAGGGTTTGGGATGGAGGACTTTACAATTTCATCGTGATCGATTTGACTAGTGAATTTAATCGCAGAAAATATCGGTGCGGATTCGACAAGTTTTATGTTTCTGATGATAATAAGATAGAGCGTGAAAATAAAAAAAATTAGAAAATAATAAATCTTCAAATAATTAGTTTTGAAAAAATAAAAATAAAATTGAAATATAATGTTTGAAGAAGGAAAATTGTTAGAACAGATAGCTGAGAATACGGCTGCAAAACAATCCATTCAAATTGTGGTGAGTGGCGATTCGACTCGATTCGCGACGAAATTCGAACCTTCCATCGAATTGAATAGAGAGAAAAGATACGAGATGGCATTGGCGAATCTGGAGACTTATTATTCCTTTCCCAACATCACCGAAAAGAATAACTCGTTCAAGTATTCCGACGGAGTGGATTGGTTGGAGATTCGAATTCCCAAAGGAAGTTACGACATAGACGATTTGAACAATTACATTCAGATGCAAATGAAGACGAATGGAAAGGGAAGCAACAAGATCAGACTCGCTCCCAATCCTAATACCTTACAGACGATGTTGGATTTGGAAAATAATTTTCGAGTGGATTTCAATACGGATGATTCTATAGGCAAGATGTTGGGATTCGATCGAAAGATGTATCGAGACCACGCGGCATCTGAAAATACGGTTGACATTCTCACAGTCAATAGCATTCTGGTGAACGTGGATGTGATTGCTGGAAGCTACATGAATGGTAGCGCTCAACCAATGATCTATTCCTTCTTTCCAAATGTGTCGCCGGGTTATAAGATCATGGAGCGACCTCGAAATTTAGTTTATCTACCATTGATTTTAGACACATTGTATAGTCTCAAAACCACATTATCATTAAAACAAAAAAAAACAATTGAAGAAAATATATTTAAAAAAAAAAGAATTATGACACAATACGTGGTTAAAAACGTGAACATATCCGTAGGACAGAAGAAGAAACTTAAGAGAGCATTAACAACTCGAGGCGAGGCGGTGAGATTCAAATTCACTCACGAAGATCTGACGAGTGGCAGTCAGGATTCGATTGCTTGGACCAGAAGTCAAATCAAAAGGATGGAGAAAGCGATTCGTGATGGAAGAGGGTTGACGGTGAGATTGAGTCCCGGTCAATTAAGATACAATTTGAGAATGAAAGGTGGTTTCCTACCGCTATTGGCAGGAATCACCGCAAAAGCATTACCCTTCGCCGCAAAGGCACTACCCTTTCTCGGAAAGACTCTCGGCGTGGGAGCTCTCACGGGACTCATGAGTTCGGCAGTTGAGAAATTAATGGGTGGCAGTGGACTGTTTTTGAAGAAGGGAGGAGCCGTGTGTCGCGTCCACGTAGACGACAGTGGTAAAGGATTGTATCTAGAACCCGTTAGAGGTGACAACTCTTTGAGTGGAAACGGTCTCTATCTGAAGAGTGGACGGAACGTTGAGCGACTCGGCAAGGGTTTGTTGTTTGGTGAGAATTCGCCATTTAAGAATATACCGATTTTGAATATGTTATTATAATGTAAAAATTATATAATTATATAAAATATAAATCATAGAAAGTATAAAATAATATATAAAATGGATAAAAAGGTGGAAAAACAATTAGATGATAATGATGAATATCGTGAGATAGAGTGCGAAAAAGATGTGGAAAAACGATTAGACGCTAATGATGGATATCTTAGGAAAGAACTGATAAAAGAGTTAAATAAAGATCGGGATATGTGGTTAAAATTTAAAAGAATGAGACGTTTTCCACCGTCACCACTATCTTCTGAAGAGAATGGTAATGATGCGAGTGTTACCGAGAGATTCACAACATTCGTTCATAATTATGATTCGGATAAACAAATGTGTTGTTATAAAAACGTAGCATATCACAAAAAAAAAAAAGAAAAGAAGAATCGACGCTGAAATTTAAGAAAAAAGGAAACGTTATTATAATATATGGGTAATAGTGAAAAAGGAAAACAAAAAAAAAGTAATGAGATCTAAAGATGATCTCATTACTTTTTTTTTCCTTCTTCTTCGCTAAAAATCAATCTCTCTATAGTTTATATTTCCAAGTCTGTTATCAGCATGTTGACACTCGTGTTTTCTCCTTTTTCGCAAATGTGTTGAATGTTTATCTTTACTTTTTTGAGTTTTTTTACTTCAGTCAACGTGCTCTCACCACCCGATTTGTTCACGAGTTCAAGTGAGATGTTTGGAAATATGTAACTTCCATAGGGCAACGACAAATCGTCCTTGTCGAATTCTCTATCTTTGGCAATGACGATATTCTGCAGATCGCTTTTGTACTCGTAAAACAAATCGAGCGTGGCTTTGTCCAATTTCAAAGGCATGCTATATTTGTCGCATTTGTGCTCTAAGCCCTTCGTCTCAACCTCGTTCAATTCGATGGGATCGTGTCGTTGTAATCTATAGATTTTAGAACCGAATTTCTTATACGTTTCGACTCGTTTCAATTTCAATTTGCATCTTTTAGGTGTTGTTGTCATTTTCGATTATTTGTTTTTTTATTTTATGAATTCTTGCAAATAATGTATATTTTAAATTTTGTATTTTAATAATTTGTTTAAAAAGTTTTTTTTTTTTTTTACTCTTTATATATATATAAAAAAAAAGTTTTTTTAATTTTAATTTTCTTTAATGTGAAAAAAAAAATTTTTTGTAAAGGTTTTTTTCTCTTTATATATAAATAAAAAGTTAAATTTAACATCCTTTTTTTCTCGTATTAATTCAATTTTTGTTCACGTTAAGAACATAAAAAAATTGATTAATTTTTTTCTTGAAGGAATTAAAACATATATATAAACAATTTTAAAACTTTTTAACAAATTATCATTTAAATACAAAATTCGAAAAAAATATTCTAACAAACCCAATTTTGAGGTAAAAAAAAACAATGATTAAATCCGCATATCCGAATTATAGTTTAGAACGTGCAAGACTTCAAACATTTAAAAATTGGCCTTCGCATCTTGCTAAAAAACCTGAAGATTTAGCTGCTGCGGGTTTCATTTATGTGGGTAAAAGTGACAGAGTTAAATGTTTTTGTTGTAACACACATTTAATGAATTGGGAACCTAATGACAAACCGTTGGCAGAACACATAAAAGATACCGAAGGTCATTGCGATAATTTGAAGAAGATCCAGACATTAGGATTGATTAAAATTGAAAACGAAGAATGGGAAAGTAATAAAAACGAGAGTTTATTAAGGGGTATTTTACAATCCGGATACACGAAGGAACAATTGTATAATACATTGAATTATGTAAACAAGACGTTATCTCAATTCTTGACTTTAGAAGATTTGATTCGATTCATGAAAGAAGCAAATGGGTTATTATCTATTGAGAAGGAGTCGAGTGATGTGAACACGTGTCTGCTTTGCGAAAACAACTCTGCAAATGTTTTGTTTCTACCATGTGCACATTTTTGTTATTGTAAGGAATGTTATTCTAGAGATGAGAAAACGTGTTCGTTTTGCGAACAAGAAATAAAAGCGATTGTAAATTGTTTTGAATAAAAAACATTAAAGAAAAAATTAAAATTAAAATTAAAAAAAAATCTTTTTTATATATATAAAGAGTAAAAAAACAAAACTTTTTAACAAATTATTTTAATACAAAATTCGAAAAAAAATATTCTTACAAATGGAGCAAACAAATAAAAAAATGGAAAATTTAAATGAGAAAACCATACCTCAGTTAAACGAGATTTGTAAACTATTAAAAATTCCACATTTCAGAAATCATAGAACTAAATAAAAAAAAATTGAAGTCATATAGGAATATTTGCGAAATGATAGAAAGGCAAACAAAATGTCGATAGCAACGACGTCAAAAAATGCATCGGCTGTGAAAAATGAGAAGAAGAAAAAGATAGTAAAAGGAATCGATATGCCGACGTAGAAAAAAACCAAAAACGTTTCGATTGTGAAAAATAAGAAGATGACTAAATGAATTGAAGAACTTCAAGTTTCAAAATAAAAGAAAAAAAAACTAAAACGAAAACGAGTGATGCACTTCGGATTCTAGACAAACGAGATATATCGAGCGAAATTCGATGAGCAATCAACGAAGGGAAAGGAGAAGAATATGTAGCACGACTCATCATGGAACTATTCCAATCGAAGCCTGTAGAACGGGAGAGTGTGATCAAAGGCGTTTTTAAAACTTTCGATGTGGTTTCCTCATTCAAGAAAACCAATCCGAAATTGTTCATGGAACGGGTGAAGAAAAAAGTATTGGATTTGTTTCGCAAACACATGAATGTGGGACAAAAAATTAAGATGATACTCCATTGCGTGATGAATAAAATCGACTTGAAGTCTGGCGAGAGCATCGTGAAAAATGCATATTTCAGATCTAACGTCGAACCCGTATTTTGAGGTTCAGATTTATCAGACGTTTTCGAAACGGTGAAAGACAAGATGTTGACGTCTCTCATGAATTATCAACATGAAGGTAGTAATTGGACGTTCGATGAGGTGTTGAAACTCGAAATTCATATAACTAAAAACGATTCGTTGAAAGGATCTTCCTACGTGGAATTACTGTATTTCTTAGCTAAAAAAACACTCCGTGGTCAACGTGAGAAATAAAGATGATCAGTGTTTTAAATGGGCAGTCACTTCTGCTTTATACCCTGTCAAAATGAACTCCGATAGAGTTTGTTGTTACGAGGAGACTTCTAAAAATCTCGATTGGACCGGAGTGACTTTTCCAACAGAGTTAAAACACATCGAACGTTTCGAGGCTCAAAACCCCACTGTAGCAGTGAACGTCTTGGGATACGATGATGAAAAACGAACGATCTATCCTCTCAGACATACTTCGTATCTCGAAAGAGAAAAGACGATTATTTTATTATTGATTTTGAATGGTGACAATCGTCATTATTGTTGGGTTAAACATCCGAGCCGATTACTGTTGAGACAAAATAATAAACATAAAGGAAAGATATGTTTATGTTATAACTGCATGAACATGTTTCAGAGCGAAAAATCGTTAGCAAAACATCAGGAATATTGCAATGAAAATCAAGGTGTCGCTATCGAAATGCCCAAAGCTAACACCATCGTGAAGTTTGAAAATCGCAATAGAAGGTTAAAAGTACCATTCGTCATGTACGCCGATTTCGAATGCTTCACCACGAAAATGAGTTCCTGCCAACCTAATGCTCTTCAAAGTTACGTCGAAAGATATCAAAAACACATGCCTTCAGGTTATTGCATTTACGTGAAATGCGCTTTTGATTCACAACACGACATGGGTCCCTTCACCTACACGAAACAGTGCAAAGACGACGACGTGGCTCAAAGGTTCGTGGAAGAGTTAGAATCGAAACTCAAATGTTATACAACAAATTCAAAACTCCAGCAAAAATGATCATCACGTGAGAGCAGCAGGACGAAAATAACAGAGCCGCCGAATGTCACATATGCAGACAATCGTTCGACGAGAATTTGGAGGAAAATAAGAACGTTAGATCCCACGATCATTACACGGGTCTGTATCGTGGTCCGGCTCACAGCAAGTGTAATTTAAAATATCGAGACGCTGTTTTCTATCCGGTGATATTTCACAATCTCTCGGGTTACGACAGTCATCTGTTCGTGAAAAATCTTGGCACCTCCCACGAAGAATTAAATTGCATCGCAAACAGCGAAGAAAGATACATTTCATTCACTAAATGGAAGCTCATGGGGAAGAAAAGAGTAATCGACGGAGAGACGTTGAAAGAAAAAACGAAGTTCATTCGTAGAGGCATACGTTTCATCGTCAGTTTTAAATTCATGTCGACCGCTCTGGAAAAATTAGTCGATAACATGAGCAAGGATAAATTTGAAATCACGAGAAGTCGATTTGAACTATCCGGAAGAATTACACGATCTACACAACGATTATCTGCTGGCTCCCGAATGAATAGAAGTGAACGAAGAAGAAGAAAAACTCATTCCCAATTTATTTAACAAACGTAACTACATCGTCTACAATGAGAATTTGAAACAATACATCGATTACGGGATGAAATTAGTCAACATACATCGCATCATTTGATTCAACGAAGAGCCTTGGATGAAAAAATACATCGATCTCAACACGAATCTCAGAATTCGAGCCAAGAACAATTTCGAAAAAGATTTCTTCAAACTCATGAACAACTGCGTGTATGGTAAATTGATGGAAAACATCAGGAAGAGAACCGACGTTCGACTCATTACGTCTGAAAAAAAGCAAACAAATTAGTGGCGAAACCCAATTACAAACACCGAACCATATTCGATGAAAATCTAGTGTCCGTTCACATGCAAAAGACGCATGTGAACCATATTATCTCGGACCGATCATCTTAGATATCAGCAAACCATTGATGTACGAGTTTCACTACGATTACGTCAAACGAAAATTTGGTGATAAAGCCAAACTACTGTTCACCGACATGGACAGTTTAGTTTACGAGATAGAGGCAAAAGACGTCTACCGAGATATATCTCCGGACGTGGCCGTGTGATTTGACACGAGCAATTATCCCGTCGATCACCCATCCAACATTCAATCGAATGACAACAAGAAGGTGTTGGGTAAATTTAAGGACGAGAGCAGCGGTAAACAAATCCTCAAAATCATGGGCTTGAGACCCAAACTGTATGCTTATCATCCAGAAGATGAAGAGATCAAGAAGTGCAAAAGGGTTAAAGCGTGCGTGGTGAAGAAAAACATCTCTTTCCAAGAGTATAAAGATTGTCTGTTAGGAAGTGGTCCGGTGTATAAGACTATGAAATCGATTCGAAGCGAAAATCACGATTTGTATACCGAAATAGTCAACAAGATTTTGCTGATGGCCGACGACAATAAGAGATTCATGTTAGATGATAAAATAAGCACTTTGGCATGCAGACATTGGATTTCGGATCTAATTAGAGACGATAGGATTTCAGATATGATTGTGAATGATAGGATTCCAGATAGGACTAAGGATGATAGGATTCCAGAAAATCAGGAGGAATTAGACGGATCAAGATTACGGAAATTGATAGAGACATCGAGAGAGCTAGTTTAAAAAGAAAAAGAAAAAAGTAAAAAAAAAAATAACAACGTAAAAAAATAGAGATATCCATAGAAGGTGTCGTCTTACCTAACGAACCCCTATCCAACATCGATCTGTCGAATGCGGCGAAGGATTTGAAAATCAAAGATTTTCTAGGCGTGTTTTCTAGAGATGCCTTGCCGAAGAGAAGACCTTGACAATTGGAATGCAGAATTTTACATCTAGGCGATTTATCAGGTGAAGGCACTCACTGGGTGGCGTGGTTCAAGAACGGGAAGAAGAATTATTATTTCGACAGCTACAGAATCTCACCGCCAAAAGAAATAAAGAACTATTTCAACAAATTGATGGTTTGTTACAACACGGAACGAGTGCAATCACCAGATCAAGTGTTTTGCGGTCACCTGTGTCTTTACGTTCTCAAAAGATGCTCTGAAGGAGATCAGTTTCAAGACATTCTCAATGATTTACATTAGAGAGAGATTTTTTTTTATAACATATAAAGGTAAAAAAAATTTTATTAAAAAAATTTTAATCGAATAAAAACGAAAAATGAAAATAAAATAATTCATTTTTAATAAACTGCATTTGAAATATATTTTTTTAAAAGCAAAAAATCTCAAAACAACATGCCAGTCGATAAATTTGGTAGAAGTGACGACGAAAAAGTCAACCTAAAAAAGAAGAGGAAGACGCTCGAAGTCGACAATGGTTACGACATTGCCAACTTGGACGAACGTTACATTCGGAGATACGAACCTCGAGAGGAACCTTTGAACATGAATGATAAGAAGATCTACAATCTTCCCGAGCCGATAGATCTCGCAGATGCTGCGACTAAAAAATATGTCGACAGGGGGAACGCCGATTTCGAACGAATCATGCTAGATAATTACGTGGATATAACCAGTACCGACGATCTCGATCTGAAATCTAAACGTTTTGTGAACGTCACAAATCCCATAGATCCCATGGATGCTGCGACCAAGAAATACGCAGACGACTCTCATGCGAGATTCAGCGAACACCTGAGAAATAGATACGTTCAGAAAACGATGCACTCGGAATTGAATGCCAATTCTAACAAGATAACGAACGTGGCTACTCCCACGAATCCCAAGGACGTGGCGACCAAACACTACGTAGATCTGGAACAGAGAAAGTCTGACAGACGAGAAATTAAATCAGATCTGAATGCGGGATTCAACAAGATATTGAATCTGTTGAAGGTCGATGACACGGATGCGGACTCAACCACAGTCAACAAGGGCTACGTAGATTCTGCCGTGATACGATCACAAGAATACCTAGAATCACAAGTGGATGATCTCTACCTGAACAAACAATCTGGCGGAACCATGGAGGGTGTTATCGACATGAACGGTGAGACTTTATTCGGACTCAGTCACGATCCCGAATTCGATTCCAGCACAGTCAGCAGGAAATACGTGGACGACAACTCGGTCTGGAGAAAGGGTGACATCATGGAAGGTAAACTAGACATGGGTGGACACGCGCTCACGAATCTACCGGATCCCGTGAACATGACGGATGCCTGCACCCTGATTTCGGTGGTGGAGAAAGTCAAATATGCTAGACAATTGATCACCGTGTGGGCAAAGGAGAGTGGCACGTTAGAGGAGGGAAAAGCTGAGTGGTCTTTTGGAAATGGAGGTAGTGGATCGCAACATGGTCAGGTGGGATATCCCATGCCGTTGGGAGGTGAAATCATTCGAATGAGTCTGGCTTCCACGGATTTGAATAACAGAGCGGTCGTCAATCTCATGGTGAATGGAGTAGAGAGCGATAAGAGATACAGCGTCGAAAAGACTGAGAATCAACACGCGAATGTTAGCACGTTCGGCACGCCTTTCAAAGTGAATACTGGAGACAGGATTAATTTCGTTACGAAAACCAATAATCCCGAAGCCGCCACTTCCGTGGTGAGCCTACTGATCGAACTAGATCCTTTGAACAAACAGTGAACGCGTGGAAATAATTAATTAAAAAAAATAATGTGTGATTATTAAAAACAAAAAAAAAGTAATGAGATTTAGAAAGATGCTCAATCTCTCTAGATCTCATTACTTTTATTTTTTTTTTTGTTTTTTTTTTATAATTACTCATTACTTTTTTTAATTTTGTTTTATTTTTTTTTTTTCACACACGTCTCTCATCGAATGATCGACATCTTATTTCCATCCGATTCGAATTGTAATTCTCTGTCCGACAGGACCAGGGCAAAGGCTTCGGTTTTTCTTGGCACGTTCCTATCGAATTGCATCTTGATCTGGATATCTAAGACGCTAAGACACTACGAACATGGGATACATCGACTTGTATTTGCCGTGAGATATGTTAGGGTTGCTCATCAATTTGTCTAGACCATGATACTTCTTTCTAAAATCAGCGACATCGCCGTACAGTCTGCAGAAATCGTTCTTGTCGAACGACGAGTTGTAATCGATTGCTGGATATCTCGTGGCATTCAGAAATACTTGCATGTTTCTCAAATGGCAGTGATCGAACAGCGACACATTCTTTTCCTGAGACCCGTCCCTATCGGTCTGAAATGCAACCACGATGAAACGCGGTCTCTCGGAAGCGGATTTCACCGTCAATCTCCAATCGAAATGATTCGTGGAGAGAGGAATGCTAGCCATGTCGCACTGTCTCATTCTAAATCCCATGGGTAATTTACTCTTGGATTCTATGATCTTGTAGAGACGCGCTTTTTCCACGATCGAAGCCTCCATGTGCGGAATGAACCACGATATCTTGTGGAGAGTTATCTTACCCGCATCGGTCGCAGTGAGTCTCACTATTGCGTCGTCGTTTCCTTTTCGAATCAACGTCAGATTGTGTTTGAATCCGTGCATGATCTTGTTGTAATCGTCCGCAAATCCGAAGATGTGTTTCAAAGGTATCCTGAACGAAAACGTTCCTTTAGGTCTGGATGTCTTGACGACGTAGTCGAATATCGCAGCAGCGCAGGCGCTAGCAGGGCCGACGGTGTCATTCACCCACAACTGATTAAGTCCTCTGGATTTCGAAAAATCATCAGGATACGTCAAGAGTCCGAACATCGTGGTGGCCTGACCGGGATGAAACACAGATTCTATCTCTTGTCCGGATAGCATGTATTTTATATTACTGAATAGATGCATGATGCCATTATTGGCTAGAGTAACCGTGTCGTCGTCGGCGTAGTCACTCCCATCTTCCTTGGTGAGATGTCCCTGCACCACCATGTAACTCTCGCTAGGATGTATGAATAGATCTTGAGTTTCGACGTTGATTCTTATCTCTCCCGCATTGTTCAAACTCGTTCCGGTTACCGGTTCGTATTCATGAACCTCATATTCTTGAATACTTTCATCTTTCACTATGCTTTGTGCTATATCTAGTATATTTGTCATTTTTAAAGGATTTTTGGGTTTTTTTGTTTATTAATTAGCTTGCTTTTTTTTTTATCTAAAAATAGTTTTAATTATTTTTATTATTATTTTTCTCTCCTATATATATATATATATGTGTGTGTAAACAAGAAAATGTTAAAGAGAGTAAATAAAAGAAATTTGTTTTCTTTATCAAAACTTTGTCTTCTGTAATTGTTGTTCGTAAAGCTTTCCGATGATCTCTTCTCCATCCAAAGCTTCGATTTCGTAAGTCACCGGATCGGTGTGAAATATTTTGATTATCACGAAGATTTCCGAGGTCCATCGAGGAGTATAACCCTTTTCGAAGTGCTTCTTATAAGCGTAGATTCTCACTCGATCACCGACCGCAAATTTCGGCGTTCTAGACTTCTTCCTAATCTTAGATCTTTCAGGATATAGATTTGCGTAGACCCGTTTTTCATTTCGAGGATCGCTAGCTTCCACGGGAGTCATCTTGATCGATCTGTGTCGCGTGTTGTTGTAATCTTTAACCAGACCGTTCAGAGCGTATATGTATTTCTTGGTCGAATTCACCGTGAAGTATCTATGCATCTTTTCCTTCATCGTTCGATTCCAACGTTCCACCACGCTGGCTTTCTCTTTGTTTTCGATCGAGTAGAGGTTGACCAATCGATGAACGTGCTTGTTGTAGAATTCCTTTCCCTTATCCACCCACAATTTACTCGGTTTTCGAGAAGACGAGTCGAACACGCTCTTCAGAGCCTCGGCGACGCAAGGTCCCGATTTATTCTTCAAAGCTCTGATCCAACCGTATTTGGAAAACACGTCGATGACCGTCGATAGATATTTGACACCCTCGTTCCACCTCGAAAACGATCTCATGTCGACCAAGTCGGCAGACCAAATATCATCCAAACCCTTCACGAACACCCTTCTCTTTCGAAATTTACGCACGATGGGTTTGTGTAACTTCTCGGCCAATTCGCTCGTCAATAATCGTTTGTTCTTCTTTTCAGATGCGCTTTTTTTTTGAACGCCCCATCCGAATCGACGTTTCGCACCGATCAGATTGCCGACCAGCGAACGTTCCATCTTCCCTCTCCAGGTCGGATTCGATATGCCTCTCAATTTCCCCAACATGTTTTTATCGCAGACGTCGTTGCGAGTCTTGGTGTCGGGATGTCCGGCGTAGCACAGATCATGATCATACGCGGCCGCGTCCACCCTATTCACAGGTTTGCTCCAAGATTTAGGAGTCAGATCGGCGTTGAGTCTCTTGTTCAATTTCGTTCCAGGTCCCGTGAAACTGTGACCAGGCAGATGCATTTCGAAAGGTAGATTATTGACCATTTTATTCACGATGCCTTTACCTTTGCTCGCGTTCTTTTTTGTGACGAATCGAGTCTTGATAGAACCACACACGTCGCAAATTCCGCGAAGCATCTGTCTATCGTTTTTAGTTCGTACTTCTTGAGAATTACTCGTCTCGGTAACTCTCTTACACTTTACGCAATACATTTTTAAGAGTTATTTAAATTAATTTCGTTTTCTAAATCCTATGGAGGTGTACATCGATGTACGTGTACATGTACGAAATCGTGTACAAGTAATACTGAATCCGCCTTTATTACCTACTCACGTGACTATGACGTCACATGAGATCCCCCGATGAGATCCCCCAAATGTTCCCTGAAACGTGCGAGCACTACTACTGACATGGTAATTAAATCAAAGCAAAATGGTATCTGGACAAGGTGATCAATGAATTCCCAGTGGTATTAGTAATATACAAATTGGCGTCCAGACATAGTAATAGAGAGTTTACTGCATGGTGTCAAGGTATACATTCAAAGATAACACATAGTGATATCTAGACATAGTTATCAAGATTATGCAAAATTGTGTCTAGACATAGTAATCAAGTTAATTTAAATGCTATCTCTACAGGGTCATCAAGAGTATACTCAATGGTATCAAGACATAATAATAAAAAAATATACACAAAATTGTGTCTAGATATGGCAATCAAATTAATTTGAGTGGTGTCTCGTGAAGGTAGTCAAGAGTATACCCAATCGTATCGAAACATAGTAATCTCGAATATACAAAATTGTGTCTAAACATGATGCAAATATACAAAATGGCGTCCACATATAGTAATAGAGAGTATACTAAATGTTGTCCAGACATTGTAATCAACATTACACACAATGATATTCAAGCAAAGCAATTACTATTATACTGCATGGTGTTTAGATATGAAATTGCCTATAGACAATGATATCCAAGCATGGTAATCAAGATTATAAAAATGGCGTCGAGACATAGTAATCACGATTATACATAATAGTATTAAGACAGTAATCACGATTATATGTCATGGTATCCAGACAAAAATCAAGACTACACAATAATATCCAGACATAGTAATCAAGTTTATACACAATGATATCCAACCATAGTAATGAAGATATCACAAGGATATCCAGAAACAGTAATCAAGATTGTCCAAAATGGTGCCTCGATATGCGAATCGAGTATATCCAATGGTATCCAATCAAAGAAATTAAGAATACGCAAAAAAGTGTTCAGACATCTTAACCAAAATTACACACAAAATTGTCCCGATAGAGTAATGCCAAGCATACAAAATGATATCCAGACATTGATGCACAATGGTATCTATATATGCAAATAGAGTAAAGCAAATGGTATCCAATTGTAGTAACTAAAAGTTCACAAAATGGTGTCTAATCATAGTAATAGAGAGTTTAGCAAATGATGTCAGTCTATATAGTAAATAAAATAACACAACAATAAGCAGGTATGGTAATCAAGTTATACAACATTTTGTCTGGGCATGCTAGTCAAATTGATGCTAGATGGTGCCTAGACATGGTAATCAGAGTATACCTAATGTCATCCAGACATAGTAATCGAAAATTTACAAAAACATAGTAATCAGGAATATACAGGATTTTGTCTAGACGTGGTAATCAAATCAATGCATAATGGTGCCTAGACAAGGTAGTACAAAGTATATCCAATCATATCAGGAATATAAAAAATGGCGTCCAGATATAGTAATAGAGAGTTCACTAAATGATGTTAAGATATACTATCAAAAATAACACACAATGATTTCACACGCAGTTATTAAGATTATGCAAAATGGTGTCCAGGCAAGATAATCAAGAGCGTATCCAATGGTTTCCCAACACAATCAAACTTACACACAACGATTTCTAGACACAGTAAACAAGAAAAGACAAAGTGTGTCTAGACTTGGTAATCACATAAATACACAATGGTGTGTAGACAAGGTAATAAAGAGTATACACAATGTTATAGAAACCTAGTAATCAATAATAAACAAAAATTGTGTCTAGCCATGGTAATCGAGTTAATTCAAGTGGTGTCTAGATAAGGTAAGTGAGAGTATACCCAAAAGTATCAAACCATAGTAATTAAAATGTACAACATTGTGTCTAGACATGGTAGTCAAATCAATGCAAAATGATACCCAGACAAGGTGGTCAAATGTATACCCAATGGTATCAGGGATGTACAAATTGGCCTCCAGATATAGTAATAGGGAGTTTACAGATGTTGTCAAGATACACTGTCAAATATAACACGTTGTGATATCTAGATGTAGTTATCAAGATTATGCAAGATGGTGTCCAGACAAGATGATCAAGAGTGTATCCAATGGTATCCAGACACAATCAAACTAACACACAAGGATTTAAAACATAGTAATCAAGAATATACAAATTGTGTTTAGATTTGATAATCAGGTAAATGCAAAATAGTATGACGACAAGGTAAACAAGAGTATACAAAATAGTAAAATAGGGTAGACATAGTGAAGAAGGAACAAAATTGTGTCTAGACATGATAATCAAATTAATTCAAGTTGTGTCTAGACAGGGTGATCTAAAGTATACCCAATGGTATCAGGAATATATAAATTGGCGTCCAGATATAGTAATAGGAAGTTTACTAAATGTTGTCAAGATATACTATAAACGATAACACACAGTGATATCTAGACATAGTTATAAAGATTATGCAAAATTATGTCTAGACGTGGAAATCAAAGTAATTTAAATGGTATCTAGACAGGGTAATCAAGACTATATCCAATGGTATCGAGACAGTAATAAAAATGTACAAAACTGTGTCTAGACATGGCGATCAAATTAAATTTACTGGTGTTGCAACAGGGGAATCAAGAATGAACATAATGGTATTGGGACATAGTAATTAAAAATATAGAAAATTGTGCCCAGACATGATAATCAAATTAATGTAAATGGTGTCTAGACAAGGCAATCGAACGTATATCCACTGGTATCCAGACATAGTAATTAGAGAATATAGAAAATTGTGTCTAGACATGATAATCAAATTAAAGCAAAATGGTGTCTAGACAAAGTTATCAAGAGTATACCCAATGGTATCCAGACATAGTAATTTAGAATATAGAAAAGGAAAGCAAAATTATACCCAATGGTGTCCAGACATAGTAATTAAGAATATACAAAATTGTGCCCAGTCATGATAATCAAATTAATGCAAATGGTGTCTAGACAAAGTAATCAAGAGTATACCCAATGGTATCCGGACATTGTAATTAAGAATATAGAAAATTGTGCCTAGACATGATAATACAATTAATGCAAATGGTATCTAGAAACGGCAATCAAAAGTATACCCAATCGTATTCAGAAATAGCAATTAAGAACATAGAAGATTGTGTCTATATATGATAATAAACTTAATGCAAAATGGTGTCTAGACAAGGTAATCAAGAGTATACCCAACGCAATCCAGACCCAATTATTACAAATATACAAAATGGCGTCCACATATAGTAATAGAGAGTACACTAAATGATGTCCAGACATAGTAATCAACATTACGCATATTGATATTCGAACACAGCAATTAAAATTATACTGCATGGTGTCGAGATATGCAAACTGCTCATACACAAATGTATCCAAGCATGGTATTCCAGAATATAAAATGGTGTTGAGACATGGTAATCAAGGTTATACATAATAGTATTTCGACATAGTAATCAAGATTATGTACCATGGCATCCAGACAGAAATCAAGATTATACAAAATGACATCTAGGCATAGTAATCAAGTTTGTACACAATGATATGCAGACATAGTAGTTGTGATTGAACAATATGGCGTCTATGCATGTAATCAAGAGTTTATGCAATGGTATGTAAGCATAGTGATCAAGATAGTAACAAATGGTGTCAGAAAATAGGTATTGAGAGTATACTGCTAATTGCGAGTTGAAATGGTATCACGACGCAGTAATTAAGAGCATGTAGCGTGGTATTCAGATATTCTTATCTAGATTACACAAAATGATGCCGAGTAATAGTAATCAAGTTTATACAAATGGTGTCTTACATAGTAATTAGGATTACACAAAAATGATGTTCAGATAACGCAAAATTATACACAATAATAGCCAAATGTAGTAATAAAGACTAAACGAAATGGTGTCTAGACATGGAAATCATCAGTATATCCAATGGTATCACAACATCATAATCCATAATTGACCCAATATAATACAGACATAGCACTGAAGGGTATCCATATTACTTTCGAGGCTTGAAATAACGAAGTGTACATTTATATGTTTGAAGGCGTAAGGTCTAGATAGTAATTTAGAGTAGACAAAGAATTGCAAACAAGACATTGCTACTAGACATAGTAATCCAAAATGTACACTACAGTATGCAAATATAAAAACCAGTAGTAAAAACGAAAATCTAGACAAAGTAATCATGAGTAGATGTAGTGGTGTTCAGACATGTAATGGATGCTGCACACCATGATGCACATATATATTAATCATAAGTATATTAAATGATGCCCACGTAGTGAATAAAAGTATACACAATGACGACCAGACTTGATAATAGAGATCATTAACACTGTGGAGCAAACATTGTAACGGTGTTTTGATATAGTAATAAAGCTGGATTGAGTTCAGCATTCTGCAACACCCCAGATATATAATTTCATCGAAATCGACCTGAAAATGGCGATCTTAGGAATCAAGGTCACACTTGGAACGTCAAGATCACGGCGCATGCGCAATTTTAGTGCCCCAGAAGACTACCCATAGAAATTACATGCACATGCAACGTTTTGTCCCGATCAGCCCAGTAGTTTTCAAGATCGTTACATTGGCAAATGACAACCCAATGGACTATACACATATATCGAAGGTTCTGCATCAATCGGCACTGTGTGGGCCTTGTGTGCCAGTGTTCAGTCTAGTACACCTTTAGTAACTGGATTCACGAAAGTAGGTATAAAAATGCGTTTATGGAATAATGTGAGTGCACATCTAACTAAGTGGGGCCGGTATCCAATTCAAGCCTACTCGTTGCATTTCCTGAGAAAAACAGCAGTACAAGGAACACCCATTGATTGTATTGGATATGGTATCAGTGGATTGTCTTGTTTCAGGCCATCATACAAAAAACATTGATCCTTATACAACAAACCTGCGACAAAATGAGCTCTAACCCTACAATGAAATGTAAAGCCAATTAAATTGTATTCTGTTCCCATTATATTGATGTGTTGTGGAACCTTTCGAGCAGATATTCCTAACTCAGCTACTGACAGAGTCAGGAAAGGAGCTTCACCGTGTGCCCATTCTCTTTTAATGAATATCAAAGGTGTTTTGCAGTTTTTGCACAATTTTTCCTTACGTGAAAACCTTTTGTAGCCCCACTCTTGTATACTTTTTGCAAGCGAGAATCTTCTGGGGTGGTATTATTCTGCAAGGCCATTACGGATCTTCCTTCATATCGTTCACCACATCTGTAAACCTCGGTTGTCTTAAAAATCCAGGTGAAAAGAAAGTGCACATGTTCAGAACCAAATAAGTTTTGAGCGTGGTCTTTGTCAAAAGACACGTCTGTGTGAATAAAATGAACTTTACCTTCAAAACCTAAGCCAGAGCTGATGAGATGCAGTGATTGTTGTAACACTAAAATTTGCTAAAATTGGTTTTCATCATAACTGTAGGGTGCTAAAACATCACTTAAAATACTGTCAGCTACATTGTGTTGGGTTGCAAATATTGAAAGAGATTGTCAATGGTACATGTATTTGTCATGATGCATTTATTGTTTTTTTCATCACTTCCATTGCCACCCCATTGTGGTACTTCTGGTAATTCCTGTTTGACAATAAATCCAAAATCAGAAGGGGATGGGTCACTCGGAAATTGCTGAGGCACCAATGGAACAACAGCTGGTTTACTTCCCGGTGCTATGAGAAAATTATATATAATTCGAACTGGAACCCAATCTAGTCCCAGTTCTAGAGCTACGGCAATCCGTGTATTGCCCTCAAATATAATTGATGACCCTGCTGGAGAATCTCCAGATGGATATTTTTTCACAGCCAAAATCACAGGTTCTCTAATGCCATTCTTTGAAATGTCTTCTGTGAGCCTTTTCAATTGCCCGGGGTATTTCTCTATTCTAGATCGGTCAACCTCAATATATTCAACAAAAGTATGAGGGGAAAGATGTTCAGTTCTCGACATGCGAAAGAGTGTCCGCTTTTGAACTGGCTTTCTAGCAAGAAAATGAGAGTAACGTATTTTAATCCTGCTAAGCCTATTGTCTCTATTGTTTGTGTTTTCACCTATCAAATCACTATTGTCAGAAATATCTTTTTTACCGAGCTGTACATCTGTACATACACGTGAGCAGGGTGTGCAAATATACATCTGTTTCTCGCCATCATTGAAATTGTCAACGCAGGTTTTGTGAAACCACTCAGAACATTTGTGACATTCTATCATGGTGCCATCCTCATATCCACCACATTTTATGGGATATTCTGGTAATCTACATATGCAATAAATTTTCCCTTTATTTTAACTGGTTTGTCAAAAGAAATTTTCTTTGAAGATGGAAACTGGGTTACAGTTTGTTTTGAAATGCAATAAGAGAGGAGCTTCCGACATGCATTTGGTTTAAAAGACCGTTTCATGGGATCTCCTGATCGGCACAATTCGATAGCAACAGGTAGCGAAATAACAGCAGAATTTGACCTGTCCGACAAACAAACCTCGTGGAATTTTAAAGTTGCTTCTGATTTGGGACTATCAGCTTGCGGAGCCAGTATGCAACCATTCATCAATATGCGCCAAGACTGACTATCGAATGTTTTCTATCGTTCAAGATTTCAGGTGATTGCATTAAATTTAGAGTGAATGGACAGTACAAATGTGTTTCACCAACAGTTCCATTTCCAAATGCACATACATACAAATCTTTGGGTGGCCCTAGTATTTGCACAAACTTTCCCGTGCTGCGTTTTGCTTCAGCCTTATCTACAACTGAAAGCTTGAAAAGACCACCGATATCAGGAAAACGCTTTTTCAGGAGAGTGATGAAAACATCAACAACATCTCCAGATAAACTTAAATCTTCTGTTTCGATTTCTTCTACCATACGGTCAAAACCTTGTATCTTGTCTTTTTTACAGGACATTAATTACTACGGGATCCCTTTGGTCTCCCAGCTATTGTTCGTTTTCTAGGTAGTGACAACCTCTGCTCCGTACCACGTGGATGTGTTAACTGCCAACTATCCATTATATGAACTAATGTATTATACTTTTGTTTATATTCTTTCTGAGAGTGAACCTCGATTCATCGGAAAACATGACGTTGCTCCACCGACGATTGTTCAGCGCTGTCGTGCTCCACACCAATTACGCCTTGCTGCGAAGGGGCGTTCAGGCAAACGTGGAATTATTCGACGTCGTCGAGCGTACAAATTCCAGCTGTACAGGCGATTTCGGATAGTCCGACCACTGACTCGCACATCTGTCGCTCCGTGCAGCTGCAGTCCAATTTCTGAGGCACCTTAGTTTAAACAGTATTTATTACAAAAAAGGCAAATGATAACAGAGATAAATTGCAAACATTAATGTGAATTCGGCAGTAAGCTGAAAGCTTATACAAGGCTGTTTCCACCAACACAAGATCACAAAGATTCGTCGATGACAATAGCAGGTATGAGTATTAAGTGCAAACAGTGTTTATCTGCATTATACAAGCGTTTGAAAAGCGACAGTAACTAATCTTGTATAGAAACAGTCAGGGATGAGTTGAGCGGCAAGAAAAGTTGGAAAGTGCGGGGTGGATACATTCATTCCGTAGAGTTATTTATTTGTGTCTAAAGTCACACAGCTATGCAAAATGACTAAACGTGACGTAAGATAGAAATATAATCAAGTTAACTCCAATTATTTGCCACCCAAGACGCCCATTTGGAGAACTTTCACCCAAGCATTGGTAACAGAGTCACGGTTGATCAACACGACTTCGCCTGTTTACCACTGTAAACAGGTGTAGCTTTATTTACAGGCATTCCCACGGAGATCATCTTGATATTAATTGTGGGTTAGTATTTATTATAGTATATAATTATATAAGATGGATAATACTACATTGGGGTTAATTAATGAATCGCTTACTTGATAAAATAAAGTCGTGTACCACTTCAAAGATAAGGCGGTTGTCGTCATAACTCGGGAATTCTGAACCGAATAGAAGTGTAGAGGAGTCCGCTCCAAAAGGAAGGAGATTAATTGAATAATTACGAGCATCGGAGAAAACTGGACAATGCAGGAGAAAACGGGAGTCTCTTCCTCCCCACACTGGCATATGGGGGTTGGTGATAAGTGGTTGTGATATAAGCGAAAATTGAGGTTACTACACCCTATAGTTGTTAATCTACAGTGATATATTTGGGCTGTGCGAGATTTCGAGTAGAACCTTGGCGGTCGTCTATTGCCATCGTTTAGAAAAGTCTTGAAGTTTGTCAATGATGAGTTTTCACGCACGGACAAGGGAAAATTATTCCATTGGTCAGTAACGCTGGGTATGAAGGAAGATTTATACAGTTCAGTCCGACATAACGGAACACGGTGGTTTTGGCCTGATCGAAGACTAAGTGAAGGATTGGTCGAAGAAGCACGGGGCGGGATTTTACTGGAGATGTGCGGAGGAACGATACGGTGGTACATTTTGAATAACTGGATTAACTTGTGTTTGTAACGTCTATCTTGCAACGGTTCCCATCCTGTTTCCGTATAAAGTAAGGACTTACTATCACTGACGGTTGCCCCAGTAATAATCCTTGCCGCAGCAATCTAGATTTTTTCCATTTCCTCCACTTTAGTTACAGAGCAGTTATCCCAAACAGTGTCAGTGTATTCAAGGATGGGCCTGAAAAAAGCAAAATATATTTTTTCTAAGACACTACGGTCTAAGTAAAATTTGTGCTTCCTAAGTAAGTCTCACCGGGACCAGGCCTTTGAGCAATATGGTCGATATGGTCATTCCAGGTACACGTGCCATTTAATATGATTCCCAGATGTTTATGATTAACGACTTCAGATATCTGAGAACCACCAAAGAATAATGGTGGATGGAAAATAGGGCTACCTTTTCGAGATGTTAGCATACTCTCAGTTTCATTTGGATTGAACTCTACCAACCATGTTTTAGCCGCCGAATGTTCAATTGTGGCCAGATCATGACTAATTAGTGTCGAGGCTTATTCTGGGATTTCTATAATTAGATATAAAGAAATATCGTCTGCAAATAGGCGTATACTGCTCCGGAGATCTTTGGTTATATCGTTGATAAATAAAGGGAACAACAAGGGCCCGAGAATAGACCCTTGTGGAACACCTGCATTTATGGTTCTCCAGGAAGAAGTCTCAGACAATATCACAACTCGTTGCAATCTATCTGTAAGATACGATTTGAGGAACAACAGAAGTTCACCCAAAACACCAGTACTTTCCAACTTGTGGATAAGACCTACATGCCATACTTTGTCAAAGGCCTTGTCGACATCACAGAAGACAACCCCAACTTCGTTGCCATCATCAAGGGCGTGACAAAATTCATCGTATATGTCTGTGAGTTGGTGGACTGTTGAATCACCGGGTGTAAAACCTGACTGAAATTGGCTGAGAACTGTATTGTCAATCAAAAACGCCCACAAGCGTTTGAATACACATTTTTCAAGTAATTTTCCAACACAGCTAATCAAAGATATTGGTCGATAATTCGTCACAGAATTGGAAGGGTGTTTTTTCAAAATCGGGGAGACGTTAGCTTTTTTCCACAATGATGGGAAGTACGAGTTGTTCGATAGTATATTGAATAAGATGGAGAGTGGCTCACATAAGGATGATTTACATTCTTTTAGAAGACGCGGGCTAATTAGATCTGGACCAGATGCCTTAGAAATTTTTAACGATTTCATTGCTGTATGTTCTTCATTACAATGTAAAGTGATACAATCAATATTGCAGAAACACGTGTTGATGCGTATGGCAAGGAAGCATTCGAATCATCAACTGTTGAGATAGAACTGAAGTATTCATTAAACACTTCAGCTTTCTCAACATTTGACGAGTATATTTGGTCGGAATGGGTGAGAGTAGGAATTCCAGAGTAACTGCTCCCGACGACTGTTTTCAAGGTCTTCCACCACTGTGGTGGCGGCGTTTTACTACTTATTAGCGTGGACTGGATTTTCGACAAGTATAAAGCTTTGGGCTTCCTTATAGCAGATACAACATTATTCTGTTTTAGTTTATAGTTTGCCCAGGCATACGGGGTATTGGTACGTTTAGCAATGCGATATAAACGTTTTCGCTGTCTCAGCAGTAATCTCATTTCATTGTACATCCATTTTGGCTGGTCTATTCGCGTGGTAATGAATTTGTTAGGTATGTGGGCGGATGCAGTTTCAAGTATTTTGTCAGTAAACTTGGACACTATGTTATCGAGACATGAGTCATCGAAGAGGGCATTCCAATCGACATGGGAGAAGGCCTCATTCAACGCTTCATAATTACCCTGGGAATAGAGCCAAATTCTCCTCTTGAATGATAAGGTTGGTGGTTTCAAGAATTCTACTTCGAGTGAGATTGGACAATGGTATCGGATCATATCTGGAATGATTGGTTCGAGGACCTCACAAGTTTTCATGTTTATTGAATCACTGAGAACAAATAGATCTAATAACGAAGCCGAAGTCTCGGTGAAACAAGTTGGCTCACTCACGACTTGTCTCAGATTGAAATAGCGTAGTATTTCAGAAACGCCGCTTCTTGAGGGAGTCACTTGATTGTCATTAAAGTCCCCAGTTATAATTAGGTCGGCAATTGAGGAGTCTCGGGCTTTTTCAACGGATCCTAATATGGCTTCCCATGTTTCGCGGGGACTGTTTGGTGGCCGGTATTCTGGTTGTAATCGGAGTTGAAAGAATTTGGGCCAGGGTTAGTTTCAATATCACCAGACAGTAGAAGAATCACAGTCACGTTGAACAGCGCGATGGCAAGGAGAGCAGAAAGTATCAGTACATGTACTTTCCTTATGAGTACATTCGTTGAAACTCCAACGCTGTAAGGATATAAAGTTTCATCCAGAGGATTAACTAAGCGCGATATTAACAATTTATTGGACAGTCCAAAGAGCAAAGTGACCACAACATTAAGGTTTTGATGCAGCCCAACCCCACTGAGGCGCAAGAAAAGATAGATTAGGACACAAATGGATCTCTTCTTCGATAATGAGAACTTCGAACTCCTACAAAAAACTTTGAAGTTAAATGTGCCAATCCAAGCACGATAAGATTCAAGGGAACACGTGGTGAGCTATTCGTAACTAGGTGACGCAGTTAAGGCAAATTGTTTCTTTATGAACAAGATTGTATTCAGGCTGGCAAATAGTGCAGATAATGTGCGACAAACGCTGTTATGCAATTAGAAGACAGTAGTAATTTATTTAAAAGTATGATAATAAACAAGATTTAAAAAAAAAAATTATAAAGAGTCAGGTTAGAACTATAAAGCGCTACTGACTTGTGAGCTTGTGAGCCTGTGAGGGCAATGTCAATGGTCATTTTCGGGCAAGTCAAATGGATATTGGTTCGAATATCGTTTCCAATACGAAAATGATTGCGAATATCGATGGCGATAAAAGTTATATATGATATATTTTCTTTGAGAAGGTGACAGTGTCGAACAGCTTGGAAGTTCCTTTTCGTTAATGGTGATCAGGTGAAATTTAGCATTTACCATGCTGCAACACAAAGACTGCACCACGGAAAAAGCTTATACACACGAATGAAATATTGGATTTAGTTATGGATGAGGGGAACCAAGTGATGTAAGGCTGTGTTTGTTTACCGAGGTGAACAAACACTACCTCACCCCAAGGGGTTCCTACTAGCTCCATATCATATCAGTGTTCCGTTGACTTACTTCGTGGGAGTGGCGACAATATCAAGTCACTACGGCCTAATCAACAACCACCCCTTTAATAGCATAGAGAAATAATTAGACATCATATAAGCCAAGAGTTTAGAAAGAGATCATGCAATCAATGGGGATAATCAGATGAGGTTGCAACGATGCGTTAAGGGGTCGTCCAACCTAACTTTGGTCAATTTGTTGACATTTTTCCCAATGCCCCAGAAACAGATAAGAGATGTAAGGAAAGGCAAATTATATATCAAAATAATGAGTAAAGGGCATAGAAAAGGTACATATAATTTTTTTCAGGAAAAAAAGTGAATTTTATGATTTTGAAGAAGATTAATATGCCAATGGCATAAGTAACGAATCGGTAAAACCACAAAATAATCGGTAATTCGAAAGCCTTGTCCTCAATATAATGATAACATACTACAGACTCGGAGAAAGCATTTTTTTTGACACACACTCTAGTGGGTTTTGATGTTTGAATGTAATAACACCAACACAAATTTTGCATGCTCCGGATGTGGCCATGTTTCAATCATGTTTATTCCGGTCATGTGATTACGATGTGATTCTGGCAGAAATACTCAATTTGGGCAATCGTAAGAATGCAAGGACGTGATCACGCCCTTTATTTGTTCGAGACAATGTATGAACGGATTTGCAAACAGGTGACAGCAGATACTTGAGCTGTTAATGTCATAACTGCAACATATGGTTCGAAATTCCCTCTCGTGTTTACAGGCCGTCTGAACTTTTTTGTTGACAAAAAATCTGAATTATTGCGCACTAGAAAGACAACATGAACCACTTGTAAAAAAATAACCGAGTGTATAAAATCGGGACGATACACATAAAATAAGGCAATATGCATAACAAAGTAAGCAGAATGCTTCAGAAAACACTTATTCATGAAGTATATTCCAAGTGACCTGGAACTATATTGAGCGTATTGATTTCCCCCGATGTTGTGAAGTTATTTACTTCACAGTTACCATGGTACATACTATTACCACATCAGCCTGTGACTAGAAATGAAAAAGAAATATCGTCTCAACCTGTCCAACAGTTGAACTATGTCTGGGACTTAACCTCCTTTTATCTTCATCTTGGAACAATGTATTGTAGTTATGTCTTGTATATTTGTCCAGCGAGAAAGGATGGTAGTATGTTGGTGAATTATGGCGGGTAACATTACACTCGACGAGGTGCAGGTAGACGCAGAGTACGACTTTATACAGCTCTATAATGAGAAAATATGTTCCTTGACAGAAAATGATGGCTTGTAAAATAGACGCAGGATTCTCAATATTCCATCTCAATTGCCAAAGCCTGACGGTCCATTGGGATTCCTTCCAAAACATGCTATATAACCTACAAACAGGAAAGAACTTCTTCGACATAATAGGACTTACCGAAATTTAGGAAATTTTCCAAATTCCTCCAGAGATGTCGTTCAGTCTGGATGGCTATGCCCCGATTATTAAACGTATGAGACACGAGAATGATGATGGTCGAGGAGGGGTTGGTCTATATATTAAAGAAGGAATACCCTACAGAGTTCGTAATGATATTTCGTTCTTTATTCCCCATGTTTTCGAATCTTTGTTTATTGAAATTAAAGATAAATACCAACCCAGAGTTATTGGCGTTATTTATAGACCCAACACTCCTCCTAAAGCCGACATCAACCTCTTCTTATCAAAATTAAATGAAATAACGAATGTTTTAAATGCCGAAAATAAAAAAAAAAGTTTATATTATGGGGGATCTTAACCTAAACCTTTTAAAAGCAACTACACACTCAAAAACGGAAGAATTTGTTAATCTCATGTTCAGTCAAGGCTTTCTGCCGTATATCACCAAGCCAACGAGAGTAACCTGTCGTTCTGCTAGTCTGATAGATCATATCTTCTCTAATAATGTTTCACAAGCAGCATTACCTGGAATAGTCATATCTGACGTGTCAGATCATTTTGGTGTTTTCTGTATTGAGGAAAAACCCAAACCAAAAGATACACCACACTTTACACTAAAAAGAATAATAAATGCAGAAAGAATTGTTGAATTCAAAACACTTATCTCGCAAAGTGATTTTAATGCTGTAATGCAGTCGAATTGTCCCAATGAGTCATATGAAACCTTTCTAAACATCTATATGGAAGCCTATGAAAGAGCATTCCCTCTCAAACCTGTTCGCCAGAACAAAAATTTTATTAAAAAACAGCCATGGATGACAAGGGGGCTTGTAATATCCTCCAATAACAAAGAAAAATTCTACAAGAAAAAACTCCAAGCTCCCACCGAAAGGAACTCAGTAAACTATAAAAACTACTGTTGACTCTTCAACAAGGTAAAAAACAATGTAAAGCTACCTATTATAGAGATATCCTAAACGAAAACAAAAACAATATGCGAAGAACGTGGCAGATTTTAAACGAAGCCATCAATAAAGGAAAACGTGAAGCCAGATTACCCTCGTTCTTCATCCAGGACAACATCGAGTTAAGCGAGCCCCATGCCACCGCAGAAGAATTCAACAATTTCTTTATCAACATTGGAAAAAACACATCCGAACAGATTCAGAAAACTAATAAGTCCTACACAGATTACATGGACAACAATGTCTCCAATAATCTTTATTTAATACCCACAAATCCCAGAGAAGTCAACCGAGTAGTAAATAAAATGAAGCCAAAATTATCTAAAGACTGCGATGACATCACAACCTGTCTTCTTAAGCATGCGATAACCGAAGTATTGGATCCTCTAACACATGTAATTAACAACTCTTTCCTAAACGGCAAAGTACCAGACAGGATGAAGATCGCGAAGGTGATACCCATATTTAAAGCGGGTGACGAGCACAGCTTTACAAATTACAGACCTATCAGTATACTTCCGGTATTCTCAAAAGTAATGGAAAAACTCAAGGAAGTGAGGCTAGCTAGTTTCCTCAATATGTTTAATAATTTATACCCTCACCAATATGGGTTCCGAAAGCGACATAGTACTATTCATCCAGTTCTTCAGCTCCTTAAAAGCATTGTAATAGAAAATAATAAACAAGAAAAAAACAGCACCTTAGCACTGTTCCTGGATTTGTCAAAGGCCTTTGACACCATAAATCACGAAATACTATTAGCTAAACTGGAAAATATGGCATCCGAGGTGTCACCAACAATTGGTTTAGAAGTTACTTGTCCAACATGTCTCAATATGTCACGTACGGAGAACACAAATCGAACTTAGCCAAACAGAGTTGCGGTGTACCACAGGGCTCGATTTTAGGCCCTATTCTTTTTCTTTTATATATAAATGATATAAGTAAGTCAACATCACTCAATCTTTTATCATTTGCCGATGACACCACTGCACACTGCCCGGGCTCCGATAATAATCCCATTACACCGTATTTCAATGACGAGCTCCAGAAACTATTCGAATGGTGCTCTGTGAACCAGTTAATGCTGAATGCTAAGAAAACCTCGTACATCATACTTAATCCAAATAAAGGTAGGAACAATAATCTTTGTCAAGAGGTAAAAATAAATAACCAAAACATTAACAAGGTTGGAGCCACCGAAACAGAAAAGTCTGTTAAATTCTTGGGAATTAGCATTGATGAACATTTATCCTACAAGGCTCACATATCCCGATTATGCTCGAAAATAGCACGCGCAAACTATAGTCTAAACAAAGTTAAAAATATCCTCCCCCACGGAGCTCTGAAAACATTGTATTGCGCCCTCATACATAGCCATTTGGTATACGGAATCCAGGCATGGGGCAACTCAAGAGCTATCAAAAAACTAACTGTCCTGCAAAAACGTTCAATACGAATAATTAATAACAAAAAGTACAATTCTCATACAGATCCCCTGTTTAAAGAAAACCAAATACTCAAGGTTGATGATTTGTTTAGGCTAAATGCACTACTGTTCGTGTTTGACTGGCAGAATGGCAGATTACCGGTGTCTTCCAATGATATATTTAAAATTACTGACAATCCATCTGGTAGGTGAACTAGACAGTCAGGCCTCCTATACATAGAAAAAACACGGACCCAAACTCTGGATAAATTTTCTTTATACTCCTTCCCGAAACTATGGAATGCTCTGGACGACACAACTCGAAATATTAGCGACAAAAGCATGCTTAAGAACAAGTTAACTTCCACATCCATTTCCTCATATTCCAGTTATGTCAGCTGCAACAATCCCTACTGCCCTGATTGCACGTAAACTTCGTAAATTGTCAAAGTCGTGGTCCGCGTCTAAATCTGGAATCCTCGTCTTGTGCAACCTGTCGCGCTTCCTCCTTACAGTGGTGCTATGTAAAATACTATATGGATACAATTAAGAACTTGCAAATAAAAGTCTAAACAAATAAATCATAACATTCGTCATCCTACGATAATGATGCAGCTAACGTAGACACCACGCCCAAACATCATGACCAACCTCCTTGTCGCAGGCTAAACGATACGAACTTCACGATGGGACTTGTTACCGCCCTCATGTGTTATGATAAGTAGTGGAGGGAGTCCTATAGGCAGGTTGCTTCTTGCCTACCTTGAATCACCGTCTTTCCGCTGGCGAAAATGAAAGACTAATACTCTAATCTCAGAAAAGTAATGATTCGATCGTCATTCTCCATCATGTGTCACATAATTGGCTCTTAGTTCATTCTTTCAGTCACAGTCTGTTTGCAATCACCCCATCTTCTTCCAGGGGGTGGCAGGTAGACAGCCAATCTGGCTATGCCACTTCCCACGATATATGTCTCATTACATTTGTGCAATATGTTTATTTGTAACCATTTTACATGTATGTGTACCGTGAATAAAGAATCTGAATCTGATCTGGAACTTCGCCACGGACTGTGTTGATGTCGGCAAAGGACCGATTCAAGATGGGTTGAAAATGATGCATTCGAGCTTTTAAATAAGGTGCGTTTGGACGATGCTGAGAATTTTGAGTTTTTTTGCAACCAACCATACTAACACAAGCGTCGATCAGTGTCTTTTGTCATCGTTTTACACTGACAAATGTGACAAATCACCTTCACCGGAAACTATCTCCCAAGTTGCATATCACAATAAACATAACCGCTGTCAGCGTGATCGTGTGGTCAAAATCGAAACGAATTATCGAATCCACGGTCAAAATTAGCTGCAATTGGCTTTTAAACAAATGAAATACTCGAAATATTCGCAATTTCTTCATTATCCATGCCGAGTTACTTTTTAATCAGACCACATGCGTTCAGTTTCGTTTGTCGGCATCAAACTGATATTGTTTGTGGTAATTAATAGTACGAGAAGGCGAAAGAAGCCAAATATTTACCATCATCTATAAATTAATTAAAATTGATAATTCCTTTTATTTTACTGAAATTATGAATTGATAAGGTGGGTGTGTTGCGATTATTATGCCCCAGACCTGGAGTTGTAAAATCAAAGGTGCATCTAGGGCCGTGCAGTGGTGACCTGTCCTCTTAGTCTTAGTCTTACCCATTCATCATTACATGTACCAACATTCCCCCTTGTATCTCAAGCACTGCTACTCCAATTTTAAGGATATTTGGTGTTGTGATCGAGCATCATGGGGAAACAATGCCTATGTAGCTGCTGTAGCATGTGTTTCTTCCCACATTTTTTCAGAGTTGTGGTACTGTTTCACTCTTTTGAGTTAGAACATTTTGTTTATAACTAGTTGATTTGTTACAATTTGTTGGAAAGTGCCTGCTGATACCCTCAAATGTATTGCTACAAAATATTTCTGGTGAAGATTTTGTTCCTATTACTTATCAAGCAACAACCTAATGCATATTCTGTATAAAGCCACCAATCTGATGTTTGACACTTTTATCGGAGCTGTTATGAAGGCTTATGGAACTCAAAATGTTGATTATGGCAGGACCTTTCTATTCACCCATTAATCGATAAATAAGTGTTATAGTTGGAAGTAAGAAGCATGAAAGATCCAGAACTTTAAGTCTAAAAAGAATGTTTTGCAGATTATGAGATACACTTATTTGGAGGGTTACCTGTCTGATAGTGTTTGGAACATGTGTGGCCAGGATCTTCAAAAAGAAAAAAGAGTTAAACTTTGAGAAAAAATGCATATGCCTTGAGTGCCGGAGGTAGAGTCGTACAAGGAAGAAAGCCCCCCCCCCCCCCCCCCCCCCCAATGTCAAATGGAGCTCACGTGTCACCTTTTGGGGATTGCTTTGTATACTGCGTTCTTGAAAAAAGTATGTGAGACCCTCTGGATGTGCCCTTCTGATCTCAATATGCCAATAAGCCTCCATGGGAAAAGTACATGCAATAATGGTTATGTAATGTTGATTTGATGTGTTTTGAATAACAATGTACTTTTAAGTACATTAGATGGTTTATTGCAGTGACAGGTTACAGTTACCCTTATTTCTTCTCCAACAGATATCATGAGTGTATTGGTGTCCAAGAGTAAACAGAGCTATGATACTTATTGAAAAACCAGACAAATTTAACAATTTAATCACTATCAAATTGATGCATGGGATAAAAGGGGTTACAGTGCAAGGGGTTTGTAAATATATTTATTCAACTACAATGTATGACTTTTCAGTGCATTCTACATAGGAGAATATCATAATTTCTTTCCAAACCACCACAGTGACACATACATCTTTATTTTGGGAGACACTCTTTTGTCCTTCCATACTTCTTCTGGTGGACTCCTTCAAGTTGACCTTTGTTGAACTCCCCAAATCAAAACATAAACAAAACAAAATGTCTGCCTTCAGTCAGTGAGCACTCCACTTATAACATTTGGTCTCAATCTTTATTACTTTCATGAATTAGGAAAAGATTTCTTCGAGTATGTACTTCAATGTTTATAGAATACAGCTGTTATTTTATTTTGAGGTATTTTATTGTAAAAATTTTGTTCTCTTACTTATGCCATAGCAGACTTTCAGGTGGTGCTATTTACACATGGTAGCAGTTCCATGGCAAATTTCAGTTTCCACATGTTCTATGTTTCATTCCAAGCATTTTGGTATATAATTTATTGGGGTTATTCATTTTGGGCCTTTTTAGACTTGAAAAAAAATTACATGAAATTTGACCAAAGTTAGGTTGGACGTCCCCTTAAGGGGTCGTCCAACCTAACTTTGGTCAATTTGTTGACATTTTTCCCACTGCCTCAGAAACAGATAAGAGAGAGAGGTAAGGAAAGGCAAATTATATATAAAAATAATGAGTAAAGTGCATAGAAATGGTACATATAATTTTTTTCAGGGAAAAAGTTAATTTTATGAGTTTGAAGAAGATTAATTTGCCAATGGCGTAAATAACGAACCGGTAAAACCTCAAAATAATCGGTAATTCGAAAGCCTTGTCCTCAGTATAATGATAACATACTACAGACACGGAGAAAGCATTTTTTTGACACACACTCTGGTGGGTTTTGATGTTTGAATGTAATAACACCAACACCAATTTTGGATGTTCCGGATGTGGCCATGTTTCAATCATGTTTATTCCGGTCATGTGATTACGATGTGGTTCTTGCAGAAATACTCAATTTGGGTAATCGTAAGAATGCAAGGACGTGATAACGTCCTTTATTTGTTTGGGACAGTGTATGAACGGATTTGCAAACAGGTGACAGCAAATACTTGAGCCTTTTAATGTCATAACTGGAAAATATGGTTCGAAATTCCCTCTCGTGTTTATAGGCCGTCTGAACTTTTTTGTTGACAAAAAATCTGAATTATTGCGCACTAGAAAGTCAACATGAACCACTTGTAAAAAAATAAGCGAGTGTATAAAATTGGGACGATACACATAAAATAAGGCAATATTCATAACAAAGTAAGCAGAATGCTTCAGAAATTACTTTTTCACGAAGTATATTCCAAGTGACCTGGAACTATATTGAGCGCGTTGATTTCCCCCGATGTTGTGAAGTTATTTACTTCCTAGTAACCATGGAATTTGTCGCGGCTCTGTTTGAAGTCTGCAAAGGGCCGATTCAAGATGGGTTGAAAATGATGCATTCGCGCTTTTAAATAAGGTGCGTTTGGAGATGCTGACTCATCTGCGTTGACTCTGTGCACGGTGTTGCCCTATACGCGAACAGCACAATTGGTAAAAGATCCGGCCATTTTTTTCATTTCGCATCGCAATACATTCGGAGTGTTTTTGTTATTGTCGAGTTCATCCTTTCACACGCGGCATTTGTCTGTGGATGGTAACTGATTGTCTCCAGTTTCATGATCTGAAAAAGTTTACAAAGTTCTTTGCTAAGTTTTGACATGAAATTTCGTCCTCTGTCTGACAATAGTGTTTTGGGGGCCCCGTACCTACAAATAATTTCTGAATATAGAATTTTAGCTATTTCTGATGCTTCCATTGTTTTTAAGGGGAATGCCTCGGGCCATTTTGTAAAAGCATCAACAATTAACAAAATATATTTATATCCATTCGGAGACGTTTTGAGGGGTCCTAAAATGTCAATATGGAGACGACTGAATGGCGCTTCGACAGGTAACGGTTTTAGAGGCGCTGGATGGTGGTGGGTCGCATCCTTGTTTTTCTGACACTGGAGACATGATTTTACATGATACTGAATGTCAGAAAATAAGTGTTGCCAAAAATGCTTTTGCGGCTATCACGGTGGCCTGGGCATTATCGTTTACTACCGGTTTTGTAACTTGTGGATATTCGCGTCGCGATAACGCATCTGCGTTCAAATGCTTTCTACCTGCTTTATGGACGATTTCAAAATTATACCCTTGTAATTTTAGCGCCCAGTGGCCTAATCTGCCGCTACATTGTTTAAGGTGTCGTAAATATATGAATTAGCAACATGATCGGTGATTACGGTAAACTTACCATTCGCTAAATAAACATGATAGTGTTTAATACCTTCAACTATTGCGAGACATTCGCGTTCTGAAATACCAAATGTTTGTTCTGCTTCAGAAAGAGACCTGCCTCCATATGAGACAACCACTCCCTTACCATTTTCATCCATCTGACCTAAGATATAACCTATTGAATATCCTGACGTGTCTGTATATAGAAAAAATCCTTTATCAAAATCCGGGAAAGCCAAAATTGGAGGTTTTGTCAGGGCCTGTTTCATGGTGTTAAATGCCTTTTCACATTCTGCATCCCACTGAAATGGTACATTTTTTTGAGAAGATTATTGAGAGGTGCTGCCTTTTTCGAAAAATTAAACATGAAACGTCGATAATAGTTACAGAGACCAAGGAAAGCACGAACATCTTTGAGGTTTTGGACGGGGGAACGAGGACACAGCGTCCGTTATTGAAGTATCAACAGAAATACCATCTTTAGAAAGAACGTGCCCCAAATAGCGTATTTCCTTTGTAGCGAAATTACACTTAGAATGCTTCAACTTTAGATTTGCTCTACGCAAGGCCTCAAACAATTGTGACAAGTGATGGAGGTGTTCCTCAAAAGACCTAGAAAACACGAGGAGGTCGTCTACGTAACACAAACATGAGTGCCATAGTAAATCTCGAAGGACTTCAGCCATGACCAACTGGAAACTTGAAGCGCTATTCGTCAAGCCCATGGGAAGTCTTTTAAATTGATGACCTCCCCTGTAGGTGACAAAAGCGGTTTTGTTTCTGGAATCCTGGTCTAAATCAATTTGGAAATATCCTGAGAACATATCAAGACAAGAGAATATCGTAAACCTTGATTTTCCAAGAGTCTCGAAAACGTCCTCCAACCTGGGCAAAGATTTGCCTGTAATCTACAGTGAACCTAAACGAATTGTCCTTTTCGACATCCATTCCGAGACTGAAGGCTCAATAATGCCACGTTCTTCAAGTTCGTCAATTTGTCTGCTAATATTTTCCTTCATTGCTGGTGAAGCCCTATAAAACCGACGTCTCACTGGGGCCGCATCACCTGTATCGATTTTAAGGCTATATATGCGAGACATTCCAAGTTCGGACAAATCCTTAGCGAAGCAATCCCTATTAGCACCAACAGTTCCTGTTTCTGAAGACTTGACAAATCAGAGTGGGATAAATCGATGCCAAGCGAATCGGCTTCGGCAAAGTAATTGTCATAATTGTTGGCACCACCATGAACAATGTAATTCACCGTCGCTTTGGCACTAACATCGCTTTTTTCAACTGAATGCAGAATATCGTCAGGACGGATGTGGTAAAAACAACCGATAACCTGTGAAGATGTTAGCCTAACATAGGAATTGGTGGGGTTGAGAACTTTAGAAACAGCCCCATTGTTAACTACTTCTACAAGCTTACGTGCAGCCAAAATGTTCTTGTTACTAACTAAATTTGAATCCGGCTCGATAATACCTACACGCGAAGAAATTCTATCAAAACCCACACGTACCGGTATAATAGTCTCACTTCGGGGTTCCAAAGTTATGTCCTCTAGCACTGTTACATTATTTGTACAATTAGGTTGTTCTGCGACATTGTTTATTGGAGCGTGTGTCATACCATTCTGCAGTATAAGAGTTTTGTGACATAGGTCAATATTAGCCTTGTTTTCAGTTAAAAAGTCTATACCTAAAATAATGTCTGCTGGCATTTTTTCCAATATTAAAAAAGTTTGAGCCATATCTAGCCTAACCAGGGATAAATGTAAATTTGTTTCACTAAAACCTTCAGTAAATTGCCGTCTACACCCGTTATGAGTTTAATACTAGGAGGAAGAATTTCAATTTTGCCCCACAAGCGAACGGACTGTAAGATTTCTTTTGATATACAGGAGCGACTGGCTCCCGTATCAACCAGTGCAGGAATTCTAGTATATATATTTTCCAACCTAACGTCGACTTTATTTCAATCCATTTCCGTACTAACTGAGGTGCAGGTATCGCATTAAAACTGCATGTTGAACTGACATGGCCAATGCGCTTACATGTGTTACATCTATAATTCCTGGCGGGACAAGTTGATGAGTTATGGTAATGTCTTCCACATCTGTGGCACAAGGGAAATTGCCGGCTCTTACCTATAAACGGGCGATACTCCCGACGTCTTGAGAAATCTCTTTCAGTGCGTAGTTGGCGCTGGCCACAGTCATTCCAGTGTTTATGTTGGTCAGAGTTACTTTGAGATCTGGGCAGTTCGAATTGCATTTTGCTGAATGACTTTCTCCTTAATTTCACGAATGTAATCAAACATCTCTCGGAAAGTTTCTGTGGAACCCATTGTCAGTCTAATGAGAGTAGTGGGAAAGGTTCAAGCTAAATAGATGAACTAATTCGGATTACTCCACCAAATATGACCAAAGGGTCCGCCTGCTAAAAGGAACCACGTGTTACTTCCACCGGGGAATCGCTCATTCAGGTGTCTATACAGGTGTTAGCACTTTCTGATAAATAGAGATTACTGTCCCCTGGAACGCCGCCGTGGCAACGTCTCGGAGAGAGTGAATATGTATTTGTCAGAGGGCACTCGTCAGCAGAGGGTCAAGGCTGGGATTGAACAACTTTGCTGGGGACCTAAGATACTCTTTCATCGGGGACGGGAGATTTTCACTAGCTCGCTCTTGTAGATCGCAATTGCTTATTCACAAGCCACAGAGTAGCGCCGTGCTTCAATCAATTGCTCTCAACGGTAATGAACTAATACAGGCTAATTTCCTGGCGGGGGCTGAGGTTTCATCAACCCCTGGGTACTCAGGGCTTCTTTATTAAAAAGATAAAGACTATTAACAATCCAACAATTTATATATATAAATCTTCTATACTCTTATTTAGAAATAGCCAACAAATCCTAAATAAATAATCCCAACCACAAATTAAATGAGTTTTGTGACTAGTCACTGAATCCCACCGAAAACAAGTACTAAACATCATCTAAAATTAAATTGTTTCCCAAATTTATATTCGTAGAGAAAGGTCGAAGCTGCTACTACTGATAAGAAATCACGAAATCTTTCACTCGACCGCTCATGCGCGTATTTATCCAATTGCGCCTACCACATTATGGGGAATTACCTTTAATACTAAATTTCACCTGTTAGAATACTTTATCATCTACAATTTCTGCTAATAGTGCTTCTAACTCGCAATAATAACAACTGATCATCTAATAACACAAATTCACTAATACACTTAAAACTGTTAACTAATAACTATGTAACTACGACGCGTTATCACAACTAAATACTATAAACTAAATACTACATATACTCATCGGTTCTTCTTTGGTATCTCCCCTCGATGCAAATCATCAGATCGGGAATCCTGTCGTCCAAATGACGGCTCACCGGAACCACACAAAAACATTAACTCTTTACTACACCACGTGAACTAACGATTATTCCATCCTAGCGAGTCTGTCTTGCAGATAACTCGAGGAGTCTTATATCGGCGCGCGCATCACTTATCAAAAACTGATTTGGGCAAAGGTGCTAATTTAGAAAAGACGGCTTTGATGACTTGCAGTGACATGAACTGACTTTTCAATAAGTTCTAATTTGGAATGCATTGTTTATACAGTCCCTGCATGACAGCGACTGAACAAAGAACGCTATCCGAATACGAACTTAATTAAATTAATGCGCTTACCCAGTTTACTGCCATTGATTATTAAACAGTTTCTTTCTTTCATTCATTCTAAATAACTCGAATTGTTTACTTATTTTTAAAATTTAGAATAACCTTAAAATAACAACCCTGTGATAGTCCCCTGATTCTCCCCTTCCTTGACGCCACCACCGTTTCAGGGTCTGACCATATCCATGAGCGTGCCTGGTAAGTTTTGTTGTACCTGATCGTTAGACAGAGAATCAGTGTATCTGAAAGTGCCTCGATGGGGCCTTCCAGCAGGTCAAATTCGAAAACTGTCTTTTTGCAGCCGGTCTGGCCACAGATAATCGCTGGGAGAGGGGCCTGTGATATTTGATATTGAGAGATCAATATATTGCTGAGACGTAGCAGCCATCCTCGATGTTGAGTTGGGCATCCATGATCATGTGCAAGTAGACATTCAACACGCCAGTGTTACGCTTCAAAGTGAATTTTGCGATAATCCCCACCCCAGGATGGCCGGATGTCGTTTGGTGCAGTGGAAGAGTAAATCTGTTTTTGGCCTCACCCCACCGCTGGTAGGCACGCATCCCTTGGTTGTAGATCTGGTTGGGCACACCCCCAATGGTGGTCTCGATATTTCTGATTGTACAAAGCCTCAGTTTCGTGGGCATACTGAGCACTCGTGCCCGCGAAGAGCATCAGAATGTCCTTAATGCTTCACGCAAGGACATTCAGGTTGATATTCCACAACGTGTCGCTTTTATCTGTGGCGAGCTTGCGATGCCGGAGGATTCGGTTATAAAGGATGGCGAGGCGTACCGCACTGGTTGCAGATTATTCTAGCCAGTTCTGTCTGGGTCAACATGCTGTACTCCAGGTTGATTTTGTCAATGGAGTACTTCCCAGAATTGTCGCCCGTGGTCTGAATAACTCGACTGTAGTGGTTGAAGGTTAGCTCATACTGTAGCCTGGCCACAAGCGCGCTCTGGTATGAAATTCAAGGGTCTAAAGAACCTGTTGTCGTAGGCGTCAGTGATGGCGTTGTCTTTCACGTCCGTGACGTCCTTATCACCTGCATTGACCTGCAGATTAGTTGTGTTCCTGTCGTTTGAGGTATTAATTGTTTGGTACTGCGCATTTCTACTTAGTCTTCCGGGGATCGCCGTAGCAATGATATAGATCATTATCGTCAATGGAGATGACCCTGTAGTATACAACATGGGAGATCTGGTGCAGTTTTTTTACACCCCTGGGGATCGCTCACCCCTTCCAGCACCCCCCCCCCCCCAGCACAGATGCAAGCACTTAAGGCTTATAATTATGTACGTTGAAGGGCGCCCACATACATGTACTTAGTCAACAAACTATTTTACAAGCTTTGCAATATACTGTGCAAACTAGGTTATCACATACTGATAACCTAGTATCTCGAGTATGTCGTCACAGTGGTTGTGTAATGCCTTTTTCAAAGAAAGAATATCTATTTAGAGATAAGCTTCGGGTTAGTTATACCAGTCAAGCAACATGCATAGAAGTTAAAACCAGGGCCACAACATCTATGGGCAGCGCCTAACCAAGGTGTCACTGTCCCCCTTTGACTCTAAGCGCTGGATCTCGGAAAATGGGGTGTACACTCTAGTCTATGGCCACAAGCCCCCGCTGGGTAGTTAGAGATAGATGCCGTCAACGGCGAGATACCGACCGAGTAAGAACCACATCTGGCGGCAGCTGGGTGTCGGGAGGCACCACAGAGAGTTCCACCCGAACGAATCCACGGTCCGGCCCATCCAGTAAATAATAGAGCACGGGCTCATCAGGCTTGGTGACCGAGCGCCCCAGGTGATAGACCTGCAGGGACCACACAGGGTCAGTTGCACGATGACGGTCACTCTCCAGCTCACCAGGGGTTGGTAGAGATAGTGAACACCCACACTGGAGGGAAGTTTTTGCTCCTGTCATCCAAAAAACACAGAGGATGGCTTTTGCGCCACAGTGTCTATGTTTTGATGGCGTCAGAGGGCTTTTTACCAGTTAGGCGAGTCACCTCATTGTTCAGAGCCGATACCACAGCAGGCAGCCTGTAAACCCACTCGGTCGACCTCTCACCCTCATCTCCTGGGCGTACTGGTACACAACCAGCCGCTCCACCAGGGTGCGGTTGAAGCGTTCCACGATTCCCTGGTCTCGGTGGATGTCCACACGGCCCCGCCTCAACTGAACGCCATGCTTGGCCAGCAGCTGTTTCATTACTACCATGAACTCGGGATCGACATATAGCAGCTTGGGCCGTCTGCGGGAGCTCCGCTTGTAAATCCTTTCAACTTTGTAGATAGGGACTCGACCTCTTTATAGCGGGAGGCCACATCAATGACTGTCAGTGCATATACTTGAATGTTCGACGACTTACTCGGTCATGTGGCAGAAAGAGCAAGCCGGCCTGGTGGACCTCATTAGGCATGGGAACATCAAATGTAGGCCGATGAATATGTCGTGGGGCTGGCAAGTAGATCTGCCAGATGGCCTGCTTTTTAAGCCCACCTCGGACAACATCCTTGGAAACCTTGCGGTGGCTGCGAGCTTTTTAATTGCAGCAATCCCCTTCCAGTAGCCCTGGGGGCTGTAATAGATTCTTGATAGTCTTTTTTCCATGAAGCTCAGTTATATTTTCCAACAGGCTTATGAGCCTCCAACACGCATGCGCAACACTATCAGCAAGTAGTCCGGTCATCTCTCGGATAGTGGTTGGGCCCGACAGCACCATCATAGCAAAGCGGCCCGCTGACCCTTCATCCCGGCACCACAGCTTAAGCGATCTGCGGGCAACGTCAGTCATGGAATGTGCTAGCGGGCCGGGGAGTTTGTTCCTTCACGCAAAGTTCCCGACTTCGTGCATAGCACGGTACAGCTATTCTGGTAGACCCATCTTTCTTGTATATACTTGAATATATATACAGACATACCAAAAAAAATCCTCAGCACTACTTGGCTGATCTCTTCGAGATCTCATAGGCCACCAAGGCCGTCGCGGCCATCCCGAGGGTATTTTGTGTGTGGTTGCACGATGAAGTTGTGGAAATCACAGAACGACTCAAGAACCACACCACATCGGCCAACCGAAGCTACACGAAGATCCATACATCAGAGCTTGCAGATCCACCACTGTGACCAACAGTTCCTGTTGCTTGTCGCTCCATGACACTGCGACTGAGGCAGGCATGTGCTGTTCGCGGCGCGGCGCGGCATCTGAATAGAGGCCTTGGACTCCCGGAACTCAGCTAAGAGCTTTTCCTTTCTGGTGGCAGCTCCTGCCCACCCCTCGGCCACTTTTTGGGGTGGTTGCTATCCGAGCCGTTGACTCTCTGTCACAGGTGCGCCATTATCGATGTCTGCAACACCCTCCTTCGGCGTTGTGGTCACCCTCTGTTTCGTTGATGGCTACTCCGACATTTTTTATCAGCTTTGCTAGTTTCAAAGGAACTTTCGTCTTCTGAAGGTATCCTCCGCAGGAAGATGTGTCCAAAATGGCAATACTTCGCGGTGGTAAAGGGCGCTAAATACATTCCATATCGATGATACAGCTCACACGAAGCACTGCTCAGCGCGTGCCCGATAAAGGGATCGGCCTCGATATCAGCGACGAGCTTCGTTTGGCTCGGGGGGGGGGGGGTCGAGAGGAATATGCCGGCATATAGCTGGAGCGCTGCCTGCCCCAGTGTCTTCGTTATAGCGCCACCCAGCCAGGCCTCGTATCGGGCGTATAGTTTCTGAACCTCCTCGTTGTTTTGACTTGATCTGTCGTGACTGTTTTCCCCAGATACTGTCTGACGTGACCCCCTGCAGCCAGTACGGTGAGAGTTCCCGGTGCTGTTGCAAAGCAGTATGCTTCTGCAGTTGACAGTCCGTCTGCCCCGCACCCTGACTCGAGATCATTTGAGCTAGTGTTACAAGCTGCTTTCATCGGTTCCACCCGCACATCGGCGTCCTCCTCCAATAGCTGCTCGATCAAATCGTCGCAATTCATGACTATCTTAAATGAAATCCAGACCAGATGAGATGCCGCTTATCACTTCCTGACTGTGGTAACATACAGCTGCTGCCGAAGTCTAATAAACCGTACCACAGCACCTTATAAGCTGTCGGCTGATCAGTTTTTAACAAAAGTTTAAAATAATTTGTCTCCACAAGCAGCTGACGGACTGCGGAACGTTCTTGTCGTGTTGGGATCACATCATTTTCTTGAAGGCAGTCTTCAAAAGACATACGGTCTTTAAAATGAAAGAGGCAGACCCAGCGTGTCTGCTCACGCAAATCCTTCAGAACGGAATTGTACTTCTGGGTGAGGACACAAACTCTGTTCCGCGTGCCGGCTCGAGAAGGCCAGCTCAGAAAGCATGTCCTTTTTCTTGGTCAGCGTCTTCGTGGCGGAGCAGTCATCAACAATGTACAACATGGGGGCTCGCCATGGAAGAGTTGGTAGAAAGCACGCAGGTAATCACGGAGCCTCTCACCCGGGTCGGCAACGTAGACCTCGGGGTCAGCCCAGATCCAAGGGCATGTTAAGTTGGTTTTGTTATACCGCGTCATTGGGCACAGGATCACAATATGCCGGAAGATGCCTTGGAAGAGCCCTCCAGCAGGTCGAGGGTGAAAATTGTTTTTCCCATAACCAGTCTGTCCACAGATGAACTCTCCCAGGGAAACGTCCGCGAGGGCTAGATCCTTTGTGACCATCGCCACTTCGGGGTGCCGCTTGTTGCCAGGTGAAGCAGCGAAAAACTTCTTCGCCTTATCCCACTGCTGTTAGGCGCGCATGTCCTGGCTATACAGCTGGCTGGTTGAGGATTCCCACAATGGTAACTTCAACCTTGCGGATCTTTGGGTTGCAGAAGGCCTCAGTGTATCGGGCGTAGTTACCTATCTGGGTTCTCAAAGAGTAGCAGGATGCCCTTCATACTGCGGGCGTGCACATTCAGGTTGAGGTTCCACGGGGTGTCTGATTTATTTGCCGTGATCTTGCGGTGGCGCAACATTGTAAGGCGGCCTGCGTACTGGTTATGGATCATGCAAGTGAGTTCAGGCTGAGTGACCATGTCGTACTCCAGGAGGATGTTATTGATATGGTGTACGACGTATTGGGGTCGCCTGTTGCCTGAATCACGTGACTGTAGTCGTTGAACGTGAGCTCATACTCGGGCCTGTCGCCCAGCGCGCTCTGGTAGAAGGGCATGTGGCTCTCGTGGAGCTCAAAGTCCAGAGTGATGTGGAATCGGTTGCTGTAAGTATCTGCGATTGCCTTGTCTTCTGTGGCAGATGCATCAACGCCACCATCAGCAACTCTAGGCTTTGTGGCATTTCTATTAGCAGTGGCGTCTATACCTTCATACAGGGCATTTGTTCTCCCCTGGGCAGTTTTCCAGAGGTCGTGGTAGCACTGGTAAACGTCTCTGTCGTCGATCAACATGACCTAGTTTCCAGACATCTTAATCGTGGTCTTTTTCACCGCGGCTCGACCGAGGAGGTCGTGGTGATGGTGAAGGCCAAGCGTGCCGTCCCTTGGACTATCACGGCATTGCCGCCGAGGATGGGGAACCGGACCAAAAGCTGCTGGTTCTGATCGATTCTGCTCGGGTTGTTTGCGACGACCACAGACTGTCGCACACCTTTGACTCCGAGGGGTCCCGCAATCTGCGGTATAGGTTGAGTTTGCGTCCGTATTGTCTCGAAGCCATGCTGCGTCGCGCCGGTATTGAACTGACACGTGCTAGCTTCAATAGACCCACGGACCAATGACGAGTTTTGATTTGATGACTTCAACACTCGCGGAAAGTCGGAAGATATTGACGAAGTCGATGAGACCAGCTTCACTGATGATGTCAGTGTCCCAGGGACGACTCCACTGCAAGGTGAGGCTAGTCGTGCCAGCACAGAGCCCATGCTTTTTGCAGCAAGAGCCTCTACACTCAGCTGTAAATGACTATCACGACGCCCTTGAGCAGGCTGGCCAAAAACCCACCACGGGGCACGACTATTCAAAGTTTGAGCTCACTAATGGGCGGCTGCGGCTGAAGGCTTACACAGGGATAGAAATTATGAACACCCGCACCGGCGGTCCCCTTGCATTATCAACAGTCGCTGGTCGGAGTGGTAGTTCTGTTGTGCGCGAGCTGTGGTTTGTAGGTTGGAGGAAGACGAAGAAGAAACTGATCCCGAAACTGTTTCAGCCCTACAAACTGCTGACGATAAATTAATTGAGGCTGTCCACGATAGCTGTGGATAATGTGGAACCCATTGTATAGAAAACGTAGAACACAGTTCACAACGCCGCAACGGTTCTAACTGATGACGAATAGACTGTATTGAAAACAATTGGTGACCCTCCCGTTCGACACTCAGGGTTGAAACATGTCAAAGAGTTGCGCGGCTTGGACAGGGTCGTGCAGACTATTCGAGGTGATCACACCAACAACTTAGCCCAACTTTCCGAGCGTGATGACCACATCGCTAAGGAAAAAAGGGAGGTTACAGAGGCACAGGGGCTTGATGATGGGCACATAGCGCAGCGCACTGCAGAATGTCTGCGTGGCCTCGAAGATGAAAGGCGGCCCGCCTAGAGGCTGCATCCTCCACACGGGATGCCCTTCAGTCCCAAATCAGTCGGATAAGAGAGATCATACACCGGGTTCTGAACGAGGATGCCACACTCGGCGAGCGTATTCGCACCCTGTTCCGTGAGCAGGGGGTTACTGTGGCGAATGTCCTCACTGTGATTGGGATGGCAATCTTGACCTTGGTTGTTGCTCTGACGGGTAGAGGCGGGGGCGCACCGACTCCAGAGCCATCATACAAAGGCGGTTTCAAAGAAAGGTTGAAAAAGCGCCTGCAGGCATTAGATCGGGTTCTGGCAAAACTGGTTAGAAAGGCTGCGGCTGCTCTCCCAGGCAAAAAGTTTGACACAACAGCTGATGTATTGGCAAAATCTGCAAGTAGGCCTTTGGGTGCAATAATCTCGAAGATTCATCCTTATAAGAATATTGATTTCAAGACTTTTAGGAAATTATATTTACACTGTGTCTGTCCAATTCTGGATTACGCATCAGGGGTATGGGGCTTTAAAAAAATTACATGCTTAAATAATGTGCAGAATAAGGCTTTGCGATACTTTTTAGGAGTCCATCGTTTTTGTCCGCTGTTGGCAGTAAATGGTGACATAGGTATAGAGTTATGTTGGATCCGTCGAATGATAAATCATATTCGTCTTTGGAATCATATTGTTAAATTGCCAGACCGTAGGTTAACCAAAGGAGTCTTTTATTGGGACCTAGAAAAATTTCTAATAGTTGGTGTTCTTTGTTAAAAGATATCTTTTATGAACTAGAATTGTCAACAGTATTTGATAATACAGAAGTATGCAATATTGCAGACGTTGAAACAAAAATCAAAAAGACAGAAGAAACTATATGGAAAACTAGCTTGGCCTTTGTTCCGAAAATAAGAACATATAAACTTTTTAAAAATAATTATGAAACAGAAACGTATGTTCTTATGAATATGGACCGGTCACATAGATCTATTTTTGTTCAATTCAGATGTTGTATTCTTCCTCTAAGGGTGGAAACTGGTCGTTTTAGAAACGAAGAGTTAAACTAACGAACATGTACACTATGTTCGTTAAATGAAACAGAAGATGAAATACACTTCCTTTTAAAGTGTGACTTCTACGCTGAAAAACGTGATGCTTTACTAGACTCCCTCCCTCTAAATATAACCGCATTGATACAACAAAATCTTATCCAGGAAGCTTTCATAAAAATAACAACTGAGCACACACGTCAGTGTGCTATCTTTGTCCATGACGCGTATATGAAAAGGAAGAGTTTTATGTACAAGTAACACACTCCTGTATTCAGTACCCATGTGGGAAAAATTTCCAATTTCTACATAACATGCCATATAAAAATCATTTTGTTTTCAGCCTGACATATAGGTCCAACAGGGTCGGGTGCGCAGTGTATTTGCTTTAATCATCATTTGTTAAAATGCACATGTCACGAAAATAAATGATTATACTACTACTACTACCCAGGCATTGTTGGTAGTGTGGTGTCCTGGTTTCTTAACTTGTTTGGCCAAAGCGACCGGATGGCTTGCAGGACATCTGTGGGCCGTGGTCCTCGCCGTCGGTGGAATAGTGCTAGTGGCTGTCCGAGAACGGTTAGCCTCAAGTCGCCAACCAAAGTGCAAATAAGCCCACTGCAACCGCCCCCACTATAAGGGCTACTTTCTCTTCGTTGTGATTCACCTCATGAATATGTTGTTTGTCCCTCTACGACGCTGCTCTCTGTTGTTCTGCACCTGTTGGTCGTTCCTTCGCATCCGATGCAGCTGTTCCATCTGTACCAATTAAATTTAAATTTACACCCAGCTTCTGGTCTGGGGAAGCCACGACGATTTCATTGTTGCACCCTGCCACCTGTCCGATGCGTAAAAGCATATCTGATAGGGCCAAATGCAGGGCGATCCCGAACAAGAAATCTGCCTTGGAGCCCGCAAACTATACGACGTCCTGATAGCGCTTGATTGCTGATGGTGAATCAACTGAGGATGAAAGGGCATCTTCAACATTTACCTGGAATTGTTTTTGCGCATGAAAGGATGTGCCTGTTCCCAAGATGGTGTGCGAGTTTGGGCCTGGGATCCAAAAATCGCCCAAACATACGTGCGAATCGAGTCGTTCACCCTCTCAAGACCAGGCTAAAGTGAAACCCTCTGACTTATCGAGAATGAACGTCGTCCACGCATATGCCGCGGTCTTGTCCTGTTCTATGTAGTCGACGAGAATGCGGTCTTTTTGGGTGAACCGCATTAACCTGTGATCATACACCCCATGGTTAAAAGCCATTACCTGCTCGCCGTGGTTTGTCCAGAGGTTGTATACCTGCCTCAACCCATGGTTTATGTTCATATGCCCTCCAGTCATAAGGGTTGTTCAACCCATCCCATGCTCGATCTTGGGGCAGCGGTGCCTGCATTTCATCCAGGATCCGTCAGATCTGGAAGTACACATGGAAGGTGTACAGAACTTTCATTAGAGGATCGGCTGTAAACAAGTGGTCTTCTTTCGATACACCGCATCCAGTTGTAGCGCACCAAACAGCAAAGTCGACCTGGTTCTGCCAGAACTGCATCGCGTTTGTTATTGTTCCATGCCCGCACTAGCTCGTCATGGGTCACGCGTGGAACACGGTACTTCTGGAACACATCTGGAAAGTTGACCTCAAAGGCCCCTCCGTGTGCCTGTTTCGTCGCAACGTGTGTCGCATGTTGTACGACCATGTGGCAGTTGTGTCGCAAAAGCAACTGCGTAGTCCCTAGGCTTGTAGTGCCACAGAATACCCCTCCCGCTTGATAATTGGCATTCCTATTGAAAGTAAAGGCCTCTTCATCATTCCAACTGTGTTCTTGTTTGTTTGCAAACACGCCTACAATGTACATAACATTAACTGACGTCCAAAACGTGGACCTGCCCTTGTCTTTGTGTGGAGAACTTGAATGTGCCCTCGCCGAAGTGACATATTACCCTCGGTGGTTTAATATTAGCGCTGCGCTCGGCAACAATGTAATCTGTGTGAGCAAGGACGCTGGGGAAGAAGAGGTAGCAATACCCAAATGGTCACTATAATGTTTGCGAGCTGAACGAGGAAGTATTTCAGAAAGTTGGAGTCGAACTGGACCTTCCGGCGGTCTCAGAATCAAGTCAACCAATTCGCTCAAATTAAAAGCGCTGGGGACTACTTTGGGAATTTCTAACGGTAAAATCCGAGAAAACACAATACAGGTGGCAGATGAACTACCGAGGCTTGCAATCTATCGAGAGATCTGCGTCCATCTTTCGGATACAGCACGACTGACAATGTCGTGTTTGGAGTCCAGGAATAATAACGAAATGATAGTATTTATTGAACTGACGTGTATCGTGAAAACCTCGTGCGTTACAAAAACCATATTCACGTGACCTCGCGAGACTACGCGAGTCTACTTCTACATTAAGTCATATACCTTACAATATGCACCTCGGTACTAGCGTACTTAGTACCTAACAAATACACCACATCTCCTCCCGTCCCAAGTTTAGAACTCAGCCAAATAAAACTTTACCATTAATAGTAATGTACTTCTTGTACCACTGTCCCTAACTAAATAAGGAAATGAAAATAACTAGCTGTGTGCTAACATTTGAAATAATGTGTAAACGCTATAGTACTCAAATCACCACTCACACTGATTCTGTCAGTCTTTCTGGAACTTTTCGAACTCGACTAGAACGACGTATTATAGGAGATTGATGTTTCTCAGGAGAAACACTCATCTTTGTAGATTCCTCTCTCTCCGGAGGAACATCAGTCTCAATATGTACTACATCGTGTGATACACCAGGGACAACTGAAACCTCTGATTCCCCTTCCCTCGATGAGAACGAAGGTGTGACTGGCACATCGTGTGGTAGTTCAATACCATGATCAGTTTCAAGGTTTAAGTCTTGCCCTACACTATCTCTCTTAACTAATGCATCGATATTGCGCCTCCAAACTCTACTGTCCGATAACACAATAACATATGATTTGGGTGCAGATCGTTCTGCTACAGTTCCGGGCCACCATGTGTCTTGAGTACGCATGTCTTTCACTAAAACCTTATCACCTGGGAAAAATTCTCTCAACTTAAGGTGTTTATCATGACAAAGGGACTGATCACTTTGCTTGTTCAGAACCTTAGAATGTATATCTGGGCGAAGTAAGGCCAACCTTGTTCGCAACTCACGTCTGAGGAACAAACTTGAGGGCGTACAACCCGTAGTGGTATGCTTAGTAGAACGGTAAGTAAGTAAAAAGTTCCGAAGACTTTGCTGTACACAGTCTGTACTTTTGCTGAGACTCCGTTTGAATGACTGAACCATTCGTTCAGCTGCACCGTTACTGGCAGCATGATAAGGTGCTACACAAATATGCTTAATGCCATTCAGTTTAAGGAAATTTTGAAACTCCTCGCTGCGGAATTGCGGTCCATTGTCACTCACGAGTTGCACTGGTAATCCATATCGGCTTAATAACCTTCTCAACTCAACAATAGTTGCTGTCGATGTCGTTGAATGCATCATAATAATTTCAGGCCATTTTGAATATGCATCCACAACAACAAGATAGTTTCGTTTATCTTTTTCCGCGTAATCTATATGTATGCGATGCCACGGTGCCCCTGGCCACAACCATGGCATTAGCGGAGCCACTGAAGGTGTGCTCTTAACTGTCTGACACTGAACACAATTTCGGACTGTTTGTTCAATTTCGTGGTCGATTCCCGGCCACCAAAGAAAACTTCTGGCAATCTCCTTCATCGTGACCATACCCGGGTGGTATATGTGTAACTCTTCCAGAATTCTATCGTGGAACACCTGAGGTACCACAACTCTCAAACCCCACATAATACAATCCTGCTCAACAGATAGTTCAAACTTCCGATTGTAGTATGGCTTTAAACTCATAGCAAAATTACTGTCAATCATTGGCCACCCAGTCTTAGTAAATTCCAGAACCTTTGACAAAATAGGATCCACTTTTGTAGCTGTAATAATTTGCTTGCTGTTAACCGGTAGACTTCCTAACACCTCATCACAAATATTAAACAGTGTATCGTCGTCATCGTCATCCGTAACTGGTGATAATGGCAGTCGTGACAGCGCGTCGGCAACCACATTGCCTTTTGACGAGAGAAAACGTAATTCGTAATCAAAAGCTGATAATGTCACTGCCCATCTTTGTAAACGCTGGTCTGCTAAGGTCGGAACCGCCACTTTCGGACCCAAAATTCGTTCTAAAGGTTTATGGTCAGTGAAAATTGTAAAATGACGACAAATATGCCCGGAACCGTTTCAAACCAAACATTATGGCTAGTGCCTCCTTATCCAGTTGAGAATAGCCCTTCTCATGTTTATTTAACGTTCTTGATGCGTATGCTATCGGCCGTCGTATTTTACCATCTAACACGTGCATAATTACTGCTCCTAGTCCATACGGTGATGCATCAACAGCTAATTCCAATGGTAAAGTAGAGTCACAATGTGTTAACAAAAGATCAGATGTGATGGCCTGTTTCACTTCATTAAAGGCTGCATTACATTTTTCTGTCCAGTTGAATGGCTTGTTTTTACTTAAAAGTTCATTCAACGGATGAAGCATTGAAGACAAATTTGGAAGAAACTGAGCTTGAAAATTTACCATTCCCAACCACGAACGTAATTCTGTGATATTCCCTGGAATTGGAGAATCATGGATGGCTGTAACTTTTTCCTGGGTTGGCTGAATTCCATCAGCTGAGATACGACGTCCCATCTACACAACACTCTCTTTCAAAAATTCACATTTGTCCATTTTAACTTTTAACCCAAAGTTTCTAAGTCTCTGAAACACTCTGTCTAAATTTTGAAAATGTTCCGCATCATTTCTAACTGAAACTAAAATATCGTCCATGATCGCACAGGTGCTATGTAAACCAGATATCACGTGGTCAATACAGCGTTGCCAAATTGCCGGACTTGATGAGATACCGAAGGTAATCTAGTGTAGCGGAATAAACCCTTATGTGTATTGATTGTAACAAGCTCTTGAGACTGTTTATCCAATAGCATTTGTTGGTATGCACACTTCAAATCAATCTTCGAAAATTTTTCACCTCCAGCCATTTTCTCAAAAACCTCTTCTGGCGTAGGTATAGGATATTTGTCTGTATGTATGACTCTATTCACTGTCACTTTATAATCGCCACACAGGCGAACAGTTCCATCAGATTTTGGGACACACACAACCGGAGTTCCCCACTCACTATAATCCACTGGGACAATTACACCCTCACTTAACATTCTATTGAGTTCTTTCTCAACCGCTGGACGCAACGCATAAGGTACAGGACGAGCTTTATGAAAGATTGGCACAGAGTTATCTTTTAAATGAAGGGAGGCCTTTATATGTTTCACAGTACCTAATCCAGAACTGAAAATATCCTTGTATTTGTCTGTAAGTTCTTCACCGATTCAGTGTCGACACAATACTGACCTTGTGAAAATAGTGCAGGCCAGTCCAACTTAATCACACTTAACCAACTCCTACCCAGTAATGGTGGAGCGATCTCTCTGCATAAATCACTGTTAATGGCAAAACATAATCCTGTTGGTTATATTTGACTTTAACTTCAATTTCTCCCGCTACTTTAAGTGTGGAACCTGAATAACTGTGTAGACGTTTACTGACTGAATTCAGTTTCAGATAATTAAAATATTTCTGAAAGTCATTGAAGCTTATAACACTTATGGTAGCTCCTGTGTCCACTTCCATGTCCATATTTACCCCTTCAATGGTCACTGGAACCTTAAAAGCAGGCACCATTATAGGTACAGTGTCAGAGGTATTCAACTTAAAAATAGAATCAACAAATTCAGAATTTTCACACTGATGGGTCATTACAAAAACCATATTCACGTGACCTTGTGAGACTACGCAAGTCTACTTCTACATTAAGTCATATACCTTACAATATGCACCTCGGTACTAGCGTACTTAGTACCTAACAAATACACCACAGATAATATTCCCAATGAGTAACCCAGCTCATTACTGAGTGAGAAGTGTGCCTGTGGCCAATGAAAAATGAGGAAGTGGCCGGATAAAAAACAGGCCCCATTACCCAACTCTCGTTTAGAGTGTTGGACACAAAAGGTGATGATATAATATATCTCAGTGACGCAACACGTTCGTCAGCACGGTAGATAGCGGAGGACCAGGTACACATGGCTGGCCGATCTCGGGGGGATACTTTGGGTTTTGGAGACCCAGGGGTGGAAGACAAGCTATACGCATTCCATTTTTCAGGTGGGCGATACCTGAGAAAGGAGGTCACACAGGACACTGTCGCAGCTGTCCCAGCCAAATTTTCTGAGCTGGGTAATCTTGATCTGTCTAGTACGACCCCATGGAAGCACTACAAACTCCTATCGATAGGCGAGAATCAGTGGATTCCATACAGAGCGGGTGGGAACTTGATTTCAAGGTAGTCCAACCTTACATCATGCTCGGGCGAAGTAACAGGTTCTGCAAACTCGAGAACTCTGGAAACACCATAGCAACCCTTGTTCCGTTTGGAAAGAATCTTGTCTTCATTCAGGAGACTGGTGTGGGGTATGTGTTGGGTACAGGCTCAAAACCGAGTTCTGTTAAGTTATTATCAGAGTTTGATCGCACAGACGTTGGTGCCGCCAGCATCATAATAGCTCAGGTAGTCCTTGCCACGGGTATAACTTTGCTTTTGCTTTCATTTAGTTCGAGTCTCCATCTCGTCGCTCTGCAGGAGTTCATCTCCTAAATCTTTGATGTACAATGCAAAAAGAATTTTCGAAAGGATACACCCCTGCTTTAGGCCTGTCTCCATGGGCATACGTTTTGTTGATAAGATAAGATAAATTTAATTGCAATAAAACATCCACATGGACAGATTGCTCAACGACGATGAACATATTCATGTAGAAAAGAACATTCAAATACGTGACAGGTAAATCTCAATGTGCAAATGATTATAAAGTACTTAGCATCCATTGCCAGGTATCAAAGAACTGTTGGATTACGCTGCTAACTTTCGATACAATTTCTGAACAATTATTTGATATAATTAGATTCATTTGTATATCTATATTTAATTCACCAAAGATCGTATGATATCTCTGCTTGGTGTTAAATAATATAGTTCTCAATTCGACATATGCAGGAAGGACACTCCATTATGAAATGTTTCTCATCTTCAATTTTTCGCGTTGAACAAACACAGCATAACCTATTTTCAAGTTCAATGGGAGGCTGATGATGCCGTCCCTTTTCGAAAGCAAGGCAATGAACATGAATCTATCATCACTTGAATTTATATAAACAAGATATGGTTCAAGCTCAAACTTGCTCTTAAAAAAAAAGAAAAAGATCAATGTATAATGGGTAACTACCCAGTTCAGCCTAACAGCATTATTGCATGCATGTTTTCCAACTCCTAATAACTGTTTACAAAATTTAATGTGTAGTCGTTCACAGTCAAGACGATAAGTATTCTTCTCATTTATTTCCATACCCCATAACTCATAACCATATAAGGCAACAGGCTTTATTAATTTGTGAAACATTTTCTGAGAAGTTCCGATGGCAATCGGGGCAGTTCTATGACAAACGCTAAGTAAGGAAAACATTGTTCTCCGACCTTTCGCACTCTGTTCAGATATTGCTTGAACGTGCCTGAATTTTTAACATTATTCCAAAATAATTATATGCATCAACATTTTCTAAGGGGTTGTCATTTATGGAAAATGTAGGGTCTCGTTTTGCTGATCGCGCCATAAATACCATGCATTTTGTCTCATTCATCCTAATCAATAGGCTGGCCTCTTTGCACCAGCCTCGTCTGTGAGGCATCTGTCTGAAGGACAGTTTCAGCTTTAGTGTCAAAGTAAGTTAACACAGGAGCTTCACTAACTGCTTTAAGGATGTTCTCAAAAGTGGAATCATGTTCGTAAGTCCAATTCCATTCGGAATTTTTATGAGTTAGCTGTCGGAACGGTTCACAAATGTCATTAAGATGAGCCAAAAATTTTGTTAAGTAATTGACAACGCCTATAAATCTTTCAACACCTTTAACATCTGTTGGCTTTTGCATTTTTAAAATAGCGTCGACTTTTGATGGATCCGGTTTTACACCTCTGGAAGTTAATAAGTGTCCCATATACGGCATTTCAACTTTATGTAGTTCCAATTTGCCTTTATTTAGCACAATATTTCTTTTGTGGCATCTTTGCAGTAATGCAACTAAATTGCTGTCCTGATTCTTAGTAGCCTGTTCTAATGTATAACCTTCCCCACAAATAAGAATATCATCAGGGATTTTCTTACTGCCATGCAAGTTTGAAAGTTCATTATCCAGATATGGCTGGAAATATTCAGGACCAGGTGAAATACCAAATGGCATGTGCAACCACCGGTAACGGCCAATGGTGTTTCAAATGTGGTGAGGTTACTGCTCTCTTTGTCAAGGGAGACGTGCCAAAAACCGTTCTTGACATCACATTTACTACAAATTTTTGCTTATTTAATTCTGGGAGCAGATCACCAACTACAGGCATCAAATAATTATTTTGTTTCAAGGCCTTATTGAAACTGAAAAAGAACTATTTTCCATTAATTTTCTCCAGTTTAAAAAAAAAATAACCACTTTTGATAAAAAAATTTCCAGTTTTGAAAAAATAACCAGTTAAAAAAAAAAAATAACCAGTTTTGAAAAAAAATAACCACTTTTGATAAAAAAAAATTCCACTTTTTTAATCACTTCAAGCTTTTCTAGACATTCTAGTTCAGTTTTAAGCTTGGGCTTCATAGCTATCGGTACACGTCTGAGAGGCATTTTGACTGGAGGCACTGATTTGTCGATCTCAATATGAAGCTTGTTTTTGAAACAGCTTTTGATTGATTGATTGATCGATTTTATTTTGCAGCATATAAATATACACGATAACAATAAGACAGGTTACAGATGAATACGCTGCAAGGAAATGACATAGCCTAAAAGGCTGTCTTCCTGCCATTCCCTTTTGATGAAAAGAATATTCATGACAGCAAGGTTTGTGTTGTTGGCACTTTAGGTTTAGTGATGGAACCTCTTTTCACCTTCAAAAACATCTGAGTAGTTGTCTATTAAACGTTCAAATTACACAGGAAATGAACTTGAGTTGCAGTTTCCTTTCGATTTGATGACGAATATATTATGTGACTGAATTTTAGCAAGGTCCATTTCCTGAATGGTTTTAGCTCCAAGAAGGGGTGTGAAGTTATCATTAACCACAAAAATTCACTTTGTAACAATGATTTTGTTATGTTCTGGCATAACAATTATAAAGAAAACAGACATTTAAGAACGTAATATATTCTTGTTAATTTTTACATGTGGAAACTCATCACGTGATACACACAATTTTTGTGACTCGTCATATGCTCTAGACATGGACACGCTACTAGGATAAATTCTGATCCTACAAACACAATATATCCCCCACAACAACTGTAATGTCACCCAATTAAATGTTAAAACACTTCAAATTAAATTTTGACCTTATGAAATTACAGGAGCATAAAGAAATGCTTCGGTGATGCACAGGCATTATTATGGCCTAAACACAGTGCAATCACCTAGTACTCTAACACCAGAAAATCAAACATAATCATCAAATCGACGTGGCTTTCGAATTTGCCTTTTAGGGTATCGACTTTCAGTTTCGACTGGTTCAGGTTGATCAGGTTCAACAACAGTAGCAGATTCATTAGATTTTGATTTTGAATTTGAGTCACAGTTAACTGATTTGTCTAAAGAAAAATGCTGAGGTGTTTCTGGGATACTACAAGATAGTTTAGTATCATGATGTGGAGTGTACATATAGGGACTAACATCTGTTAAAGATGAATCTGATAGTTCGACACTAGAAGAACGTATTTGATCGACGTGGCGTCTCCAAAGAACACCTGGGAAAACTTCAACTCGATATGAAGCAGGGCCTGTTTGTTCATGAATGGTTCCAATAACCCAAGTAGGTTTCTGCTGATTGTGACGATAATCTCTCACTGAAACTCGTTGTCCACATACAAATTGTCTTTGAGGTGTATGTCGCTGATCATACATTTTACTCTGCTGTTTTTCAACATGTATTTGTACATTTGGTTTGACAAGATCTAAACGTGTTTGTAGTGAACATCCTAGAAACAACTTGGCTGGTGACTCGTTGGTTGTGGAATGAGGTGTGTTACGATAGGCCATAAGAAAGTTTGAAAGTTTCTTCTGAATAGTTCCAGGGTCATTCTTACTAGCCTTCATAGCATTTTTAAAAGACTGCACAAAACGCTCCGCAAGTCCATTCGTACTCGGGTGAAATGGTGCTGATGTGATATGCTTAATGCCATTTGCACACATAAATGTTTTGAACTCATTGGAGGTAAAGTAAGATGCATTATCACTAACTAATTGACTAGGAATACCATTGCGACTGAATACTGTGCGTAACACCTCAATAGTACTTGAAGATGAAGTAGAATTCATAGGCACTACTTCAGGCCATTTAGAGTTGGCATCAATTACAATTAAAAACATCTGTCCCAAGAAAGGTCCGGCGTAGTCTATGTGGACTCGCTGCCAAGGCCTTGAGGGCCACTCCCACGGATGAAGAGGTGCAGATGGTGGTGCACTCTTGTATTGCTGACATCCTTTGCATTCTTTTGCAAGTTCACTGATATCACTATCTATCCCTGGCCACCATATGTAACTGCGCGCTAAACTTTTCATCTTAACAATGCCAATATGACCAGTGTGTATTTCTTTTAAAAGTCGTGAACGTAACGATTTCGGAATCACAACCCTCATTCCCCACAGAAGACATCCCTGATGCACAGTGATTTCATGTTGTCGTGTATAATAAGCATTGAAAATCTGATCATGAGGTTCTTGACTCCATCCATGCATAGCATAATTCAAAACTTTAGACAATACTGGATCATGACTAGTTTCTCTTTGTACTTGGTGCGATCTCACAGGTAAACTTTCCAGTTGTGATATGTGTAGAAGTGCAACTTCATCTAATTCTTCTTCTAAATCATTCGAACATTTTATAGGCAATCGTGAAAGACTGTCAGCATTTGTGTGCTTCTTGGTACTTTTGTACTGAATATCATAGTCATGACCTGCAAGGAACAATGCTTGTCGTTGTAAACGAGCTGCTGATGTAGCTGGTATTGCTTTACTTGGGTTAAACAGTGCAACAAGTGGTTGATTATCGGTGACCAAAGTAAAGTGTCTTGCAAACAAATATGAATGAAATCGTTTCACTCCCCACACTATTCCCAATGCCTCTCTATCAATTTGGGAGTAGTTCTTTTCAGCTGTTGTTAACGATCGAGAAGCATAAGCAATTGGTCGTTCTGACTCATCTTGCATAACATGAGATAAAACACATCCAAGTCCTGTTGGTGATGCATCACATGCAAGACGCAGAGGTAGTTTCGGATTATAATGTGTTAAAACTTGATCAGAGGTAATAAGTCTCTTCACTTCTAAAAAAGCATTATCACAACTACTTGACCAATTCCACTGTTTGTTTTTCTCCAATAACTTGTAAAGAGGATGAAGTGTTGATGACAAATTAGGCAAAAATTTTGCATAATAATTTACAAGGCCCAAGAATGAACGTAATTCAGATACACAGGTGGGTTTTGGAGCATTGAGAACAGCTTCAACCTTTTTCTCAGATTTGTGCAGACCTTGACTGTCAATATCATGACCACAAAAAGAAACACTTTCCTTGAAGAAAGAACATTTGTCTAGATTTACACGTAAACCGTAATCTTCTAAGCGTTGTAAAACTGCATCAAGATTATTTAAATGCTCATTGTCTGTCTGTCCAGTAACAATCATGTCATCCATAAGACACTTAACTCCAGGCAAATTTTTCAAAATTGTATCCATAGTTCGCTGCCAAATAGCTGGTGCAGATGCAATACCATATACAAGTCTGTTGAACCTATACAATCCTTTTTCTGTATTTATTGTCAAAAGATGTTAAGAGTCTTCATCTACTTTCATTTGAAGATAAGCATGTTTAAGATCTATCTTAGAAAAACAGTTTCCGCCACCCAAAGCTGCAAAAATATCATCAACACGAGGCAATGGATACTGATCAACTTCCAACACTGGATTCACAGTGACCTTAAAGTCTCCACATATTCGCACGGAACCGTTCGATTTTAGTACTGGTACAATGGGTGTCGCCCGCTCACTGTGGTCACATTTAGTTAAAATTCCTTCTTGAACAAGTCTATCAAGTTCTGCATCAACTTTGGGTTTTATTGCATATGGAACTGATCTAGGTTTGCAGAATTTTGGTTTCGAGTCAGGTTTAATATGAAATTTAGCTGTCATATTTTTGACGGTGCCAAAGTCTTCTTGGAATACAACATTATGCTTTTTCAAAACTGAGTTCAGATTGGGTGGTTCAGTTTTTTGCTTCTCCTGTCTGATAACGTTAAGCGAGAGCCAGTGTAAATTTATTTTCTGCAACCAATCATGACCGAACAGTGTGGGACCATTGCCAGGTAAAATGTAAAATTTCAACTTTTCACGTTGGTTGTTATATTCCACTTGTACATTCACAACTCCAACTGGCGACATACTTTCTCCAGAATATGTTTTCAAAGTTAAATCAGTAGGTTCAAGCAAACGTATCAAATCAGGAAATTTTGACCAAAACAATTTTTTGCCAATAACCGAAACAGCGGCCCCAGTGTCAAGTTCCATTCGCAAGTCTATGCCACAGACTTTAGGAGTGAGATATATAATATCATCGCGTTTTGTCAATTCTAATGATGCAATCATTTCTTCTTGCAGAGTGTGTACTTGCTTATGATTCTTATGAAAATTACTACACATCTTCTGATGATGACCAATTTTTGAGCACTTGAAACAACGTTTGTCTTTGAAAAAGCAATTATGGGCTTGGTGTTGAACACTTGAACAGCGAAAACATGGTTTTATTTCTGTCGGTTTGTTATGCGATGATTTCTGTGATTGTTGTTTTGATGATTTGGCTTTTGAAAAATTTTTATTTTTGGAATGAGAGATTTTGTTAACATTTGGCGTGTGCTGAGCCTGTAATTCAACAGCATCTTGTGCAGCTGTTTCCATCGCTAGAGATATTTCAACTGCTTTTTCATAACTCAAGTCTGGTTCAGATAACAATCTTTTCTGAATCAGTTCACTCTGAAGACCACAAACAAGTCTATCGCGTAGAGCCTCACCTAAATCAGAAAATTCACAATTTTCAGAAAGTTTTCTAATGTTTGCTACAAAGTCACGAATTGACTCTCCTTGTTTTTGGTCACGCTTATGAAAGCGAAATCTTTCAGCAATCACTAATGGTTTGGGATTAAAATGTGATTTCAGCACTTTAACCAAATTATCAAAAGTTACTTCGGAAGGCTTTTTTGGAGCAGTCAAACCCCTCAACAGAGCATATGTATTTCCCCCAACCAAACTCAGAAGTGCAGGAACCTTCTTGTCCTCGCCGATATCGTTGCACAAAAAATAAAGCTCTAAGCGTTCTGAATACGAGTCCCACGACTCAACGTTACAATCAAAAGGCTCAATTCGTCCAATTCTGCATGACATTTTGCTTGGTGTTTAGGTTACGAAATTGTGAGTCAATGCACGGGATCCACGTAATTGGGAAACGACAAATTCTCGAGCAATTTCACAGGTGAAATATGAGGCGAGTATCGTGACTGTTCTTAAAATTGAGCTTGCATTTTGTGGATTTCTTTCCCTATAACGTCGCCACTATGTTATGTTCTGGCATAACAATTATAAAGAAAACAGACATTTAAGAACGTAATATATTCTCGTTAATTTTTACATGTGGAAACTCATCACGTGATACACACAATTTTTGTGACTCATCATATGCTCTAGACATGGACACGCTACTAGGATAAATTCTGATCCTACAAACACAATAGATTTGTTTTAGGGGTTTTTTTAGATCTAAAATGCTAGTTCCCTCGGGTGAGAATTGTTATATATTGTGAGTGTTGCACTACTCCTATTATTTTTAACAAAAGCATTTTCTGAATATTTTCGAGGTATTACATTTGCTGAAGCAACACGATCGAGTTGAAATTTGACTAGCTGATTCTGAGTTAAAAGTAACATTTTAGCAAAAGGTGTGCTTTGATTATGATTTGAAGTACTGCACACATTGACTGACAGTGTCAGAATTTCAAAATATGAACTAACGTCACTTTCGTCAGTCTTTGGATTCACGGTTACATATCGAATGTGATTTGACTTATATTTCTTCTTTGTACACTTTTAGTTTTCCACATTTGTGGTATGTTTTGCCATATGCTGGGCATTTGCCTTGTTTACACTTTGTACAACAGTATTTGCACTTTTGGGTGTTTGAAACATGAGCTCTATTTGCATAAGTCGTAGACATATGTTGACGTTTTTTTCGTATTCTTCAAACTATAAACTTCAGTTGTTGTTTCTGTATTTGTGACACCAGACATGTGTTTGAGTTCTTTAGTGGTTGATTCTGTAGATCTGCAGAGATCAATAGCTTTTTGAAGGGTCAATTTGTCTTCTTGCAGAAGGCGTTTTCGCACTGTGTTGTCACGTACACCGCAAACTATCCTGTCGTGAGTGAGATTATCTTAGAGTGAAGAATAATTACAAGTTTTAGCCAATTTATGCAATTTGGCAGCATAAGCATCAATTGTCTCATATAAACATCATATTGCACATACAGAAAGTGTATCTTTGTTGTTACAGTTTCCAAATCGCCGTCAACCACATTCACCCTCGCAATCTAATAAGGTAGGTATCAGCAAGTAAGTAAGCGAGTCAGATTGATGTTGGACGAATGAAATGAAAAGTTTCTGCGCGCCGAAGGTGCACAGGTATGATGTGGGATTGATATCCCCTAATAATAATAATAATAATAATAATAATAATAATAATAATAATAATAATAATAACACTTTGGCCAGCCGCTGATTTGTCGCGGTTCTCGGACAAAAAGACCATGGTTACCCCTGTACCCCCAACTGCCTTCCTATTCCCACGCTTCTCCTCTCCTCCCAACACTCGAAAACGAACTGTTTGATGACATCCCTTGCCCCATTCTTCCCAATCTCTCCGATTAGCATATTAACCCTCTCCTTTGAGTCTCCCCCAAACCACATGTCCTTCATTCACCCATCCCACTTCCCCATTATACTCCCAGTGAATCTCATTCTTTTAGACTGATTGATACTTTGGGCATTCTAGAAGAAAGTGTTCCAGGGTCTCCACATGCCCAAGTTACACATCTGGGGCTCCCTTTCACTGTCTTTCCCAATTTTCCCCTCAGCTCCAGGGATCGCGACCTCAGCTTGAACAACAGTGATCCCCCCAAAGGTGCCATCAAGGAACTCTTCAAAACCTGGCTTCTCTTTATCACGCAGGCCACCCAAAGACCTCTTTGATTTGACTCCCTCTCGCCAATTACGGTTACAATCCGCCATGACCCTTTCTCTGACGACCTTTTTACCCTGGTTTGCCCCAACGTCCAGGCCCGAGATCTCCAATGAGTAGTTCTCTACTAGCTCCCTCACTTGGACCATCCACCCCGTTTTGATATTTGAGTTGAAAATTCTCAGGAACATTACTTTACACCATCGGCTGTCGGGGGATTTACCAAATAATTAAGATAACCGAGTTTCAACAGGTCTATCCTGTCCTTGATACTCATCCACCCAACCTCCCCCTGATTTCTTCTAGCGCTGCGGCATTACTCGACCCCGTTATCCATCGGCCTGCATCGTTCTGCAGGATTTCCAAGCTCTTTACGGCTGTCTGGTTTAGGGGTACCACTTCCGTACCGTATGTTATACTTGGCAGCCCCACCATTTCCCAAATGGTTTTCCCCACGAAAACCTTATTGAAACTGTTTCTCCCTATAAGTTTCATTTGGTTAAGGATTCGCTTCCCCTTCAGAATCAATTTATTTGTGTCGTTTCGGTAGATGCCTCTTCCTGTAATGTTTATATTTACCCCCAAATACTCGTAATCACCTGTCTCTCCAACACTGAGAAGTTTGCTGCACCCTTCCGGAATGCAGAACTCACCCACTCTCCACCTTCGAGTGGGGTCCACTTTGTGGCCCACGGGTATAACTTTGCTCTTACTTTCATTAAGTTCGAGTCTCCATTTGCTCCCATATTTCCCAACAATTCCCAGCATTTTCGTTAGCCTCTCTTCGCTTTCTGACACTAGAACCATATCGTCTGCACAAAATAGCCCTGGGATCTTCAAGTCCCCAACTGCTACCCCCTCCTCGCTACGCAGGAGTTCATCTCCTAAACCTTTGATGTACAATACAAACAGGATTGGCGAAAGGATACACCCCTGTTTTAGGCCTATCTCCATAGGCACACGTTTTGTTGTAATGTTTCCCAGGCTGAGTTCACTCTGTACATCCTTGTATAATGCTTTCATAATTCCAACAAACTCACCTCCTAAGCCCATGGCCTCCAGCTTGCGCCACATACCTTCCCTCCATACTCTATCGTATGCCTTTTTGATATCCAAAAAGGCCATAAACATCTTTTTCTTTTTTGCTTTCGCGGATTCTATCATTTGGGATAGTGTGAAAAGATGGTCAGTAACTCTCCTTCCCTTCCTGAAGCCATTCTGGATTTCTCCCAAAAAACCCTTCTCTTCAATCACCTCCTCTAGTCTCCCATACAGGGCTTTACAGAAAACCTTTCCAATGTTGCTACTGACAGAGATCCCTCGATAGTTATCCAAAACGTCTTTTTCCCCCTTTTTGTGAATAAATGTCACTTTGCTTTTTCTCCACTCCTTTGGGACCTCTTGATTTTCTATGGCTAGGTTGAATAGGGCAGTTAGGCTTTCCACGAGTTCCTCTCCCCCTTTTTGATAAACTCGTTAGGAATTTCATCCACTCCTCCCGCTTTTCCATCCCTTAATTTTGATATCACCTTTCGCACCTCCTCCGTTTTAATTTCGCTGCACACGAACTTAGATAGGTTTTCCTCGACTTGATTCGGACACTCTGGTGGGCTCCCCATGCCCCATCGATTATCGTTTACCTTTTCCCAGTTCTTGACTAGTTCTGATGCGACTTGATCTTGCTCGTCTGTAACTCTGCCATCTACTTTAATACTCTGTGGGTTGCTTCCTTTGTTACGTTTATTCACCCATTTCCAAAATACGTTCGAACTCGACCCCCCTGTCGTTCTTATCGTCCTAATAAGACTGCTATTTCGTACTCTCCGATTATCGTCTTTAATCTTATTTACTTTATTTCGTGCTTGGTGGTATTCTTCCTTAGCAACTGTGGCCTCATTGCTTTCGGCCCCCTTAAGTTTTCTACTTCTCCTACAATTTGCTTTTCTACCCTTTATGGCCCTTTTCAGTTCTTCATTCACTCTGTACCCAAGTTCCCGTGTCGGCACCCTGACCTTTCCTACACTTTCCTTTCCTGCCTCGACCAGGCTTGCAACTATGACGTCGGCCATCCTCTTGGGTACGGTTGCAAGCTTTGGTTTCAGTTTTTCATTGAACTTCGACCAGTCAGCATCTTTTTTGAGTTCCCAAATCTCCTTAGAGCTTCCTTCGCTTTTCACTAGAGTTTTGGCCCTGATCGTCACTGTAATCAAGTTGTGGTCACTATCCACCTCCATTTTACCCTCATCATCCACTTCTACCCCTATCACCTCCCTCCATAAATTAATATCTGTGAGGATGTAGTCGATTATTGATTTTCTGTCGTTCCTCTCCCAGGTCCATTTCCCCTTACACCTCGTGTCCCTGTTCAGAATCTTCAGACCGAGCTCGTTTGTGAAGTTCAACAGCTTCCTTCCATTCCTGTTGACTTTATTGTCCCCACCCTCTATGCCTTCTTCATCATTACCTATGTGGCCATTAAAGTCACCCATCAGAATTATACCGAGCCCTTTGTTTTGTAGTTCGGTGATATTGGACCTTAGTGTTGAGTATATCGAATCATTCCATTCGGGTTTCGATACCTCAGCCGGGGTGCTGATGTTTTCCAGGTCTGTGATCAGCGACGGTTTTAAATCCTCTTTAATGTACATGCCTACCCCTCCCCCTTTTTTCTGGCCTTCCGTTCGCCCTACACCTATCCATACGTACCCCCTTACTTGGTCTACCCGTTCCTCGTGTCTTACCCACGTTTCGCTTGAGCCCATGATGTCAAACTCCTCTGCCTCAATCAATGTAGCAATTTCACTTACTTTCCGGTGGAGACCCTGGATGTTACTATAACCCACTTTCAGGGTATCAAGGTTCATTGGCTTCCGCCTACTGGTCCCATTATTATCTAGTCCCTGTATGTTTGTATATCCTACTTTGTGCACCTGTGCTTTCCTTGGAAAGCTATTCCTATTGATTTGGATTTTTGGTCCCTTTTCCTTATCCCCTTGTCCCATTTTTTACACCTATGGTTCGTGACACATTTCCTGTGATTATTCCCCCCTTCACTGATCCCCCCTCCCCTCCTTATACCAAATAAGGCTCCACCACCTGCAACATATTTCTTCCTAAAACCCCTGTACTCCTTGGGCTAAGATGGAGACCATCCCTTTCATATAGGTCATTTCTGCCCCAAAACGACCCCCAATTGTCTACAAAGGGTATCCCAAGTTCCTTACAATACTCCCCCAATTCCTCGTTGGTCCCAATGATCCGCGAATTACACTCGCCCCCACCACCTAGTACTGGGAGAAGCCCCGATACCACTTGGGGAAGTGGGATGGGAGAATGAAGGACATGTGGTTAGGGGGAGACTCAAAGGAGAGGGTTAATATGCTAATTGGAGAGATTGGGAAGAATGGGACAAGGGATATCATCAAGCAGTTCGTCTCCGAGTGTTGGGAGGAGAGGAGAAGCGTGGGAATAGGGAGGCAGTTGGGAGTACAGGGGTAACCATGGCCTTCTCGTCCGAGAACCACGACAAATCAGCAGCTGGCCAAAGTGTTATTATTATTATTACTACCTGTGCATTCTTGGCATTCAGTTGAGTTATTAAGTCCTTGTAAGTCTCAATAAGCTGAACTGATTTTTCTCCCCTACCCTCAACCCGACGCACCTTCCTATTCCCAAAAGACCCACCATCCCCCATCGAATGCCACCCTAACTGGGGTAACACCAGGCTTCCCTGCCCTCCCCATTTTATCCTCACCACCTGCATCTCTTCCTCCAACTTTACGTATGCCTCTAGCAACTGCATTAGCTCTACGCAGATGGCACACATCCCCAACTCCCCCAGCTCACGCCCATCCACATACACCATATTACAATGCTTATACCCATCCGACCGCTGGCCGTCCGTTGGTAACTCACTGGCACCCACTGTGCTGGCCTCAACCACTCCCCCACCTGTACACCTATACTAACACCTATACTAACCGCCTCTGCCCTGCAGGTCTGAACCTCTCGCGTCACTACACACTTACCATCCATAGCCAAAATTAGAATGAGAAGCTTGAATTTTGAAAACCGGTTGAAATCGTAAACAAAACAAAGAACAAAACACCGAAAATGACCCGCACGAAGATGGGGAACACGCCACTGATATCCGATAAAGAAACTAAACAAAACACTAATATAACTATCTTTTATTAAAAATCACATCTATACAGCACTAAAACAATATATATATATCTACAGAACACCTGGAAGAAAAATATAGATACTTGAGCTAACTTTTGACAACTGAATCGAAAATACTCCCTGTTGGTTTGGATATGGACACTAACTCGACCTCGAAATGGAAGATGGCTAGGAATTTTGCATAACTGCAAGAGTTCTGTTCCATGATGTTGGACTCTTTTTATGATACCCTTATATATGTGAGGATTTGTTTTTACGCTAGAAGTGTTCAAATAAATGTTCAAAGAAACCGTGAAAAACAGTATAAGATAATCTCATCAAGGGCAATTACAGTCCACATAAAAGGTTTTAGAGTCTGTAGAAACAGTAAAAACAGTATATGAAGTCCTAATCAGGTGCTATTAAATCAATCAAGATTCAGTCGCCCTGTAAAAACTCTGTATCAGTATCTCATCAAAGGCCAAAACTTTAATCACACCTTCATGCAGAAGAACTTATGAAAACAATTTTTTTAAGATGAGTTGTGCCAAACAACATCCAAGAAGAAACATATCATTTCGGGTTTGCATGTCAGCATTGGAACACATATATTGTCATTCTGTTATTCAATTCAGTGGATTTTATACAATGGATTTTATATTTCATTATTCATTATAGACTGGTCTTGTGCTTAATATATTTCTACTTTAGGAATAAAGGTAGGTACGCCGTATATATTATTCTTTAAAAAAATATTCTAGAAAACCTCCTAATATACTCTCCCAAAAAAGAAAGTGTGCATGCTAAAAAATAACACTAAAAAAAGACATATATCATTTTCATTCATGAAAATTTTATTCCATCACAGATGAATCAATTTGTGATCAACACGAGAAATTTCATTACGCTACGACGAATACTCTTGGTGCCATGGAGAGTCAAAGACACTAAGGGTCCAACACAATAGTCACACACTCAATATCTGGTATGACCTCCGTCTGCATCGACTACTGCTGTGCATCTACACCTCATGGAAGCAAACAAGTTAGCATGGAAGTGGGTTAGGGTAGGGTTAGGTTAAGGTTAGGTAGGGTTAGGGTTAGGTTAGGGTTAGGGTTAGGGTTAGAGTTAGGGTTCGGTTAGGTTAGGGTTAGTTTAGGGTTAGTTTAGGGTTAGGTTAGGCTAACCCTAACCCTACTCTACACCACTGCAGTCGAGCACGACGATGACATAACGTCAAAATCGGACGAATTGCAGGTCTTCGAGGACATAAGCCGTATTCTCTCAGGCGGTTGATTACTGTTTGAGGATGTATCCGTCTCAGGTTAGGGATGTTCCTGGCTGTCGTCGTTGCCATTTGTTGCCAATTCTGGAGATGGACGACACAGATATACCGATCTTGTGCAGGGGTGGTAACTCGGGGTCTCCTGGAGCGGAATCAGTCTCGAACGTCATCATGTTGTGCATGTCGATGGACTAGCCTGTCTACAGTGTTACGGTGGCAGTTCAAATGCTGGGCAACCTCTCTCTCTGTGTGTTCTGCCAGCTCTAATCATACCCAGGGCAAGGAGACATTGATTCATTGTCAACCTTCGCATGCTAATGTGGAGTCGTTTTAACAGCAGCGCAAGTTTGAATGTGAACGATGGGAAGGCCTTACTTTAGTGTTTAAATACCCAAGGATTCACACTGCTGCATGAATTTTCAGACTCTCCGCGTGCAAAACATGCCTTTTCACAAACGTGCAGCACGTCATTTAACGTTAATGCAATTTTAACGGGGAAAGCTGTTTTTGTGTTCAATATAACTTATTCATGAACAGGTTAACACGCTTTACACCTACGAAATTATTTTTGTGGAGTTTGATCAATTTCTGCAATGCACACTTTCTTTTTTGATGAGTATATAATAAAAAACAAACATAATGAACGAAAAAATTATTTTTTAAAGTTATTTTTCAACCCCCAAACTCCGAAAATTTTTACCAAAAGTGGGAACATTCGGCCTCAAAAGTGGGAACATTCGGCCTCGACTGAGGCCGAATGTTCCCAGAAAAATCCTGGGGCCGAATGTTCCCGAGGCCGAAAAGATCCGGACCCGTGGCAACTGGCCCCGCATGTACCTGGTTTACCATTCAAGTGTTACAGATTTTCCGTATGAAGGGCCCAATGAAGTGGAAAGTGACTCTATTAAGTCTATTCAGCATTTTGAGAGTAAAATGTATTTAAAACGTAACTGGTCTTGTGTTTCGATATCATTTATCACATTCTCGTTCCCCAAAAAATACAAATACCGTCGTGAGTCATTTCAACAAATTCTGCACTTAAAGACAAATCCACACAGAATCGTGCCTCAGTTTATTCTATAAATAACAGTTAACTATTCTACTTGCTGTGTATAGGCTGGATTTCCTAGGTACATCCACTAAATGAACACAATCTCACAAAAATGACCGGTAACCGGCGTGTAATTTTTCAATTTCTGACGTTTCAGTTTGGTGAGTCTTGCTGGACAGCTCACAATTTCCGTTTCAGCCTGCCACTTATACCCTGTGAACCTGCACGGCGATTTTATACAGCTGTTGATCAGCTGTGAACATTGTGAAGCTTTGTCCTACATTCATTGTCAGCTGTTGGGCTTTTTCATAGCAGTGACAATAGATTCGGGATCGGTTGGTGTCATGTCGATCAATGGGAGATATTCGGCAATTTCGGCTCTAGTACGACATTCGGGGAACATTCCAGACTCTCGAGATATACCCGTTAAATTCTGGATAACTTTCCTTTTGCAGAACATCACAAAAGAATGCAAAATCGGTCTCTGTGACCCTTCGAGTTGACAGTGCTGAATGACTGAATGACAAAGAATTTGGAGCGACGTAATGCATCGTTTTGCTTGAGAAATAGACATATCCGGGCGTTTCGGCACGTGATAACGAACAACATCCAACTGATAGTCAATAGTCTCTGACGTTTCAGACTTTTTAAGTTGCGGGAACCGGCTGTGTTGCGACTGGGGCTTAAGGTTTCAATTTGACATTTTCTTGTAAACGCCCTTTATTAATGGGTCTACCTAAACACCGAACGCCACGAAATGCTACCGAATGCCACCGAATTCCCCTTCAAAAATAACATTTTCATCAATTATTACGTTTTTATGCCGACATATATGTATCCAGCTACGAATATAGAATGCTATGCACATCGCATTCACAGTTATCGAATTGTTGAAAACAACGAAAAATTAATTTTATTAGATTTCGAAATCCAGCTGTTCGTGTCGCCGCCATTTTGTCTCAACATCCAAATCTATCACCAGCAAAGAAAGATTATCTGGTAATATGATATCATGCAGTAATTAGATACATGTATAGCGAATGGGGGGAAAACACGAACAACTTAAGTTTTTAGTTTTATGTCAATTTTTAATTGTTTTGTGTCCAATTTCAATTTTATTTCAGTGGCAGGCTACTGTAAATATTTTGTAAGATTTTGTTATTAAGGGTCTTTTAGCCCTCAACTTTTAATGCAATATGGCAACTCGGAATACACCCAAACCGTCCTCTGGCCGAACCATCCTCTAGCAATTTGACCCAAACCGTCCTCCAATCTAACCCGAACCGTCCTCCACAGCGACCGAACCGTCCTCTCAGCAATTGACCCGAACCGTCCTCCAGGGAATGAGCGAATGAGAGAGAAGAGTGGTAGAATAATAACATAAAACTGGTTGTTTATTTATTGATTTTTTTCATTTTCAACTACGTTTCAAACGTCTTTTTTTTTATAAAACATAATAATGATTATATGACACGAATACACGATAAGAAAACAATATTTGTGATAATAAAAATAGTGATCTTCAGTTTTAACTAGGCATTATTTCTTTTCGGGGGGGGGGGGGAGGCTGTTCACAAATATAATTTTTTTGTTATCATGCATTGAAAATTACCGGCAGTGATTTTCAATGCTTGATAACAGAAAATAATATTTTTAAACAGGCATTGTGTCTTTACGGGTGCGAGGAGGGGGGTGGGGGGTTCTGTTTATCATTTTTTGTAAACCTGATTTATGTCTACTTTTTCCCTTTTTTCCATTTGCCAACTTATTTTCCCTTTTTGATTCCTCCGACGGTTTTATTAGCTCCAATTTTTCTTTCTCGAACTGTTCTTTTTGGGCCCTAAGATCCGAGCACAAACCCTCAATAGTGTCGTTCAATTTGGCTATCTCTTTTTGAAAACCAGACAACACCGATGTTAAATCCACTCCCGAAGTGGGTTCAGTGGTGGAGTTAGTTGCCATTTCACTGTTTAGTTATCAGTTATTGCCTAAAAACAACAACACCGGTACAATCTTTGTAATTACTATAATTAGTAATAATTCTTAAGTAAACTTCTACTAAAATATAATCAAATGTAAACTAAAAATACATGTTCTCACAATAATAGTTTCAAAGTATATTGAACATGAAAAAAAAATTATAGAAACATTCAATTTTTTTCATTTTCTACTTATTTTCACTGGAGGATGGTTTGGGTGTATTAGCGGACGGTTTGGACAAAAAATGTAGTGGACGGTTTGGGTCAAATTGCAGAGGACGGTTTGGCCAGAGTCATAAATTCAAGTTGAGCAAATCGTCTATATCCATGCCGACCATTTTAGAGGACTCCCACCCCAGGCATTGGTAACCCGGCCCTAATTTATCAGTAAAATTGAACATGTTTTACCTCAGTACAGAACTACTTGTTCACATCCCAGTGGCGGATTCAGGATTTACAGAAGGTGTGTCTGGGGGGGGGGGGGGGTAAGTATCCTCACAGTATGATGCGCAACATCATTCGAGCCGTTCATCAGCGATTGGAGAGAGAATACGGTGGAGTGGGGTAAGAGTTTGAGCCCCCATTCTTTCTAAATTTCTCCCGACCCCCACCACAAGAATTAAGGTAGTGTGGTGAAGACCAATAATTATGTCAGAAAAGTTAGTTACAACCTGTTGAGTTGGACGTTTTGTCTGGTACTCGGAGTACTCCACTGGAATTGGAACAGACCTGATGTGATTTTTCCGTCCGTGATAACTGATGTACTCACCTGTTGGACGGCGAATTGTCAAGACGTCTGGTTTTGGGATCTGACAACTTGTATTTTATGGTGAGTTTCCACAATTATAGATCAATTCTATAACATTTGGCGACGATGTAAATTGGAAACGCAGGGTTTCACTTAGTAAAAACGGTAATTTTGAAATTTTCATTCATGCTGTGCAACTTGGTCAACTTCACTTCAAAATGAATTTTGAACGGTAAAGTTTATTTTTGAGGGAATCGTTACAAAAGTCCTTACTTTTGTAACATTTGTAACATATCAATTGGTTTAATTGAGTTTTGTGTGATTTATATGTTGTTTAAATGGTTCAAACTTTCACAACATTTTGACAGTTATTTTTGAATTGTTTACAAGTTGCCATCGCTCTCGTTACCATTCCCGTTACCGTTTCCAGAAACTCGTTCGAAGTTCTAGCAAATGATTTTCGTAATATCGTAGTTTAATATGAAGCCTTATAGCTTTTAAATAAGCCATTATAGAAATACTAAATTCTATTTTAGTAATTTGTACACCTCCGAATGCTAGAATAACTTCGTGAATTAAATCTCCAAAAGTTTTGTAAACAAACTTGATAGTTAATGTAAGGGAGATTACTCTATTTGTAATTCAGTTGAAAGGTTACAATAAACTAAATATTTGAAGTCTTCTTTTTCTAGATTAAGTGTAGGTCTAGATCTCATATTATAAAAGAAAATTTATTTTTTCTTGTGAATATTTTGATACTTAATTAAATTTGAAAGCACTCATTCATAACCTGTACTTAACTCAGTTTTCAGTTTGTGTTAAGTTAATTGGTATAGGTTTTGTTACATTTCAACACAATGGAACTGAATATTCAGAAATGTTCTGTTGAAGAATTTCAATTGTTGAGAAATATTGGTCCAGTTAAGGCTAAAAAACTGAACAGATGCGGACAGAGTAAAGGCATACTGACTATTGAGGATCTGGTCAGAGAAACTGGTGTTGATGAAGATACATGGAAGAATATGGTGGACAGTGGACTTATTACAATGGAATGTACTCCACAGTCAACATTGCAAACTTTTACAAGTTCTTCTGGCGTTATGTCACCCAGCTTGAAAGGCGATGTTCAACTTATAGATTTGGATCCTTATCGATTGCCGAGTCCTCCAAAAGTACGTCAACCAAAGCCACACATTGATGAGCCTACCCAATTTCCACCTCATTTACTTGGTATATTGACAGATATGAAGTGTGAAATTAGAAATTTAACACTGAAATATGAAAAAGACAATGAAAATTGGAGGAGGGAAAAAGCTGAGCTGGAGTTGGCAAGGGCTCAGGCTGAGAATGAAGTCAGAGACGTAAGAAGGACATCAGCAAAGGAAATCAAAGAGCTTACAGAAGACTTTAATGCTAAATATACAAATCTTCTTGTACAGTTGGAGAAGAGCCAGGAAAAGCATGCAGAAGCTTCTAGTATTCCACTTCCAGCTTGGCACAGCCAGACGACTCGAGATGCTGAAAATTTGTCACCAAAATCCAGTAGTCAGTCCTCTTCTGTGAGTAGACAAATTATCAAGCAAGAGATAAAACCTACTCTCTTGGAAACTGAACAATCAGGAAATGTTGCTCAACATCAAGATTGTAGGCCAAAACAAAAGTCTATCTTGCAGAGTACTGGGCAGAAGACTAAAGAGCAAAAGCCACTACTGACAACACAGGATAAATCAACAAGCACTGATGATGATGATTATTTTAAAAAAGAAACTCAGTTACATAGACCAGATAGAAGATCTCACAGAGAATCAAAGCATAGAAGTTTAAAACATTCCTCGTACCAACATGCAAGTCATCAGCAAAATCGAAGCAGGTCACCATCCCATAGACGGCATTCCAGGCATCACAGGAGAGATCATCATTCCAGATCTGATCGATCAAGCAGTAATTCTTCTCGCTCAGATCGAGAAACAAATAAGGGCAGAAACAGAAGATCTAAGGATAGCTCTAATGATCATCATTGACTTAGACGACATCGAAGTGTCAGCTCAAATGCATCTGAATTGAGAAGAGATAGCAGCAGGAGAAGATACAGAAGCTCTTCATCTGACTCCTCAGCCAGATCATATCATCGTAGGCACAGATACAATAGGAGTAGAAGTCCACCCCGCCCTAAATTGCCCACATTCAGTGGCAATAAAAATTCAAAATGGGAACCTTTTATCTTCCAATTTTAAAGGATTCCCAAACAGAGGAAATGGGATTCTAACAAAAAGTTGAACAGACTCTATGACTGTCTGTCTGAAGATGCTCTTGAGTATGTGAACATTTTGGAAGGGCATCAATCGTTCAGAACCCTGAAGCATGAATTGAGAAGAAGGTTCAGCACTAAGGAGGCACCCGCTTCAGCTCGAAGACAACTTCAATACTTGAAGCAAAGGGAAGATGAAACCTTGGAGCAATTTTCGCAAAGGGTTCACACAATGACAGTGGAAGGATATCCTGAATCTGATCGACACACTATTGATCAGATCTCCACTGAAGCCTTTTTGCATGGCTGCAAAGATAAGGAAGCTGTCAGAGTGGTCATGGAGAAAAATCCTTCAAATATCTTCAAGGCACTCAAATACATGAAGGGCACGATTGCAAATCAAAAAGCTATTTTTGGTTATCGTACGACCCAGTCACACTATCATCAGTGTCAGATAGCCTGTTCGGATGAAGAGACAGATTATCAGGTGAAGCAGATTGAAGTGGATCCTGCCATAAAATCACTCGAGAAGCAAGTTAAAGATTTGCAGACCATGATGACAGATATGTCCACCTTGGTGAAAGAAAAACTGAAGACTTCGCCAAAATCTGACAGATATAATAAGTCTCCTAATTTCCAACGTAAATGGAAAAATAAGCCTTTTTACAAAAAACAGAAATTCCAGGGAAATAATTATAATAGAAATTCATCATCAGGATCCAATTCAGCTAACTGGAGGTCAAAACCACAGGGTCAGCAGGAAGAGAACATGATCCAATCCAAGACTGAATATTTAAACAGCCAAGGACTCAGTGCAGACAAGGCCACCACCAGGTCCAAAAAATAGGCCTTAATGATGCCAAACCAGATAATGAAATTCCAGAAATTGTTGTACATAGGATAACTGGTATTTCGCTGTTGCTGCCTATTAATGTAAATAACGTAAATACTTTAGCTATTGTTGACACGGCAGCTATGCTCACTCTTATGGATGAGAAGTTTTTTAGAGATTCTGGTTTGACAATAACATCTGATGCACAGAGAGTTCGGTTGAAGGGAATTGGTAAACAACCAGTTATGGGGACGGTTGTTCCTCAGATGGAAATTAAACTTGGATCACAAATATTTAAATGGGACATTTGTATTGCACCAAATTGAAGATCCATTTATTCTTGGTCTTGATTTCCTCTCTGCCAACAATTGTATTGTTAATCTGTGCAATAGCACTTTGAAAATTGGAGAGGAGGTAGTTAATGCTTCTTTTAAAAGACCTGAAGCTGACTCAGATATTACCATTTCCAGAGTAGTGGTTAGTCGGTCAGTGACCCTACCTCCCAACACTATATCTCTGATAGATATGGAAATAGAACAGCCACTTGACACAGATTTTATTTTTGAACCCATGGGACAGGTCAAAGGAACTTTACTATCATCTTCAGTGGAATCTGGAAAGAAAGTAAGAGTAAAGGCCATCAATGATAGCAGTCATTATGTGAGACTGAAGAAAAGTTTGCACATGGGTAATGCTGAAGAGATCATCGCAGGAAGCATTCAAAGTTCCATTAACTTTGGATCTTCCTCGGATGTCAACAGGGATGTTAGTGATTTTTGGTGTCAGAAGTGGGATGGCTATGAAAAGAATCCGCGTCAGAGCTTAGGTGGCTAAGAAAGAAAAGAAAGTATTGCCAGCGACAACACCCAGGAAGCAGTTGCAGTTCAAAATTTCTTTGATTTCGAACCTGCTGCTTTAAAGTGTGATGTCTCTGATTCACATTCAAAGTCTGAAATACTGAATGATGTGACTGAGCAGTTGCCACAACATCTGAAAGATTTATTTGCTGGCTGCAATGAAAGTCTTGATATGGAGCAGAAAATTAAACTGGGAAAGCTGCTTGTTAATTATGGAGATGTCTTTGCTCGCCATGATTTGGATTTGGGATGTTTGACTGGAGTCAAACATGAAATTAATACTGGAAATGCCCCACCCATCAAACATAAGATGAGAAGGACACCTCTTGGTTTTGAAGATCAAGAATATGCTCACTTACAAAAGCTTTTAGATGTCGGCGTAATACAACCTTCGACGTCAGATTGGGCATCTGCACCAGTGTTGGTACGAAAAAAAGATGGAAGTGTCAGATGGTGCATTGATTTTAGATTGTTAAATGCAAAAACAGTAAAAGATAATTATCCACTCCCATTGATAGAAGACTGTCTTGATACATTACAGGGTACAAAGTATTTTTCAACCTTGGATATGGCATCAGGGTATTACCAGATTGCAATGAATGAACCCGATAGGAAAAAGACAGCTTTTATTACCAAGTATGGATTGTACAAGCACGCAAGAATGAGTTTTGGTTTGTGTAATGCACCTGCGACATTTCAGCGTGCGATGCAGCTTGTATTGCGAGGTTTGACCTGGAACGAATTACTCGTCTATCTCGACGATATAATTGTATTGGGTTCCACTTTCGAAACAGCTTTACTCAATCTGGAGCATGTTTTTCAACGTTTTCAAGATTACAATCTTAAATTGAAACCGAAAAAGTGCCAGCTTTTTAAAGAGGAAGTTGAGTTTTGGGGCAAACTAGTTAATAAAGATGGTGTTTCTGTAGCACCAAGTAAGATAGAGACTTTGGAGAATTGGACCGTGCCCAGAACACAGCAAGAACTCATGTCATTTCTTGGTTTTATCAATTACCATAGAGATCACATTAAACATTTTGCCGATCTTACTGCTCCTCTTTATGAACTTACAGCTCCGAAAAGAACATTTGAGTGGTCCAGAGATCATCAAGAGGCTTTTGATAAGTTGAAGAAAATCATGACATCTCCACCATTGTTATCCTATCCATCAAAAACTGGTCTTTTTGTGCTGGACACTGATGCTTCCAATAAAGCTATTGGTGTAGAACTAACGCAAATTCAGGAAGGAGAATCCAAAATTATAGGATATGCCAGTCATGTGCTGCTCCCAGCACAACGAAAGTATTGCACCACTCGAAAAGAACTATTAGCAGTGGTAAAGTTTTGTCGACATTATCATCATTATTTGCTTGGAAGACCATTTATTGTTCGCACAGATCATAATAGTCTTGTGTGGATGATGCGCTTTAAGAATGTAGAAGGGCAATTGGCACGATGGATAGAGGAAGTCTCACAGTATGACATGAAAATCATTCATCGTCCTGGGAAACAACACAGCAATACTGATAGTTTGTCACGAATTCCAGACAGTTTCCCAGAATGTAATTGTTATAATGCTGGAAGCAAACCAGAAAATCTGCCTTGTGGTGGATGTCACTACTGCAAGAGAGCTCATGAATAATGGGCGAGGTTTACAGAAGATGTCGATGATGTGGTTCCTCTGGCTGTCAAACAGATTCCTCAAGATAATCAAGTCATTGATGAACCTACATCAAGTACTGCTGGAATTGATGAGAATACTTTAAGTATTTGCAGAGTATCCTGGTTCACACCTTATACTAGTCAGGAAATTCAAGACCTACAGAGGCAAGATAGAGATTTTGAATAAAATTATTTATTGGTTACAGAATGATATTTCTCCTCAAAAACAAGAATTATATCTGAGTAGTCCTGGTGTAAAAGCATTATGGCTGTGTCATTCCCAACTACATTTTCAGAATGGAGTGCTTGTTTACAGATGGGAACATCAACTGAACAGAGAATTTGTACTTCTGGTTCCAGAATCTTTAAAACAAGAAGTTTTGTATTACTGCCATAATGTTAAACCTGCTGGACATTTGGGACAAACTAAGACATTGCAGTGACTGAAAAAGTCATTCAAGTGGTACAACATGTCCACGGACTGCAAAGCATATGTACAGTCCTGCAAAATCTGCAACATTCAGAAGAAGCCCAATGTCACTCCACGAGCACATCTTAAATCCCACCATGCTGGATTTCCAATGGAGAGGGTGCACTTGGATGTACTTGGACCTTTTACCACAAGTAGTAGTGGAAATATGTATGTTTTAATGATGATTGATCAGTTCTCAAAGTGGGTTGAAATAGCAGCAATTCCAGACCAGACAGCTGAAAAAATTGCCACAAAATTTATTTTGCATTTTATTACCACATTTGGATGCCCACTTGAAGTTCATACAGATCAAGGTAGGAACTTTGAGAGCAATCTTTTTAAATCACTTTGTGAACAGTTACAGATCGCCAAGACGAGGACAACTCCTTATCATCCATCTTCTAATGGACAAGTGGAAAGGTATAACAGAACAGTTCTGCAAATGATTCGATGCTATATTGAAGGGCATAATGAAGAATGGGACAGAGACCTCCCTCTTTTAGCAATGGCATTACATTCCACTGTACATCAACAAACTGGGTTTACACCCAATCAATTGATGCTTGGAAGGGAAATAATACAGCCAGTGGATCTGTTGTATGGTTTATATGACATGAACCATCAGGAATATGATGCAGCAGCATGGATTACACACCTAAATGAGACTCTTCCTAGAATTCATCATTTGGCAAGAAAGAATTTGGGACAGGCTCAGTTACGTCAGAAGAAAGATTATAACCTTAGAGCCAGTGAGACATTGTATGATCCAGGTGATGTTGTATACAAAACTGATATGTTAACAAAAGTAGGACACAGTAGAAAGTTGAAGGCTCCCTGGTGTGGACCTTATTTGGTGATAAGTAGCAAGCCTCCTTTGTACCAAGTGAGAGACAGGAAAGGAACTTTCATGTTGCATCATGATCGATTAAAAATCTGCAGGGATGCTGTTCTCCCATTGTGGTTGAAAAGAATGCGCCACAGTTTACTGAATGGGGAAGATGAGAAAAATCACCTGTCTGAAACAACAGATCAAGCTTCAGAAACAGAAGAGTCCAATATGGTTGATCTTCCTACAACAGATAATACACAGTTGCATGACTCGGTCCGTACTGAGTTGAAAAATGCAACAGAAGATCACACACTAAAAAGTATAGAAGAAGGAGTATTACCAAGATTATTCGAAGAACCCATCTTAACACGTGGGGGAAGGAAAGTCAGAGTCCCTGTTAGATTCAAAGATTATTGTAAATAAGACAACAGGAGCATGCCACTTTCAGAGCACGAACTGCACTATTGTTCCAGACTAACAAAGCACACGTATATAGTGGCTCCTACTTAGGTATACCTTTATCTTTAATTTTAGATGGAAGAGTGCAATGAAGCATTATTCATCCCAGATTATGATGAGACAGGACTTGAAGAGGGCAATGAAGAATTTGTCGTCATTGAGGAAACTAATAATTCAGATGGTGAAGCTGAATTTGATTTTAATGATTTCATTATCCTTGATGAAGCAACGTCTGTTGAAGACATTCCTGATGAAAGTCCTGTTAAAAAAAGCCCTCAAGATACACGAGTGGTAGAGATGAAAAAAGCAGGGACAACTCATAGATCTTGCCCTATTTGCAATGTTAAGGAGAGAAATCTTAAGAGACACTGTATTATTTACTATTTACCCTGGTATGTAGCTGCTAAAACAGCTTGTTGGATCTGCAAGAAGCAAGAGGGAATAAACTGCTTCTTAAAAAGAAGACATGTGGAGAGTGTAGATCATCCAAATGGAGCTGGTTTCAATGATGATGCATTGAAACAATGGATTTTAATGGTTAACGGTCCACTTCATTATTTCAGAGAAGTTTTTAATCTGCCATCTTTACAAGATCTTTTACATTACACTGTAAACAACAGTATGTTTCCATCTGAAAAGTCTTTAGTGCCTTTTACAGTAGAAGAGAAAGGTTTGATGGAACAGTACTGCACTCAGCAAAAATTAGAGAAGCCATCAGAGTTTATTATATCGCCTCCAAATTCAGTGATTGCTTTGATTCACTGGCGAATTATAACTCAGTTTCTGCTGAAATTGGATGATAGACAACAAGAGGAAGTCAAAGCCTTAGAAAGCTCTTTTCTGTTCAATGGAATGGAAACACCTGCAATACCTCAGATATTAACCGATGAAGGAAAAATTACTATCATTGATAGCCACTTTCATCTGGACCAGTTACTTAAAAAATCTGAAGGAAAATCACTGAAGGATGTTGAGTTGATGACCCAAGAGTCAAATTGTTTATCACTCATTGGTGCCGTCGCAAATTACGTGTTTCCTGAACACTGGAAGTTCTGGCAGAAACAGAAAGATGGAGAGAATCGTGTATATTTAACCCTCACATGATTATAGCACGATCAGTAGATCGCTATTCAACACAAATTGAGTCTTATATGAGACTCCCTGATTGTGTAGGCTTAGGGGAAGTTGGTATAGACATGACCACCACTTGTAAATGTAGACCCTGTTGTAACAATATAGTGGCATGTACGAAAAGTAAAATTGTGTCGCAAGAAAAGTTCTTGCGTGAAGTACTCCCCTTGGCCAAAAAGTACAGTAAAACTGTTGTCATCCACTGTAGGGATGATGGTAATGGCGAAGCGGCTAAACGTGTTCTTCAAGTTTTTGAAGATTTGAAATTGCAGAATTTAAAAGTGCATAGGCATTGTTTCATGGGAAACATGGATGAGCTTGCCGCTTGGCAACAAAAGTTGCCAAACTGCAAGTTTGGTTTTACTGGTAGCATTTTCAGGGATAATGCTACTTTGGAAGCTATTTCGGGGTTACCTGTAGAAAAGATTCTTTTGGAATCAGATGCCCCATATCTTTCACCTCTTCGCCATTGCCCTATCAACACACCCTGGATGTTGATGCCGGTAATTGACCACATCAGCTACATAAAGAATGTTCCAAAAACAGTTTTGGTTTCATTAGCAAACCAAAATGCTTGCCATCAAAATGGCATAGATCTGTGCTAGAGGTTAAACAAATTTTGCTAGGAATGTAAATTTGTAGAAATTGTAAATACTGTAAAATGACAGATTATTCATTCATTTGTGTTGAATATTCAAAAGTCCTCTACTTTTGGATCTCGACACATCTCTTCGATTTATTATCAGGTGTTCAAAAGTTCCATACTTTTGAATCTTCTGGTACATTTTGATAAAATGTTCATATGATGTTTACACTTTAGCACAGAACTGTTTGAATAAAACATGGAACATTATAAACTATTTTATAAGTAGTAAATTTGTGTTTGCTTCTTAAGAAAGCTTTGTCAGTCCAGGGCGTTGTTTGTTAAAAAAAAAAGAAAAAAAAAGTAAAACCAGTGTACTTTCGGGTACTTAACAGTTGCACCAGTTTGTAAAAAATACATTAAAAATTTCTGACATGACCACTGCTTGAGGTAAAATGCCTCCTTCCTGGGTCAAAAGTTCTTACTTTTGATCATTTGTCAAAACAATCGTCTTGTAAAAATTAATTTGTGGTTGACCAACTTGGTTAATTGGCGTAACTGTCTATTTTTATTGGTCTTGGTTGTTGGTTTTGGAAAAATCCACATATGTTTTGCATTTCTTGCACAATTAATTCCTAACCAAAATCAGGTAATGTCGCTGACCTAATGGAACGGGGAGGAATGTGGTGAACACCAATAATTATGTCAGAAAAGTTAGTTACAACCTGTTGAGTTGGACGTTTTGTCTGGTACTCGGAGTACTACACTGGAATTGGAACAGACCTGATGTGATTTTTCCGTCCGTGATAATTGATGTAATCACCTGTTGGACGGCGAATTGTCAAGACGTCTGGTTTTGGGATCTGACAACTTGTATTTTATGGTGAGTTTCCACAATTATAGATCAGTTCTATAACAGTAGGTACACTAAACAAAAATCTTACAAAAAAACGTACCTACCCACCCCCTACTCCCCTAACAAACAATCGGGAACTGCCATTGGAATTCAGTTATAAAATGATCTTGGTGGTCTTCTTCGTAGATCCGAGAAGGGTGTGGTGGGTTGAGGGTGTTTTAACATTATCGATCAAGGGCAGACTAGATTTTCGAAATTCGGCTTTTTAAACTATTTGATAAATCTCTCCAACAGCCGATGGTGCAAACGAATGTTCTAGAATATTGGGGAAGATGGTGAAAAGTAGTGCCAAATGTGTAATTGTGGAGTAATGGAGCCCCAGAAACACCTTTTTCTTTACTGATGTAAAACATGTTCGGTTTCACTAGTGAATTAAAATTAGGGCCGGGTTACCAATGCCTTGGGTGGAAGTCCTCTAAAATGGCCGTCATGGGCATAAACGATTTGCTAAACTTGACTTTATATGATTGCCTTCACAGTTAGCCATAGTCTTACAAAAGTTGACATATTGCATTCAAGGTAGAGGGTTAAAAGACCCTTAGTAACAGAATCTTACACACAACTCTCCTTCAGTTGTGGAATTATTGTTGTTCACAGTACTGTTGTGTTGTGTTGGGAATACCGTACTAAAACATTGTTATTTAATTCTTCAAATTAATGAAATATCTACCGGTACATAAGCCTGCCACTTAATAAAATTGAAATTGAACACAAAACAATTAAAAATAGACCAGGTGTTTTTCGTATTTTCTCCCATAGGCCTACGCTACATGTATCTAACTGCATGATATCCTATAATAATAATAACTCTTTGGCCAGCCGCTGATTTGTCGCGGTCCTCATAAGAGAAGGCCATCATTCCCCCTGCACCCCACCCCCTCTTCCCCTCCTCTCCTCCCAGCATTCAGATATAAACTGCTTAATAGTGTCCCTCACTTCCTCTTTTTCAATTTCTTCAATAAGCATTCCTACCCTCTCCCTCGTGTCCCCCTTCAGCCATCTATCCTTTGTTTCTTCACCCCACTTCTGCATTATTCTTCCAGTAAATTTTATTCTATGAGGTATATACTGTGGGCATTCCAAGAGAAAATGTTCCAGGGTCTCCACTACTCCAGAGTGGCACATTTGGCATCCCTTTTCCCCATCTCTCCCAACTTTTCCCCGAAGCTCCAGTGATCTTGATCTCAGTTTGAACAGCAGTGACCCTCCAAAGGTGCCATCTAGGTACTTCTCAAAAGCTGGCTTTTCTTTATATTGTAACCCCTGCAGTGATCTTTTCACGCTAACCCCTGCTCGCCAGTTTCGATTGCAATCTTCCATGACTCTCTCTTTGACAAACCTTTTGCCTTCTTTCATTCCTACTTCTATGTTTCTGACCTCTATAGAGTAATTGTCCATTAGTTCCCTCACATGTTTTGACCAGATAATCTTTCTTTGCTAGATACATACACTACATGCATCTAACAACTGCATGATATCCTATTACCAGATAATCTTTCTTTGCTGGTGATAGATTTGGATGTTGAGACAAAATGGCGGAGACACTAACAGCTGGATTTCGAAATCTTGCAAAATTAATTTTTCGTTGTTTTCAACAATTGGATAACTGTGGATGCGGTATGCATAGCATGCTATATTCTTCACCGAATACATATATGTCGGTATAAAAATGTAACAATTGATGAAAATGTTTATTTTGAAGGGGAGTTCGGTGGAATTTGGTAGCATTTGGTGGCATTTGGTGGCATTGGGTGGCGTTCGGTGTTTAGGTAGACCGTTTATGGAGCTCACTAAAAAGTGTAAACCGAGTCCGAGTCGGGAAAAGGTGTAAACGAAAACGGAAAGTGTGTATAAAAGCATATTTCCGACCTTTTTATTGTCAGTATTGACAAGATAATGTCTACACAACTTATTTATGTGGAAGATAACAAAAAAAAAGTTCATTTGTTTTTATTTTTAAATGGTTTAAATGGGTAAAAGTACATGAAAACTCACTAAAAAGTGTGAACAGAAAGCCGAGTTCATCTGTGCAGTCAGGTGTGAAAGTAATTAACACTGCAAATCATATGAGGACAGCTGACGGATTATCTCTAATCATCGGCATTTCAAAGAAACTCCGAGTCGGGAAAAGGTGAAAAGGAAAACGGAAAGTGTGTATAAAAGCATAATTCCGACCTTTTTATTGTCAGTATTGACAAGATAATGTCTACACAACTTATTTATGTGGAAGATAACAAAAAAGTTCATTTTTTTTATTTTTAAATGGTTTAAATGGGAAAAAGTAAATGAAAACTCACTAAAAAGTGTAAACAGAAAGCCGAGTTCATCGGTGCAGTCAGGTGTGAAAGTAATTAACACTGCAAATCATATGAGGACAGCTGACGGATTTTCTCTAATCATCGGCATTTCAAAGAAACTCCTGTGATGATTTCCAAACTTGCTGAGAAAACTTGTTTTCTTATTAATTGAGATGCTTTCTTAACCTCTCATACCTATCATTTATAGATATGTTAGTAATCAGCGTGTACTACTATTCACCAAAGCTTGTGTTTTATTTGCACTCTGTATTTGTTTAGGTAATATTCGTTTTTGAACACCGATGATTCTCATTATTTTTTAATTATGTTTTATATGAAAGTGATTAGTTGTTGATCACCAATCACACTTTTTGATTTTAAAACAACATTTTGTCTTTGTACAAACAAATTTCTCTATAAGAAGGTCTGGTGGGTTTGGTGCATTAGTTCATTTTGTTTTGTGGTTAACATGACGGCAGTACGTCTTTATGCAGACGGACAGGATGGACCGCTGGCCTTCAAAGACGTTTTATCTATCTTGGAGAATCCTGACCCAGAAAGAATTTCATCTCTTCCTCCTACTAAACCTAAGGGTGGAGAAATTTATTTAACAAACAACTGTCAGGATGCGACGGTTGACCAGTATTTGTGGGTGAATAAAGGTGGTAATAAATTACCCAAGAATAATCCAGTTCTCTTTCGCAGGGATTATAAATTAAAGAGATTTACCGGCGACAAAGTTGGTGACGACAGATTTCGGCGTGTTATGTACATATCTTATAATACTGAATTGACTTTGCTCCACTATATTGGAGATGAAAATGTTAATGTGGACGGGCCTCATGGAAATGCGAGTTTAAAACAACAACCATACAAAAGAACTTTGAAGTCGACTTTAACATCTTTAAAAGACAAGTGTTGTGAGAAGGAACCGGCTGTAGTTTACAGAGACAGTGTGACTCTTTCAGGCATTTCAACTGCCAACCAAGGAATAGTGAATGCAAGAAACAAAAAACAAGTGGAAAATCAACGTTATGCAATGAATAAGAAAACTAGACTGACACATAACGCAGCATACAACACTCTTACCCTGGCATACAGTTTGGGCAATTTTGTGATTGAATTTGCATTTTTTCCAGAACTGTGACTTGTTCTTGGAAATAGAGATATTTTAACTGAAGTAGATCGTTTACTGGGTGCTAGAGACACTGGCAGAAAGCTTTTTTCATATGACACAACATTTTCTTTAGGGGACTTCTATGTATCTGCACTTGTTTTAAAACATCCATTCTTCAAAGGAAACCGATGCCTTCCAATTTCATTTTTAATTCATTACAGAAAAAAACAAAAATCTCACAACACTTTCTGGATGGAGATGGTTAATGCAGTGCCAAATTTTCGAAAAGGACAGCCTGTTATAGTGACAGATCGTGAAACGTCCTTTACAAATGCAATTCAACAATTTGTACCAGATGCAAAATTGGTTTTTTGCTGGAACCACGTGAAGTCTGATGCAAAGTTTTGGATTAAGAAACACGGTGGGAAAACAGACAATATTGTTGTTTATATGGCTGACATTGACAGTTTATTGCGAAGTGAATGTGAAATGCAATTTGATGAGTTGTTTGATAACTTAAGTGCAAAATGGAGTGTCGCATTTTGTGACTATTTTAAAGAACACCTCAAAATACCTCTCAAGAACAATGCTTGCAGATATGTGCTAGAAAAGTATAAAATATTTGACAGTTACTCAGGTGTTACAAATAATATTTCAGAAGGATTTAACAAGGTTTATAAAGATTTGTTGGAATGGAAACAAGTCCCGTTGGACACAATAACACTTGCTTTCAACCACTTACAGTTATTCTATCAGCTCGAGTTGATTCGTGGGTTTTGTGATGTTGGAAATTTTGAATTGAAATCTGAACACTGAGGGAAAGTCTGTGACCCTGATACAGTTCGTATGCCAACAAACGTACTACCACCATCAGAAATTAAATCTTTTCTGCGGGGAGAGTTTAAACAAAAAGACAGTTTACAACCATTAGACACAGGCCTACCCTTGGATTCAACTGCTTTTGTAGACAACGATGAAACAGAAAAGGTTATTTCTACCCAGAAAGCTATAGCCTTGGATGCTATCAACCAGGGCAAGATTATTCACTGTGCTCAAGCTAAAGCATTTGTTGTTACTGGATCAAAAAGTGACAAATATACCGTCACACTGTTCCCAGAAAAATGTGTTTGTCCAGCACTAGGTACGTGCTGGCATATAATAGCAGCTAAAATAAGTGTAGGAATTGACTGTGACGAGGAGAAAAAGGTTTACAAACTTTCTCAACTTACACGTAACGTGAGGAAAAAAAACAAATAAAAATGCAGGCAAAAAAAGGCCCAGGCCTTGTGATGTTGAGGACATGGAAAAAGTGGTAATGCCTGCCCCTGACGCAATATTAAGTACACCTGTGGAATGCTCAACGCCTGCAATGTCAAGGAGTATTACTACTCCAAAATCAACCAGAGCTAAAAAACGACTTAAATTTTCAGGAGATGCATTGAAACTACCTGAGAAATTGGAAGTGGAACTTTCAACTATAGAAGAAGAGCCAACGTTGCGCAATGGTGACTCGTATGAAGACATTTGGGTTTCACACGGTAGGCATAAACTCACCCAATCTCACAAAGACTCAATAGTTAATAATAATGATTTGTGCACTGATATTATGAACTATGTATCAATCTTAGTTAAACAGCAGTTCCCAAATGTTAACGTCTTGCAACCCACAGAGTTTGTTCCGATTTTTAAAGACGACACGGGCAAGTGGGAATACATGTTTCAGTTTTGCGATGCAGTGGCTCCATCAGCTCAAATTCACCACAATGGCAAAGGCCACTGGGTTCTTTCAATATTTGATGGCGATAATGTCTATCTACTGGACAGTTTGAGAGGCACAAGTTTGGGAGCTTCATTGAAAATACAACTCTCAAAACTCTATAATAAAAGTGTGATTATTCTTCCAACTGTACAACAACAAACTAACTCAGTTGACTGTGGGTTATTTGCCATAGCGTTTTTGATAGACTTTTGTTTAACTGGAACAGTTAAATACAGATCGTACAATGAAAGTCACTTAAGATGCCATCTTGTTACATGTATAGAAAATGGGACATTCAGCAGTTTTTCTGCAAAATGCAAAGTAGGACCTAAATTGCAAAAACAAAAGGAAATCTATTTGTATGAAATAGAATCTGATTGCTCAAACTGTCGTTTGCCTAATTTATTCGACGACATGATTCAGTGTAGTAACGCTCAGTGTGGTAAATGGTATCATGTACGTTGTGTAAACACACCCACTTCACTTACAGACAGTACTGTATTCCTTTGTAATAATTGTTGTTGCTAAGTGATATATTTAAATTTTGAAACAAGCTTATGATTTTTTTATTTTTTGTTTTTGTTTTAAAACATAGCTTATGAGTCCTCTGTTGTAACTAGTTTTATATATTTTGTCGATGTTTGACCCCCCCCCCCCCCCACTTCCTCCCCGTAAAGAAACAATGCCTGTTTAAAAATATTATTTTCTGTTATCATGCATTGAAAATCACTGCCGGTAATTTTCTATGCATGATAACAAAAAATAATATTTGTAAACAGCTCCCCCCACCCCCCACCCCGTAAAGAAACAATGCCTGTTTAAGAATATTATTTTCTGTTATCATGCATTGAAAATCACTGCCGATAATTTTCAATGCATGATAACAAAAAATAATATTTTTAAACAGCATCCCCCCCCCCCACCCTCTCCCCGTAAAGAAACAATGCCCGTTTAAAAATATTATTTTCTGTTATCATGCATTGGAAATCACTGCCGGTAATTTTCCATGCATGATAACAAAAAATAATATTTGTAAACAGCCCCCCCCCCCCCCCCCCCCCACTCCCTCCCCGTAAAGAAACAATGCCTGTTTAAAAATATTATTTTCTGTTATCATGCATTGAAAATCACTGCCGGTAATTTTCAATGCATGATAACAAAAAATAATATTTGTAAACAGTACCCCCCCCCCCCCCCCTCTCCCCGTAAAGAAACAATGCCCGTTTAAAAACATTATTTTCTGTTATCATGCATTGAAAATCACTGCCGGTAAATTTCAATGCATGATAACAAAGAATAATATTTGTAAACAGCATCCCCCACCCACCCCAAACAGTGCCTGGTTAAAACTGAAAATCACTTATAAACGCCCCCCCCCCCCCATAAGCCCCCCCCCCCCAAAAGAATAGAAAGTAGCTCATCACCTCTAAGTGATCATAAATCATTATCGCTATTATTATCACAAATATTGTTTTGTTATCGTGCACTGATGTCATATAATCATTATTATGTTTTGTAAAAAAGAAAACCCGTTGAAACATAGTTGAAAATGAAAAAATAAATAAAATCAATAAATAAATAACCAGTTTTATGTTATTATTCTACCACTCTTCTCTCTCATTCTCTCTTTCCCTAGAGGACAGTTCGGGTCAAATTGCTCAGAGGACGGTTCGGTCACTGTGGAGGACGGTTCGGGTTAGATTGGAGGACGGTTTGGGTCAAATTGCTAGAGGACGGTTCGGCCACAGGACGGTTTGGGTGTATTCGCTGGGTTCTCAGTCTGTGCCGAGAACCCGTGTGTTCACACACGCCAATATTTCATCCGACTGAGACAAATTAAGTCCGGTATGTGTTACCTTATTGCCATTTGCCGACTCGGCGTCACTTTTCGTTTACACTTTTTAGTGTGTTTTTCGAGGAATTTTGGTCATAAAATCATCAAAAACAAAATTTAATTCCTACTTTATCTTTGAACATAATTTCGTTATATATGTGCATAATATAATAATGAAATTATGTTCATTGTTTGTATTTTAAGACTTTTGTGGCAATTTGAATTTTCTGTCTACACCTTTTTCCGACTCGGACTCGGTTTATACTTTTTAGTGATAGCCACCGTTTATTAATATATAATGCTACTCAAAAAACGCTTGTTTTCAAAACAAAAAATAGCAGTTTTTGGCACTTATTTCTGCATTGAATAATGCCATTTGTGTCTATATGAGTAAAACTTCAAGATGTTTTCTAGTGAATACCGATTATATATGAGAATTTGGCACCTATTAATTCAGCGATCCGAACGTTGTGGCTACCCCTCTACGTTCAGATTCTTACCATTCAATCCTATAAAAAAGTTCCCATCAAGTTTTTATGGGAACTGAAAACTCGAAATTAGGAATATATATCAAGCTTTCCCCTTATTACCGCCCGCAATCGATAGTACACGTATTTCCTTACATTTGGGCAGAGTTAATTGATCCAAACTATGTTTTATCCTTTAATTATCGTCAGTTGAATACTCGTGAGGCGTCAAAGGAAATTTTGAAATCGGCCAAGTATTTGTATAAATATAAAACAGTAAAAACAATAACCCGGTAATGGCGCCGAAACGAATAGACCTTTTCATCGATGCAGAATCGGAAATTCGATCGCAATTGGGCAGAGTGGGGGTTGATAATCTGCTCTGGGCGAATGTGACCGAGTTTGATGACCTCCTCTGCGCGAGTGGCCGTGTCCTATTTTACCTTTAAATCCGACCTTGTTTATCAAAGTAAACAGGCACTCCCTCACTTATCGGACCGTCTCTCTGTTGGGATCCCCAACTGGCAAGCATAACGCTATAAAGTGCATCTCGCATCTGGGAATAATACATGGCCCGTCTCCCGATGGTTCTTGATAGTGATCGGTGAAAGTATAATTCGTTGCCGGAGAGCTAATGTGTTCTATGCACCTCTGGGACATGGAACGCATTGGTATCCGGGAGCCGAAATCTATTTATGTGTAAGCTAGAGACCACAAAAGCCAGAATTTTTTTAAGGCCTTCCCTCTCAGAGCTTCAAATCAGTCGTGTCACAATGTTCAAGGGGTTTGTAATTAGGCTGATAAGCAATTTTGTAAATAATAATATTGCACTTTACAAACTACCTTCAAAAAGGTTTCAGAACCCTCATATTCTATCGTAATTTATTCTATCTGCAACTTGTAAGATTACGGAGATTTAATTAGGATTCTGGGGGATTTCGAAGGTTTATGAGGGATTCCGGTGTATACTGGGGGATTCCGGGGTATTCTAGGGGGATTCCGGGGTATTTCGGGGGATTCCGGTTTTAAGGATGACCGTCATAGAATGGTAAGAATCTGAACGTAGAGGGGGTAACCACTACGTTCGGATCGCTGAACTAGGTACCTATAGGCTAACTTTGCGAATTGAAATTAGATACCATTTTCTGCGAAATTGTTCAACGCTGTCAGACGTCCAGTAAACTTTTTCTGAATCAGGAGATTCCCCTATCAGAAATTGCCGAGAAAAAAAAATTTGGACGCGTTTTTGAGGTTGGGCAAAAAGTTAGCGTTCGGGGGCTGGACTACCTTTAAAAGGTACTCCACAAGTATATTCTTCGATGAGAACTCAACTGGTGTGTTGCATTTATCCTGGCAGTGTGTTACATCATTGTATGGGCAGCCAACTATGATGCAGAAACACAATTAACTGGTTGAGGGCTACATTATTTTTGGTGATCTGAAGTTGTTCTTCAAAAATTTGTTTCATTACAAATTATTGAAGAGTGCCCACAGGCACTCATCAATAACTTGAGATGAAACAGATTTATATAAACAAAATATTATTCCCGTTGGACTGAATATGAAACACAGGAAAGGAAAACGTTGGCTTTTGCTCTGGTACCCTCCTTTTTTGAAGGTCCTGATAGTGGCTACTGGCACTCGACCAGTTAAGTCACCTGCAGCTGCGTACATGTATACACGTTAGTAAGTATCGAAAAAATAATTTGCGCCTTTAAGGGTTAAAACTGCCAGAATAAACTGATCAATTGATACGTCATCAACTAATACCCTATTTTCCAGGGTTTTCATGGAACGCTACATTGCTCAAGGACTTCACATATCCAAGGTAAGCGTAGCACTGTGAAGTTACCTACTTATTCCTTTTTCCTTATTCGACATTCGAAAAAAAGGAAAATTGTCCAAACAAACTATGGTGTAGGGTGGCACAGGACAAGACAAATTTAATGACACCTTGACCTTCCCTGTGGGACCCCTAAAAGAGGCTGAACTTGACCCCTAAAAGTGACAAACTTGCCAAATTCCCCTATAATGGAGTAATTTTGCCAAACAAGCTTTGGTGTAGGGTGGCACAGAAGGAGACAATTTTTTGGACACCTTGACCTTCCCTGTGGACCCCCTAAAAGGGGCTGAACTTGACCCCTAAAAGTGACAAACTTGACAAATTCCCCTATAATGGAGTAATTTTGCCGAACAAACTGTGGTGTAGGGTGGCACAGAAGGAGACAATTTTTTGGACACCTTGACCTTCCCTGTGGGACACCTAAAAGTGACTGAACTTGACCCCTAAAAGTGACAAACTTGCCAAATTCCCCTATAATGGAGTAATTCTGACAAACAAACTGTGGTGTAGGGTGGCACAGAAGGAGACAATTTCTTGGACACCTTGACCTTCCCTGTGGGACACCTAAAAGGGGCTGAACTTGACCCCTAAAAGTGACAAACTTGACAAATTCCCCCATAACAGAGAAATTTTGCTAAACAAACTGTGGTGTAGGGTGGCACAGAACGAGACAAATTTAATGACACCTTGACCTTCCCTGTGGGACCACCAAAAAGGGGCTGAACTTGACCCCTAAAAGTGGCAAACTTGCCAAATTCCCCTATAAAGAAATAATTTTGCCACACAAACTGTTATGTAGGGTGGCACAGAACGAAACAATTTTTTAGACACCTTGACCTTCCCTGTGGGACCCCTAAAAGGGACTGAATTTGACCCCTGAACTCGACCCTTGAAAGTGACAAACTTGACAGATTCCCCTATAATACAGAAATTTTGCTAAACAAACTGTGGTGTAGGGTGACACAGAACAAGACAAATTCAAGGACACCGTAATCTTCCCTATGGGACCCCTAAAAAGGGATGAACATGACCCCTAAAAGTGACAAACTTGGCAATTTCCCCTATAATGGAGGAATTTTGCAAAACAAACTTTGATGTAGGGTGCCACAGAAAGAGACAATTTTTCGGACACCTTGACCTTCCCTGTGACATCCCTAAAAGGGGCCAAACTTGACCCCTAAAAGTGACAAACTTGACATATTCCCCTATAATAGAGACATTTTGCTAAACAAACTGTGGTGTACGGTGGCAAAGAAGTAGACAAATCTAATGACACCTTGACCTTCCCTGCAGGACCCCAAAAAGGGGCTGAACATGACCCCTAAAAGTTACAAACTTGCCAATTTCCTCTATAATGGAGGAATTTTGCCAAACAAACTGCGGTGCAGGGTGGCACAGAAGAAAACAAATTTTTGGGCACCTTGACCTTCTCTGTGGGACCCCTAAAAGGGGCTGAACTTGACCACTAAAAGTGACAAACTTGCCAAATTCTCCAATAATGGAGTAATTTTGCCAAACAAACTATGGTGTAGGGTGGCACAGATCGAGACAAATTTAATGACACCTTGACCTTCCCTGTGGGGTCCCTAAAAGGGGCTGAACTTGACCCCTAAAAGTGACAAATCTGCCAAATTCCCCTACAATGGAGGAATTTTGCCAAGCAAATTGCGGTGTAGGGTGGCACAGAAAGAGACAATTTTTTGGACACCTTGACCTTCCATGTGGGACCCATAAAAAGGACTCAACTTAACCCCTAAAGTGACAAACTTGACAAATTCCCCTATAATAGAGAAATTTTGCTGAAGAAACTGTGGTGTAGGGTGGCACAGAACGAGACAAATTCAATGACACCTTGACCTTCCGTGTGGGACCCCTAAAAGGGACTAAACTTAACCCCTAAAAGTGACAAACTTGGCAAATTCCCCTATAATGGAGTAATTTTGCAAAACAAACTATGGTGCAGGGTGGCACAGAATGAGACAAATTTAATGACACCTCGACCTTGAATGTGGGACCCCTAAAAGGGGCTGAACATGAACCCTAAAAGTGACAAACTTGTCAAATTCCCCTATAGTGGAGGAATTTTGCCAAACAAACTTTGGTGTAGGGTGGCACAGACCAAGACAAATTTAAGACACCTTGAACTTCCCTGTGGGACCCCTAAAAGGGGCTGAACATGACCCCTAAAAGTGACAAACTTGCCAAATTCCCCTATAATGGAGGAATTTTGCCAAACAAACTTTGGTGTATGGTGGCACAGAAGGAGACAAATTTTTGGACACCATGACCTTCCCTGTGGGACCCCTAAAAGGGGCTGAACTTGATCCCTAAAAGTGACAAACTTGCCAAATTCCCCTATAATGGAGTAAATTTGCCAAACAAACTGTGGTGTAGGGTGGCAGAGAGCGTGACAAATTTAATGACACCTTGACTTTCCCTGTGGGACCCCTTAAAGGGGCTGAACATGACCCCTAAAAGTGACAAACTTGCCAAATTTCCCTATAATGGAGGAATTTTGCCAAACAAACTTTGTTGTTGGATGGCACAGAACAAGACAAATTTACAGACACCTTGAACTTCCCTGTGGAACCCCTAAAAGAGGCTGAACTTGACCCCTAAAAGTGACAAACTTGCAAAATTCCCCTATAATGGAGTAATTTTGCCAAACAAGCTTTGGTGTAGGGTGGCACAGAAGGAGACAATTTTTTGGACACCTTGACCTTCCCTGTGGACCCCCTAAAAGGGGCTGAACTTGACCCCTAAAAGTGACAAACTTGACAAATTCCCCTATAATGGAGTAATTTTGCCGAACAAGCTGTGGTGTAGGGTGGCACAGAAGGAGACAATTTTTTGGAAACCTTGACCTTCCCTGTGGGACCCCTAAAAGGGGCTGAACTTGATCTCTAAAAGTGCCAAACCTTGCCAAATTCCCCTATAATGGAGGAATTTTGCCAAACAAACTTTGGTGTAGGGTGGCACAGAACAAGACAAATTTAAGGCTTGAACTTCCCTGTGGGACCCCTAATAGGGGCTGAACTTGACCCCTAAAAGTGACAAACTTGCCAAATTCTGCTACAATGGAGGAATTTTGCCAAACAAACTTTGGTGTAGGGTGGCACAGAATGAGACAAATTTAAGGACACCTTGAACTTCCCTGTGGGACCCCTAAAAGGGGCTGAACATGACCCCTAAAAGTGACAAACTTGCCAAATTCCCCTATAATGGAGGAATTTTGACAAACAAACTTTGGTGTAGGGTGGCACAGAAGGAGACAAATTTTTGGACACCATGACCTTCCCCATGGGACCCCTAAAATGGGCTGAACTTGATCCCAAAAAGTGACAAATTTGCCAAATTCCCCAATAATGGAGTAATTTTGCAAAACAAACTATGGTGTAGGGTGGCACAGATCGAGACAAATTTAATGACACCTTGACCTTCCCTGTGGGGCCCATAAAAGGGGCTCAACTTGACCCCTAAAAGTGACAAACTTGCCAAATTCCCCTATAATGGAGGAATTTTGCCAAACAAACTTTGGTGTAGGGTGGCACAGAAGAAGGCAAATTTTTGGACACCTTGACCTTCCCTGTGGGACCCCTAAAAGGGGCTCAACTTGACCTCTAAACGTGACAAACTTGCCAAATTCGCCTCTAATGGAGAATTTTTGCCAAGCAAAGTAAGGTGTAGTGGCACAGAAGATGACAAATTTAAGGACACCTTGAACTTCCCTGTATGGCCCCTAAAAGGGGCTGAACTGGACCCCTAAAAGTGACAAACTTGCCAAATTCCCCTAGAATGGAGGAATTTTGCCAAACAAACTTTGGTGTAGGGTGGCACAGAAGGAGACAAATTTGTGGACACCACGACCTTCCCTGTGGGACCCCTAAAAGGGGCTGAACCTGATCCCTAAAAGTGCCAAACTTGGCAAATTCCCCTATAATGGAGGATTTTTTCCAAACAAACTGTGGTGTAGGGTGGCACAGAAGGAGACAATTTCTTGGACACCTTGACCTTCCCTGTGGGACACCGAAAAGGGACTGAACTTGACCCCTAAAAGTGACAAGCTTGCCAAATTCCCCTATAATGGAGTAATTCTGACAAACAAACCTTGGTGTAGGGTGGCACAGAAGGAGACAATTTCTTGGACACCTTGACCTTCCCTGTGGGACACCTAAAAGGGGCTGAACTTGACCCCTGAAAGTGACAAACTTGACAAATTCCCCCATAACAGAAATTTTGCTAAACAAACTGTGGTGTAGGGTGGCACTGAACGAGACAAATTTAATGACACCTTGACCTTCCCTGTGGGACCACCAAAAAGGGGCTGCACTTGACCCCTAAAAGTGGCAAACTTGCCAAATTCCCCTATAAAGAAATAATTTCGCCACACAAACTGTTATGTAGGGTGGCACAGAACGAGACAATTTTTTAGACACCTTGACCTTCCCTGTGGGACCCCTAAAAGGGACTGAATTTGACCCCTGAACTCGACCCTTGAAAGTGACAAACTTGACAAATTCCCCTATAATACAGAAATTTTGCTTAACAAACTGTGGTGTAGGGTGACACAGAACAAGACAAATTCAAGGACACCGTAATCTTCCCAATGGGACCCCTAAAAGGGGATGAACATGACCCCTAAAAGTGACAAACTTGCAAATTTCCCCTATAATGGAGGAATTTTGCCAAATAAACTTTGGTGTAGGGTGGCACAGACCAAGACAAATTTAAGACACATTGAACTTCCCTGTGGGACCCTTAAAAGGGGCTGAACATGACCCCTAAAAGTGACAAACTTGCCAAATTCCCCTATAATGGAGGAATTTTGCCAAACAAACTTTGGTGTATGGTGGCACAGGAGACAAATTTTTGGACACCATGACCTTCCCTGTGGGACCCCTAAAAGGGGCTGAACTTGATACCTAAAAGTGCCAAACTTGCCAAATTCCCCTAGAATGGAGGAGTTTTGCCAAACAATCTTTGGTGTAGGGTGGCACAGAACAAGACAAATTTAAGGACACCTTGAACTTCCCTGTGGGACACCTGAAAGGGGCTGAACTTGACCCCAAAAAGTGACAAACTTGCCAAATTCTGCTACAATGGAGGAATTTTGCCAAACAAACTTTGGTGCAGGGTGGCACAGAATGAGACAAATTTAAGGACACCTTCAACTTCCCTGTGGGACACCTAAAAGGGGCTGAACTGGACCCTTAAAAGTGACAAACTTGCCAAAGTCCCCTATAATGGAGTAATTTTGCCAAATAAAACCATGGTGTAGGGTGGCACAGAATGAGACAAATATAATGACACCTTGACCTTCCCTGTGGGACCCCTAAAAGGGGCTGAACATGACCCCTAAAAGTGACAAACTTGCCAAATTCCCCTATAATGGAGGAATTTTGACAAACAAACTTTGGTGTAGGGTGGCACAGAAGGAGACAAATTTTTGGACACAATGACCTTCCTCATGGGACCCCTAAAATGGGCTGAACTTGATCCCTAAAAGTGACAAACTTGCCAAATTCCCCAATAATGGAGTAATTTTTGCCAAACAAACTATGGTGTAGGGTGGCACAATCGAGACAAATTTAATGGACACCTTGACCTTCCCTGTGGGGCCCCTAAAAGGGGCTCAACTTGACCCTAAAAGTGAAAAACTTGCCAAATTCCCCTATAATGGGGGAATTTTGCCAAACAAACTTTGGTGCAGGGTGGCAAAGAAGGAGGCAAATTTTTGGACACCTTGACCTTCCCTGTGGGACCCCTAAAAGGGACTCAACTTGACCTCTAAATGTGACAAACTTGCCAAATTCGCCTCTAATGGAGAATTTTTGCCAAGCAAAGTATGGGTGTAGTGGCACAGAAGATGACAAATTTAAGGACACCTTGAACTTCCCTGTGGGACCCCTAAAAGGGGCTGAACTTGACCCCTAAAAGTGACAAACTTGCCAAATTCCCCTAGAATGGAGGAATTTTGCCAAACAAACTTTGGTGTAGAGTGGCACAGAAGGAGACAAATTTGTGGACACCACGACCTTCCCTGTGGGACCCCTAAAAGGGGCTGGACTTGATCCCTAAAAGTGCCAAACTGGCAAATTCCCCTATAGTGGAGGAATTTTGCCAAACTTCGATGTAGGGTGCCACAGAAAGAGACAATCTTTCGGACACCTTGACCTTCCCTGTGGGATCCCTAAAAGGGGCCAAACTTGACCCCTAAAAGTGACAAACTTGACAAATTCCCCTATAATAGAGACATTTTGCTAAACAAATTGTGGTGTAGGGTGGCAAAGAACTAGACAAATCTAATGACACCTTGACCTTCCCTGCGGAACCCCAAAAGGGGCTGAACATGACCCCTAAAAGTTACAAACTTGCCAATTTCCTCTATAATGGAGGAATTTTGCCAAACAAACTGCGGTGTAGGGTGACACAGAAGGAGACAAATTTTTGGACACCTTGACCTTCCCTGTGGGAGCCCTAAAAGGGGCTGAACTTGACCGCTTAAAAGTGACAAACTTGCCAGATTCTCCAATAATGGAGTAATTTTGCCAAAACAAACTATGGTGTAGGGTGGCACAGTTCGAGACAAATTTAATGACACCTTGACCTTCCCTGTGGGGTCTCTAAAAGGGGCTGAACTTGACCCCTAAAAGTGACAAATCTGCCAAATTCCCCTGCAATGGAGGAATTTTGCCAAGCAAATTGCAGTGTACGGTGGCACAGAAAGAGACAATTTTTTGGACACCTTGACCTTCCATGTGGGACCCATAAAAAGGGCTCAACTTAACCCCTAAAAGTGACAAACTTGACAAATTCCCTATAATAGAGAAATTTTGCTGAAGAAACTGTGGGTGTAGGGTGGCACAGAATGAGACAAATTCAATGACACCTTGACCTTCCGAGTGAAACCCCTAAAAGGGACTAAACTTAACCCCTGAAAGTGACAACCTTGGCAAATTCCCCTATAATGGAGTAATTTTGCGAAACAAACTATGGTGCAGGGTGGCACAGAACGAGTCAAATTTAATGACACCTCGACCTTGAATGTGGGACACCTAAAAGGGGCTGAACATGACCCCTAAAAGTGACAAACTTGCCAAATTCCCCTATAATGGAGGAATTTTGCCAAACAAACTTTGGTGTAGGGTGGCACAGACCAAGACAAATTTAAGACACCTTGAACTTCCCTGTGGGACCCCTAAAAGGGGCTGAACATGACCCCTAAAAGTGACAAACTTGCCAAATTCCCCTATAATGGAGGAATTTTGCCAAATAAACTTTGGTGTATGGTGGAACAGAAGGAGTTAAATTTTCGGACACCATGACCTTCCCTGTGGAACCCCTGAAAGGAGCTTAACTTGATCCCTAAAAGTGACAAACTTGCCAAATTCCCCTATAATGGAGTAAATTTGCCAACAAACTATGGTGTAGGGTGGCACAGAGCGACACAAATTTAATGACACCTTGACTTTCCCTGTGGGACCCCTTAAAGGGGCTGAACATGACCCCTAAAAGTGACAAACCTTGCCAATTCCCCTATAATGGAGGAATTTTGCCAAACAAACTTTGTTGTTGGGTGCACAGAACAAGACAAATTTATAGACACCTTGAACTTCCCTGTGGGATCCCTCAGAGGGGCTGAAGTTGGCCCCTAAAAAGTGACAAACTTGCCAAATTCCCCTATAATGGAGGATTTTTGCCAAACAAACTTTGGTGTAGGGTGGCACAGACAAGCTAAATTTAATGACACCTAGACCTTCCCTTTGGGACCCCTAATAGGGCTGAACTTGACCCCTAAAAGTGACAAACTTGCCAAATTCCCCTATAATGGAGGAATTTTGCCAAACAAACTTTGGTGTAGGGTGGCACAGAAGGAGACAAATTTTTGGACACCATGACCTTCCCTGTGGGACCCCTAAAAGGGGCTGAACTTGATCCCTAAAAGTGCCAAACTTTCCAAATTCCCCTATAATGCAGGAATTTTTTCCAAACAAACTTTGGTGTTGGGTGGCACAGAAAAAGACAAATTTAAGGACACCTTGAACTTCCCTGTGGGACCCCTGAAAGGGGCTGAACGTGACCCCTAAAAGTGACAAACTTGCCAAATTCCGCTACAATGGAGGAATTTTGCCAAACAAACTTTGGTGTAGGGTGGCACAGAATGAGACAAATTTAAGGACACCTTGAACTTCCCTGTGGGACCCCTAAAAGTGACAAACTTGCCAAAGTCCCCTATAATGGAGTAATTTTGCCAAACAAACTATGGTGTAGGGTGGCACAGAATGAGACAGATATAATGACACCTTGACCTTCCCTGTGGGACCCCTAAAAGGGGCTGAACATGACCCCTAAAGGTGACAAACTTGCCAAATTTCCCCTATAATGGAGGGATTTTGACAAAAAAACTTTGGTGTAGGGTGACACAGAAGGAGACAAATTTTGGACACCATGACCTTCCCCATGGGACCCCTGAAATGGGCTGAACTTGATCCCTAAAAGTGACAAACTTGCCAAATTCTCCAATAATGGAATAATTTTGCCAAACAAACTATGGTGTAGGGTGGCACAGATCGAGACAAATTTAATGACACCTTGACCTTCCGTGTGG